>CM064969.1:54826431-54891487 GCA_032847665.1 Solanum chilense | reverse complement strand
AAATGAAGGCTTGATGTACTTGTTATGAGAATTGTGATGCCTTAGTATAAATGAAGGCTTGATGTACTTGTTATGAGAATTGTGATGCCTTAGTAAAAATGAAGGCTTGATGTACTTGTTATGAGAATTGTGATGCCTTAGTATAAAAATGAAGGCTTGATGTACTTGTTATGAGAATTGTGATGCCTTAGTAAAAATGAAGGCTTGATGTACTTGTTATGAGAATTGTGATGCCTTAGTAAAAATGAAGGTTTGATGTACTTGTTATGAGAATTGTGATGCCTTAGTATAAATGAAGGCTTGATGTACTTGTTATGAGAATTGTGATGCCTTAGTAAAAATGAAGGCTTGATGTACTTGTTATGAGAATTGTGATGCCTTAGTATAAAAATGAAGGCTTGATGTACTTGTTATGAGAATTGTGATGCCTTAGTATAAATGAAGGCTTGATGTACTTGTTATGAGAATTGTGATGCCTTAGTATAAAAGTGAAGGCTTGATGTACTTGTTATGAGAATTGTGATGCCTTAGTATAAGAAGGCTTGATGAACTATGTGTTGTATTGATAATGCCTTGGTATAAAGAAGGCTAGATGGACTATGTGTTGTATTGATAATGCCTTAGTATAAAGAAGGCTTGATGAATTATGTTATGAGAATTATGACGCCTTGGTATAAAAGAAGGCTCGATGAATATGAGGATCGGAGTGCCACGTTCCGGCACCAGGATAGAATATGGATCGGAGTGCCACGTTCCGGCACGGGATAGAATATGGATCGGAGTGTCACGTTCCGGCACCAGGATAGAAATGAGGATCGGAGTGCCACGTTCCGGCACAAAGATAGAAATATGGATCGGAGTGCCACGTTCCGGCACCGGAATAGAATATGGATCGGAGTGTCACGTACCGACACAAGAGGAAGAAAGATAATGAATCTTGAAAGATGTTATAATGCTAAGTCTAATGAGCCTGTTTTTCCTTAATGAGTATGATGTCGAGGCTTGAGTCCTCCTGGACGAACTTAGTGATATTTATTGATGATTGTAGTATTTGTTGTTACTACATGTTGAGTATTATAGTTGATTTGTGAGATTTATCTGTTATATACTGTTTTCTATTCTGAGTTGGCCGATGATACCTACTCAGTACGTGTGGTTGTACTGACTCCTACTTGTTTGTTTCTTTCTTGTATTTGTGGAGTGCAGCAACCGTTCCGTCGTCTTCAACTCGACAGCGATTCTAGCCAGTCTTCACTGCACCGGATCTCAGGGTGAGCTATGCTTCTAGCTTGGACTGGATCTTCTTCTTCTCGTCTTGATGCCTTGAAGTTCCGGCATGGACTAGCTTTCATTTGTTTAGTTTCTTAGAATACTCTTAGTTTCGTAAATTGACTTTAGATGTTCTTGTGATGATGACTTCCGGATTTTGGGGGATATTTATTGTATTTGTTTTTCGTATTGAGTTAAGTCTTCCGCGTTGTATTTTGAGTTAAGTCTTCCGCGTTGTATTTGTTTGGGTTTAGATTGGTTGGTTCGCTCACACAGGAGGGAAGTGTGGGTGCCAGTCGCGTCCCAGTTTTGGGTCGTGACAACAATGCAAGGAATCAATGAAATTTAATTTCAACAAGACCTCAAAACACAATGCACATGCAACATGGTTCTATGACTTTCTATACCATCTACTAACCAAACTCACCACTTAAAAGGAACTCATTCCGCTAAACAAAAACAAGAACTTACAATAATAATAATCCTTATCATCCGCCTTTGATCCTCTAGTCCGGAGTACATAGAAACACCTCTTATTTGGAGCATCATCCTTTGGAACATTAGGAGCAGCTTGCTTACCCTCTCTTCCTCTAGCCGGAATGGTAGCACAATATATCACATTATGATCATCAATACAACAACCAAATCAACCACTAGTACAGGCTAGACATTTCCCACAGTGCTTCTTTCCACAAGTGCCACATGCAGGCTTTTCATTTTGAGAACCACCTCCCTTCTCAAATTTAACCTTAGCACTCCTAGGTTCTTCTTGAGTTAGATCCCTCTTTATTAATATAGGTTGATCTTGATCACTTGAACCACTACTTTTTATGTTTCTAGATATCCTTTTAAGTTTGGAATCCTCTGTCGATTGAGCATACACCATGAGTTTAGATAGGGTCATATAATAATATAGCATGGTCGTACGACATTATTCCCTCACTAGATATGCGACACCCATCAAATACCTACTCATGTTATCCATAGGGTTAGACACAAGGGATAGAGCATATTTAGAAAACATATAGAACTTCAAAGAGTATTCCTCAAACACTCATATTTCCTTGCCTGAGATTAATAAACTCCTCTACCTTAACCTCCCTCCTTTAACGGGGAAAGTACTTTCAAAGAAAAGCTTTCTTAAATTCTTCTCATTTAATAGGACCCCAGTCAACCGGCCTATTGCCTTTCCATTGTGTGTACCACACAGGAGCAACATCTTTGTATTGATAACAAGACAACTCCTCTTTCTCCCTAGAACTCACTCCCAGAGCATGCATTATCTTATACACCTCATGAATAAACTCTTGGGATTCTCTCCCACCTTAGAGCCAAGAAAGATTGGAGTATTCATCCTCACAAAATCTCTAAATATATATGTCATAGTGCTCTCCACAACATTCACTCTAGACTCCATACTCAAATTCACTAGAGTAATCACGGCTCAGGATAAGGCAAGTAAAACGTTTCTAATCTCTCCATTTGAAAATTTTGGGGGAACCACCGGAGAATTATTACCTCAACCCACAATATGGACTTCATCACCTTGAACACCTTGAGAATCTTTAGGATCTTTCTCAATAGGAGGAGGAATCTCCTCATTCACTTAATTCTCCTAACCTCTACTAGACGGTGTCCTCTTCGTATTCATCATCCTAGAAGCACAAGGAAAACCATAAGAAAAGAGTACTCATAACTTTTACTCTATGGCATGAAATAGTATTTGAAAGGGAAACTCTATCATCCTATAGCCTCTCGCCCATACATGTGTCGTGACTCACACGATGGTCAAGACTCTACTAGACGTTACTTAAGAAGACTTTTTGATTCCTGAGACCAATTTCATAACTTATGCTTGGATACCAAGCTTGTCACATCCCACTAACATACCGTAGAAGATATGTCACTCATGGAGTGCAAGCGGCGCACATGACCTCTCGGAGGTCTTGTACAAGCCCTTCCGTTTCATTCATCGCATATAAACATATGCAAAGTAGTGCGAAATTAAAACTTTTAACAAACATTTGCATAGTCTTTAATATATATTTCATATAAAACTCATAAGTACTAAGCGCCATTTCATCAGATATTAGACACTAGAATACTTTGGGAAACAACCTATAAAATATGAAAATAGAAATACTTAGTCTATTATAATACTTCAATAAAAGACATCTACGCCCTCAAGTCAAATGACGACATACTTCAACTTCACTTGAATTGTGATACGATCCAAGTATTGCTTCCCAAATGCTCCTCACCTACCAACCACTATAGAGATAGATAAAAGCATGGAATTACTACAACCACATGAACTAAGTATGGCATATTGCATAAAAATTATGAAACAGACATTTATTAGAAATATGCATCTTTTTAGTTTAGACATCACAATTTAATCTTAAAAATAACATTTAACACCTTAGAAACACATAAAAATCACTAAATCACTTTAGAACATTTATAGAAATCGTTACAGTGAACTATGCCACATTACAGCGACTATTCCTTAAGGTTATAGTGATGTTTTTCTCAACTTCACAAGGATCTCTTCGTAGGATGCAATCCTCTCACAATAAGTTATCCTAAGACTAACTTAAGTAAGATTAAAAAGAGACTGCCCATAAAACCTCTCTAGACACACCTAAATGATCATGAACACCACCAATAATGATATGAAGACACACTTACAAGACACCAATCGCATGAACATGAGATCCTCCTACCATAGGTGATTCTAATTCTCACTTGAGTGAGTTGTGAAGAGACCGCCCATACAATACGTTACACACACACACTTAATCGATCCCATAGACTACCTAAGATAGAATCGTTCTCACTTAATACATCAACTCGTAGATATTTTGACATTCGCTTTCCAAAGGCTATCAAAAGACATACTTAAGTAAATCAAGAAGATAACATCCATGAATTACCTTTTCAAGATTAGCTAAATAATCCTTAAGGCTACCAAATGCTTAGATCATGTACACATAATAAAATATCTTGTTTAACTAGGGTCATTGTTTAAGACTTATCTAGGTAATATATGAAGTGATTGTAACAACCCTAAAAATTGATAAGATAAGAATGCTTTATGTGTCAAGAATGTCTACTATTAGACCAAGGTTCACACGGATGATGCGCTTAGAACTATACCTTGGAACCCCTGCTAAATCCAAGCCAACTAACTTGGAAGTTATTTGAGCTTGGAAAGGTTGGGTCCAACAATGTAGGGCTCTCGAATACAAAGATTTACTCAAAGGAGTCTTTATCGGACTCAAAAAGAAGAAATCTTAGGTTTGAAGGATCTAGGGGTAAAATGATCTTTTTCCTGGCTAAGGGTAGTATCATAATTAATATAAATATGTAATTAATTATTTAATTAATAAAGTGGAGGGGAAATTTAGGGAGAGAGGGCCGAAATTGAGCCCTTGAAATGAAGTCTTGCTCCACCCGGGTTTGAACCTAAGTGGGAGCAATGATTTAATGTGATTTTTGTTATTGGTGAATTTATTTAATAAATTAATAATTAATGGATGATTTAAAAAAGGAAAATCTGATTTTATTATTAATTATTATTTATTTATTTATTTATTAAGTTTTTTTTTTTAAAATTGACTAAGTCTTGCCAACTATAGTAGTTTTAAGAGGCACTATCTCACACAAACTCTCTCACTCACGCCTAAATCTCTCTCTCTCTCTCTCTTTGTCTCGTCCCAATTATTTTTCTTGGCTGCAAAAACAGAATATAATAACACTTACAAAACAAATATATACATGAAAGCAAGCCAAATTAAGAAACGAAAACTTTGCATCATCTTTTCGATGGGTTTGTGTTCAAGGTTTAGGGGATGTTTTGGGCAGCACTTGGAAGGTGTGGAGAGCTACAACAAGGTATGGGTTTTATCTCTTGGAGTCCTTTCTCCAAGAGAAATTTATTTCAACAAAATTCAACGTATGAAACTAGGGTTGTCCCCTATATTGTTGAACTCCTTGTCCCCTATATTGTTGAGCCTAAGTAAATGTTACCAAAATGTACTCACCTATGAGAGTGTAAAGTTAATGAAGAGACAAGTCTCTATGAAAACTCTAATGAAAGTATTGAGATTAACACACTTTATAATAATGATGAGTTGTTAATTCATCTATTTAGCTATGATGTCCTCATACTAGAAGATAGCTTCCATGACGTATCAGTTGAATGAAATGCAAAATTTATATTGAGCACCGATAGACTAGCTATGAGCGGTGATGCCTTATTTTGGGAAGGGAGGAGGTTCACATAAATCTCATGAGATGAGACTGTCCGGCATGCCGGATATGGGTCTCCTTATATATCCTAGTCTTTGAACCTATACTTCCAGTATAGGGATCTAGCAGGGTTCAATCCCCTATGTAGGCTAGCATGTTTTGGGTCACTTTGGGCGGTGATTCCACCTCTTTTCGGTGTGGGACAGACACTGGATTTCATGATTCTCATGTGATCTATGTAGGTTAATGTTAAACTTCTCAATAAATTAAAGAGGCCAGCCTTAAATGATGTACACGATGAAATGAATTATACCAAAGATGTTAGGATAGGACAATCAAGAGGTGAGATAGACTCATGTAATGATATTATGTTATTCTTGGTCGTTGCACAGCAAACCCGATGAGAGTCTTAAATTCATCCTAGGTATAGATGGTGTTTACACTAGCTTATAAATGAATCAAGTCAACTACGTATAAATGAAGGAAGCAGACTCTATGTTTGCTTATGAAGACTCCATAGTTTAGGTCCCATATGTTGAGCCATCATTTTGGAAAGTCTTAATGTCGATTCCATGATTCGAAGATCTAATGGCATATGAATGAATGCTATAAAAGATGTTATGCGCTATATGCAATATGATATATGTTATGTGTAAGATGTTATGTGTTGTGTGCAATATGATAAGTATGATGATGCATGTTACTCTCATCGTATGACATTCCTAATACAAATTTGGAAAGTTCACTAACTTTCGTAATCCCAATTTGGCAAGTCCACTAACTTGACTTTCCATAATCATGTTTAAGGAAAGAGTTATTTTTACCCATGCATGTCCTTGGTGTTTGCTTGCATATACCTATACTTAGTACAAGTGTGTACTAATTCCATACAACTCTATATTTTTAGGTTCAGGCACAGGCGGACACTAGAGTTTACAGGTTGACGTAAAGCTATCCGGACGTGGGGCTTTAATCCGGACATGGTAGGTCCTCATGCTTTCCAGGATGTTTACCATGATTATCTAGCTTACACATAGGCTTTAGCTAGTTGAGTATGTTCCACTAGTGTTTCTTTCCACTTTTATTTCAGACTATGTATTGATGTCGTTTTGGCAAAAATACTTTGAATGCAATTATGAACTATTTCTTTCATTTGATTATCACTATATTAGATGGTTGATTCGTGAAAGCCTATGATGTTAAGTTCAAAATATTTATCACGAAATAACAAAACAAAAAGTTCAAATTTTCCGAAAAAATTAACCTAGATGAAGTTAGAATGACGTATGTAGGCTTGTCTGAGACCTCTAAGAGGTCAACGACGCCGGGCTCATCCAGGAACTAGATTCTAGTCGTGATAGTGACCATTCCTACGCCCCATTCAAACCTTAACTAGACAACCCTTAACTATTAATATAAGTACTCATTAATTTAACAAGCTTTCTTAACTCTAGTCATTTCATACATCAGTTCATCTAAGATTGTTCATCACATAAGGATATTCAAGAAACGGTCTTGGACAAGACCTAAGGACTCTAATTAACACCTTCAAAGCCTTTTGTGCAATGTCTAGATAGCATCCCATACCACAACCTAAACTTCATAGAACTTCTCTAATTCTAGTAGGTACCCCACATGATGAAAATAGGCAATAACTGACGAAGACTATGATAGCTATACATCGAATCTGGATTTCTAACCTACTCCGATGAAGATGTTCTACTTTCCAAGTGTAGAACTACGACACATCCCATGTAGACACATGGTTAAGAAATATGATGGGATCTTATGCACTCTAGTCTCATTCTCAACTAGAGCGATATTATACTCTATTGTCCTTCTCGAGTAGAGCTACTTCCCTTAATAAAATCACTCGGATCTACCTTTGTTCTCATAGAGTAATTGACACTAAAGGATCACATGAAGAGGTTCCTTATCTAGTTCATAATCGAGTCACATTCACCCTACCAAAGAGGTCCACTAAAGCTACCTTTCAATGGTGACTAAGATAAATTATTATCACTTTCAAAGTATGATATGATGTCGTTCCAGCCAATCAACCCTACGTCCACCATTTCTTTACATGAAGAATACCATTACAGATCTTCAACATCAACATTCAAAACCTTACCATGAGGTATAAAGATCCAGGTACAAGACCTTTTTAACATGAACGAAGGTCTCACATATCGTTCATTCGTACATGAAAAGGGTGCACTAAGACTACCTAGTCAAGACATCTGATATTTACATACTGTTCATACATGTATCAAGTAAGGGACACAAGTCTTCCAAAACGAGACACAACATTTTTTACTTTATCACATATATCATACCATTCTTTGAAACATTTATAAATGAACCTTATCATCTTTATGTCATCCTATACATCACTATAACATAATCAATATAATCATCATAGACTCATATAGTCAAGTAGGAACAATCATGCATCAACTCTAAGACTAAACATGTGAATACATAGTCATAGTCTAACATGATCTCCTAGTAAACATGGAAGGAACACATACTTTCACATTACTTCACATATAGATAGATATACTCATACATCACTACTTGAAGTAGTAACGAAAAGTACATTATCATAATAATACATAAACTAACGCCGACAAAGACACATCAATTGCAATTAAAAAACATAACACCGCCACCATAAGTGGACCATACCAATCATAATATCACTAAAATCTAATTAACATAAAATAAAGATAATTAGGGCAGTGTACCACCAATTCATACTCTCCACTACAATCCATGTTTAAATCATCAACTTCAATACCATAAGGCCCTTACCCAAGGCCATGAACATCAATTCAATAAAAAAAACTATGATACTCTATGAGGTCAATTTAATATAGATTCTTCAATATAATACAACCTAGATATCATTTCAATACAATTATTACATCAATCAATAGCCCATAGAAAATTACACTAGAATTCATGAGTATTAATTCAAAATCACTTAATCCCAAAAAGTAGTCAAAAAACAGGGCTCATTAATTTCATTGGTTCATAGTTTAATTAAGTTAAAATCATCTAACTAACAACAATTTAATCAATATACAATGCATTAAAAGCTTTCATGCAAGAACCCATGGATATCATTGAATTGGATAATTCATCTTTAAAAACTTTAGAACACTCTTTAGAAGTTAGGATCCTTGATGAATAGAGTTTCAAGGATAAAAGACCATACCTCAATAAGCATGATCCTCCAATTTGATGAACAATCACCACTCCAACATCCAATCTAAGCCCTTCCTTGTTTTTTTGCTCCAATAGAGTTTTGTGGAATTTCTAAGGGAATTTGTGTTTTGATTTTCGAGAGTGAAATCCTCTAAGCATTAAAGGCTTATAAACATATTTAGAATATCCAAAATACCCCTAAGTAACCTCCTTTATCATATTTGAAACTGGGTTGAATTTACAACTTCACCCCTAACTTAACGGTAAACCTCCGCATGAAACCAGTACCATTGACGATTAGCAGTCGACACACTATTTGTCCACAAATAGACATTCCTTTCCTCTCGTCGTTTGGTTCAGAGATTTTCCTTTGGGATATTGAGCTCCCTAGGCTAAGTATTAACCCACAACAACCATCGACGGGTGTAGACTATCTCACAAGCCGTCGTTTGTCTTAGTAGTTTGGGTCCTGGTCTAGACAACCTTTGCTCTTGAGAAGGGTTGTTCCCCAACGACCCTTGGATAGTCCTTGTTGACTTTCACTAGGATGTTTCAATCCTGAATAAGTTTGCATATGATTTTAAGACCTCTCACATGAGATTCATCTAAAACAAACACGTAAATCTTAACGAAACATGCCAAGACACACAAGGTCATTTAAAAGAAAACCTTTCGAATGTTATGGACGTTCTTGGAAGTTTGACCTCCAAATTTTGCAAAACTTGACACACTACATATAAACACCATAAAAATTCATTTAAGGACCTTTTAACCTTATGAATCGTATATAAACTGATAAAACATATATGAAGTACATAGGTGACTTAATCGTCGAGCGTCTTGGTTGTCCCTTGACATTTCAATTCCAAATCACCTAAAAACTATACACTCCCTCAATACAACATTATAGACCATTTTAGGACCTTATACCGTCATGAAAAATATGTTAGGCTCTAGGTTCACCTAAGTCATTTTAGGGGTACACCTTAGGTAAGAACAATTGCGTACATGTCCTTTCGGAGGTCTTGTACTAGCCTACTAGCTATCATGCATCACATAAGACATGAAAAGTAGTGCGAAATTAAAAAATTTCACCGGAATGATAATAATAAGAAATTATCATTCATAAATACTAAAGAGTAGTATCATTGTCACAAGCAAAGTTATGGATATAACTTAATTTTCTAAGGAACACGACCCTTTACATTAAAAAAATACATAATAAGTCATTAAAGAAGAACTAAAGAATTTAAGACTAGGCCCTCGAATATATGAGGACATACGTAGAGTTGAGAGAGTCGATTCCCAAGCTTTCCTTCAAACCTTCAACTTGCCTCCAACTTATACCTACAGAGTATAGAAAAGTATAGGGTTAGTGCAAACATTGTACTTAGTATGGCATATAGAATAACATGCAAAAAAGGAACATATTAATAGAAATAAGATTTCATGCAATTTAAGTTAAATATTCATGAATATAGAGGTAAAATGACCTATCAAGAATCATTTAACACATCCAATAGAACTTCCATAACTTTATCACCAAAAGCACATTACAGTGCACTCAAGCAACTTTACATTGAACTTCATAAAGTATCACAGTAATTTCCCTTGAAGTTTCCCTAACCAAGGTTATCCTAAGATTCACTAAGGAAAGACATGAAGGAACCGCCCATACAATCCCTTCGATGCACATCCAAGTGATCCTAAAGACTACCCATTATAGGCTTACTTCGTATGGGTAAAATGTCCACACTCGATAACTGGATACTAGAGAAACATACTTTCATTTAGAATTTCACATAGATGCCCCTATCCAAGTGGACTTGTAAGTTACATAAAGTTGAATGTGAGAATAGCATCCCATACTACTACTCCCACAATGTGCTCCTTGAGGATTACATGAGATTAGGTACACCAAATTCATCATTCATAAACTTCATTATACAAAACATAATCTTAACTCATTTTCTTAACAGTAGACATTAAATTACATAACTTTACTTTTATTTTATAAAGACACATTCATACATTATATATAAAGACACACCAAGACTTCCCTTTCAAGTGTCTTCTTGTGCAATGGATAAATAGCGTCCCATAAAACTACCTACCCTAACTAGTACACTCTTTAAGGGACTTAGTTCATTTACATCAATTTTTAGGGAATTACCAATAAAAAACATAGACCGTGAGAGGTAGACATCTAATCATGACATTAACCCCTATCTGATGAGGGATCCCCACTTGCCTAGGGTGGGGTCATCCTCTTAGACTTTACATGGATTTTCCAACAGCTTCACCTATGAGGGCGCTTAGTTAAGGCATAAGGAGATTGCTTCTAACCAACTCATTCTTTTCAAATGAGAAGTATTCATCTTAATAGGTGCATTCGATACAACATCTCAACTCACGAAGTGTAACCACCCCTCATTAAAATCCTCTCGGTGCTAAGAATAACTCTCCACGAAATCTAAACATTCATTACTAAATGTTAGGGGATAACTATTAGTCACCATATCTCAACTCACGAAGGGTATCCATCTTCTAAAATACATCAGAAAGCTCTCGATAAAAGTGAGGTTGCTACTGAGCGCTTCATCTCAACTCATGAAGACTGTTCACCCCATAACTTCCCCATTCACATTCATTAACTTTATTCATTCATTCAAGTGTAGGTGTGTGAGCATACCTTTTATATGATTACCCTTTTCATAACATTGACTCCTAAACGTATTCATAACTTCATTCATAATATATCACACGCTAGCATACTTCACATAAACATATGCTTCACTTAGACATAGTCTGTAGTATACATCACATAACAAGCTTCAGAAAGCACATCATAAAGAACATCATCATTATCATTTTACTTCACATACTATGCCTTCATGGCCCTATTCATAATAAACATGTAAATACATATTCATATACTTCAATTTAACACCTCCACAAATAGTGGACCATACCACTAAAAATCCTTTCAAAATAAGCACTAAACAATATAACCAACTTACCATTCATCAAAGCTTTCACCACCTATTAAGAATTCTCCAATAATTCATCATAAAATATCCCTTTGGCCAGTAGTTAAACCATAATATAACTATAAAGAAACCATAACTCAAACATTTTCTAATCATGCACATTAAACTCATTTCATAACCTAAAGGTTGGTAAAAAGGAATAAACATGGTTTCATTCATGTTTTGACTTTAATATAACCAACTATAACTAAAAACAACATATTTGAATCCTTAAATAATTTTCATGCAAAAACCATGCTTAGTATAGAGAAAGTTGGAGATTGGAAACCCTTTTTGAAATCATTTGGAAGTGGCTCCTTGAATGAAATGAATTTAAAGGATGACTATCATACCTCAATAATAAGAAAAAAACACGAAACTTCAATGAGGAAAAATTCTAAAACCAGACCTTCTAACCCTTCCTTGAGTTCTAGCTTGTATGGATTTTGAGCGAGTCTTTCTTGAGGGAGGGGTTTTCGATTTTTGAAAAATGAAGTCTAAAATTAGTTCTAGGACTTAAAATAAACTTAAAATACCCCTTCCATAAAACGAATACCCATGGTTAACACAACACTTGGGGTGAAATTACAAAACACCCCAAGCCTTGGCAGTTGGCCCAGCAGCATTTGCAGAACCACAATCGACGGGCCCTATCTATGGGGCGTCGCCTTGTTCATGGTTCGTCCTGCTAGGCTTTTGATTAGAAGTGACTCTCTTTCCTGGGGGTTAAAATCCCACCACTAAGAGTGGAGCTACACCCCCACCTGATGACGCGTCAGCAGAATGACGGCCCGTTGGTGCTAGGCGTCGATTTGGCCTGTTCTTGGAAGATCATGCCTAAGTGTTAGGGTCCTCTTCTAGGGCCCCTCGTGGGTCATATATGAAGTTTTACCCTGACGTTGAATCCCTATACGTAGACAAATAGGTGTTATGAACTCCCACCATCAATTATCCTCAAATGACACTAAACATTTTCAAGGACATAAAGGACTCAACCAAAAGCATATCACAAATGTCATCAAGGTAATAAAATTTATAGTCAATTCACCAACATACAAGTATCACCAACTACATAACCCTTAGGCACTCTAAGAAACATAGACAATTTTGAACAATTCAACAATTTAAAGTGCACACATACTCCATAATTTTCATCTCATTTATGGACGAAATAACTACTACAACATTAGACATGCTCATATAAATTATTTTTACACACCCTAAACCATTATTCAAAAATATACAATTTGGCAAAAAATTGAACTTCTGTATAGTGAATACAAAAACCTTTACAGTGAAGCATGCTTAAAAATTAAATAATTCACCTTTCAAGAAATTTTAACATGAAGTCATGATAATTTGAGAGACAAGACTATACTAAATAACTTATAACATAAAAACAACTTTGAAAAGGAACTAAGCAATATCATTAGCTACACCTTAACACGAGAAACATCGGTTGACTACCAATCTCCCCATTTAAAAAGGATATCCTCAAGATCTTGGACAACATTATACCATGAAGGTCTCATAGCCTAAAGGTAAACGCAACTCATACTTATATGCAAGGCTCTAAATCATTACCAACTACCTAAAGTAATTAAGACTTACCGGGGCTCTCATTCCAGATTAGTTCCTTTCTTCGTCCCGAGTACATAGAAATGATTCTTCATTGGAGCATTAGGATCCGGACCACCACTAGGGGTTTGACAGAACTCTTTCCCTTTTGATTTAATTTTAGGGTAGTATCTCATTTTTTGACTTTTATTACCAAACCCAAAGACATCATTCCTTCTGACAAGACACTTACCCAAGTGTTGGTTTCCATAAGTAGCACAACTAGACCTATCAAAAGTATAACCACCTCCTGTGGAATTTATGTCTGAGCCATATACTTGTTCCTCATGGAACACTTATGATGATAGAACATCTTCTTATGTTTTGGTTGACTTGGTTCATACGACCTAGGCCTCTTCCCCTCTTTGCCTATCTCACAAATCTTGGACTCCTCAATTTGTTGAGCATACACCATGAACCTAGAGATATCCATATCATTCAGGAGCATTGTCGTACGTACTCCTTATCACCAAGAAAGACACTCCCATCACAAATTTGTTCATCCTATCCCTAGGGTTGGCTACTATGATAGGGCATACATAGAGAGTTGGGAAAATTTTACAGAGTACTCTTTTACACTCATTCCCCCTTGACAAAGATTAATGAATTCCACCATATTCTTATCCCTCCATTCTAAGGGAAAGAACCTATCAAGAAAAGCCTCTTTGAACACTTTCCATTTACCAGAACATACCTTAAGGGTCTCTCATCCCTCTATTTCCCTAACCACATTTGAACCACATCTTTGAGTTGATAAGCGGATAGCTCCATTCTCTCTCTATCTAAGGCTCATAACCACAACATCCACCACCTTGAACACGTCATCTATGAAGCTTTGTGGATCTTCATCAACCTTAGTACCAGCAAAAGGAAGAGCGTTCATCCTCACAAAGTCCTGAACTATAGAAGCGAAAGTACTTTCACTGGGTTGAGGTCCACCTTCTTGGTTAGCTTGTCCAACCATATGCTTAGTGATGACTTGATCTTGAGTCGTCATAAGTCGGGTAAAATCCATACGTGCAAAACCTAACTACTGGTTAGTCATATCCCCTTAAATAAAGGGGGATTGAAGACCTTAGGGAATAGGGGGCATTTGGGAACACGAGGTTTTGAGATTTTAGATGCATATGAAGGGGAAGATCCTCATTCACTTCCTCTTTTTCACATCTGCAGATCACCCCCAGACGTGACAGATGTCGTCGTGTTCTCAGGGGACTCAAAGGAGCCCTGAGCATTCTTCATATAATATAATAGGTTAAAAATCACAGAATATTAAAACTTTTAGCTATATTATGTGAGGTATACTTAGACCTTTCACTTAGAAGATTCCACAGGATTCTCTTACGGAAACATAATAAACATACATACAATAGTTTTAAAATGTCCAATATAAAAACAATCTATGAATATGAGTCTTGGGCTTAGCCAATATAAAGTCAATATGCCATATAGGCCTTAATGCAGAAAAATCCAAATCATAAAAGGGAATAAAGAGTATATCTTAGAACAACAAAAGTCCTCGTAGCTAGATTGATAATAAGATAGAATCCCGAACATTAGCACCTACAAACACTTGAGAAAGGATTCCAAGCTTCTTCAATCAACCTTCTTAACCTTCAATGGTCGAACCCTACATTGTTGTTATATATAGTAAGGGGTTAGTATTTAACATGCACTAAGTATGAGTATATGCACATAAAACATTTAACGTCTTACATGAAAAGGACCATTTCTTTAGAAAGCATGCTAAGTCATATGAAAGCCTTTGATGTACATACAATAGATCATACACAAGATAAGGATTAGAACAACATCAAACATGATCATAGCCAAAGACGTATTCTCATAGAGTTATATTAACATTATACATTCAATAGTTCATATAAACATAGCATGGAACATACTTACCAAATGATGCCATCCCAAGCTTACAATTGCAATGATCATATGAAGCCCCATAACCCCACATAATAAAGTAAACAAGATAGGACACGAGAAAGCATACCCTGATTCATACAACTTGTAACATAAGTAGTCGTCACCTCAAATAGTAATATAAACCAAGAACTTGCTCATGGACATAACCGATATCATATAAGAGTAAAATCATACATCGTAGGTATCTTAAATTTTATGTAATCATATCACATAAGAACAATCTCCTAGGATTTCCCTTATAGTAAATTTGTGCAATGTCTCTGTAGAGTCTCACACCCCTACATATTTCTAAGTGAACTCCTAAAGTCACCCTAATAAATGTCTATTTATTTGTCTTTCATTTTACTTTAGAGAACAATCGCCTTAATAGAAATTAGACCATGTGAGCTAAACATGGAATCTGGTGTGATGAACCCTACACCGAAAGAAGGTGGTCTACTTGCCAAGGTAGAACCAAAACATGAACATAGCATTCTAGGTGGATCCACTAGCTAGTACTCCTATGGAGAAAACATAGTTAAAGAACTAGGAGATATTTTAGAGACCCATAGTTACACATCACATGACAGCCTCTATCTCATGAGAGTCATTGTGAACCTACCTTCCAACTAGGGAAGGGATACCTCTCATATCTAGTTCATTGGTGGTAAGCTTAAGTCCCTTTTTGGATACCTTTATGTCATTATTTATCATAAAACTTATCATAGCCCACAGGAGATTTACCCCTCACATAAACATCATCATAAGCTCTTCAGGTTTAGATGAGAATTGCCTTTCATCACGGCCTTTACTTGTGAGATTAACATATCATAATCATAGTGTGTAAGGCATACAAGATAAACGTCATCAACTTGCATTATCATATCCTTACAGTTATTTCACACTCAACATATTAATAGGCCATCATATATTCATGGAAACATCATACATACTTCAATTGCATAACAATATCAATTATATGCCAACATCAACAAAATAGAGTAATTATGACTTTAGAAGACTTACCTAATTGCTTCCACAAATAGTTATCAAGAACTTACATTCAATTCATAACAATCATCTTATAACATATTGAAATACTCAACAACGGAACAAATCCCAACAACTCTAGTCATACCCAAGGCGAATTAATAGTTAGGGTTAAGGAAAAGGGCTCATTTAAGAGTTTGTTCAAGCTATTGTACCAATCCTTACAATTACATGACATTTAGTGATAGATATAACATAATTGAATCCAATATTTACAGAAGGAACATGCTTAACATGAAAATCCAACATTATATATCAATTACCCAACAAATACATACTTAATGAACCATATAAAATCATAGTTTTTCATCATTAGTCATAAATCTCAAGTTTGTAAGAAAACCCATTTCTAAGGTAAAAACCCTAGGAATTAAATTGTTGGAAGTCATATTTAAAAGGATCTCTTGTGTAAAGTAATACCAAGAGTGAAAAAACCCAAACCTTATTGAAGATTATTCCAAGAATTTTGAATAAAAATATTGGAGTCTTTGTTTTCTACCTCAAACATATCTTGTTTTTCAATCAAGTTTCAATAGAGAGTGTTTCTGCACTACCCTTCTTATATACTTTCATAAGCCATGTACCTTGCAAGCAAAATCAAAGTCTATGTAAAAAATTATTTATCATATATACAAACCCTAGAATAGGAATAAAGTATCATGGTTACCTCCATCTACATCACATACGCATGAAAACAAGACTCTCAAACTAGATAATCATCCATTACAATGCATCATGTTCAGAAGTACTCAACTCATCCATCAACATTTATGAAATTAGGTCATAGGATGCACATGGGTTCTTAGGATATTTTAAAATAGAAATCAAAAATTAATCCCAATATATTCATAATAGAAGACACATAACATAAAGAAAGATTTTGAGTTGAACCCAGGGCTAGATCACAAACCCTACATTTGGTCACATTGTATATTTCAAAATAGAAGTTTCTAAGGGATTCATGAGGAAAATATACATGAATAAATATCCCCATACCTTAATTGGTAATAGTACACGAATATATAACATTTTACACATAGCAATTAAAAAACTTCAATTACCATATAAGGCTAAAAATCACATTATAAGGAATTTCCTACTTACAACAACAACATGAGCTCAAGATACCATATATGAATCAATTATGCCAAAGTTCAACTTACCAACATTAACAATATCATTTCGTAAAGACTCACCATATGTCAAACAACTGCCAAGGGATCAACCATCCTACTGTTCCGTCATTAAGTTCTTAGACTGGTAAAAATAGGATTTTTCTAAACATTCTAAGTGTACATCAACAGAGGCAATCGACACCCCATCGATTGGGACACGGTCCGTCGAATGCACTGGTTTGTGCACACTGCCTTTTGGCAGCTTCTTGCCAAATCGCATAGGTCCTCCTCAAGGGAATTTTGGTGTTCCTTGGGGGTCGTATGTCACGACCTGAAAGTACCACCTAGAAGTTAGGGAGAATCCTTTTTTGTGATCGGGCGTATGTACAAGCCCTTTAACTATCGTTCAATACATAAGACATGAAAAGTAGTGCGGATTTAAAACTTTTCAAGTCATTTAATATAGAAAGAAATCTTTATAAATACTTAGAAAATCTCATCGTCACAAGCCAACTTAAGAAACGACATAATAAACTTAGGTACAACGCCGTTTACATTTGAAAGGGGTGCATCGTAAGTCTTAAAATAATAATACTAAGAAGACAGGTATTATGCCCTGGAATGTTTGAGGACACACTTTGTCTTGAGAGAAACTTTCCCAAGCTTTGACTTCTAGACTTCAACCTTGCTTCCAA
Organism: Solanum chilense; assembly: GCA_032847665.1. Taxonomy (NCBI): domain Eukaryota; kingdom Viridiplantae; phylum Streptophyta; class Magnoliopsida; order Solanales; family Solanaceae; genus Solanum; species Solanum chilense. Next base: position 54,873,331 of record CM064969.1, on the reverse strand, counting down.
CCTATACTTAGATAGTATAAAAAAAAGTATGGGGTTAGTAAAAAAACAATGTATTAAGTATGGCAATGCAAAAATATGTGAAAAGGGACATTTTAGTAAACTAAGATTTCATGTCAATTAAGTGAAACATTCAGAATATAGAAGCAAAACATCATAAGGAACATCATTTAACACTTAGAGAAAGATTTCCATAATTTTTACCCAAAAGAAACACTGTATATTTAACCCCAAAATATTAAGTGACTCAATTTGGACATTACAGTGAACTCACCATATTCTAAGGAGTGAACTTGTAAAACCAAGTAAAGAGGAAGTGAACTCATTTTCATAGGAGTTTCCCTAACTAAGGATTATCCTAAGACTTACCATGGTAAGAAATGAAGGAAGTATGCATATGCATCCTTCAACACACACCAAAGCGATCCTCAAGAATATCCCCTTTTGGATTAGTCACCTCGGGAGAATAAGCCTCCACTCAATGGCAAGTACTAGAAGAACACCCAACAAACCACCAAACTCTTATATTTCGGAATGCGTACTTAATGCAATGAGTAGATGGCGTCGCATACCACCACCTACCCAAAGTAGCACACTCTTTTAGAAGGTTTGTCACCAAGTATTCCCTTTCTGAAGGTCCTACTTAGTACAATGGATAGGTAGCGTCCCATACCACCACCTACCCTAAGTAGTACATTCTTTTAGAAGTCTTTGTTCATTCAATTCAAATAAGACTCCCCAAGACTCCCCTATCGGATTGCCTACCTAGTGCATTGGATAAATAGCGTCCCATTCCACTACCTACCCTAAGTAGAACACTCCATTAGAAGACTTATCACATTCGTTGCATTTGTAGGAGTTAGCTTAACCGACATAGAAAATGAGGGCTGGATATGGGATCCCGATATTAACCCCAATCGGATGAGGGATCCTCACTTTCCTAGAATAAGTTCATTCTCTAAGATTTTACATGGCTTTCAAAATAGCTACACCTATGCGGGCGCATAGTTAAGTATAAGGAGATTGCTACTGAGTAACGCATTCTCTAATAATGAGGAGTATTCATCTCAAAAGGTACATTAGAATATAACATCTCAATTCATGAAGTGTAACTCCCTCTTCTTCATATCCTCTTGTTGTTAGGTATAGCTTACCATATACTCTAAACATTATAAACTATAGGCTAAGGATAACTAGTGAACACCACATCTCAACTCACGAAGGGCATTCATCCTCCAACATATGTTAGAAAGCTAACGGGATGTAGTGGGGTTGCTACTAAACACTTCATCTCAACTCACGAAGAGTGTTCACCCCAAAACTCCCCTTTATGACTTAACTTAGCTTCATTCATTCATTCAAGTGTGAGTGTTTACTCTCCTAAACGGCCTTCTTGCCTATCGGTTTCAACCTTAGGATGTCTGGGCATACCTATTCGCAGAATATTTCTATAGCAAAATTTCTAAAGATGGTTATTATAAATTTAAATTTTTGGTATATTAAGTTTCCTTTTACTGCACTAATTACGCTTTTTTCTATAGGATGTATAATTCTATCATCTGCTAAATATATTTCAATAGGTGTATCTATTCCTTCTCTAAAACAAGCTTTTATCAATATTTCTGTTCCTCCTAAATGTACGTATTTTATGGGTGTTTTAGCTTTTATTTCTTGTATTTCTTTATTAATTATCCTTTCATCCTTTAGTCATAATCCTTAACATACTTCTCATAACAAGCTTCATAAAATAATTACAAGAATAACTTCATTCAAGCATACACTCTAGTCTACTTCACATAATAACTTCATAAGGCACATTTTAAAAAGAATGGCATATTTATCATCTTAATTCACATAAAAATCCCTAACATACTCATTCACAATAAACTAGTAATTTCACATCCATAAAATTCAAGTAAACACTGCCACCAAGAAGGTGGATCATACCACTCAAGAGAATTTTATAACTAAAGTTTAATCAACATAACCAACTTACCCTTTAATCCATGATTTTATCACCTATATCATTTTATTCAATAATTCATCACAAATTATAACTTAGGTCAGTAGCTAAACATCAATAACAACATAAGTAAACCAAAACTCAAAGATTACAAAATTAAGCTCATTTAACCAATTTCTTAAACCAACGTTAGATGAAAAGCTTTAAAATGATTTCATTTGAATTTATAACCTTAAACTCATCAACTAACATTAGAAAAATCATTATTAAGTCATTAAAAATGTTTTCATGCAAGACCCATATTTAGATTATAAGATAGAAGAAAGTAGGACTGAAAACTCTTTTGAAATCTTTTAGAAAGGGGATCCTTGAATGGAAGAGACTTCAAGGATTGATACCATACCTCACGTTCAATAAATACCAATGATTTTTTATGAATAAACGACCATAAACAGCCCTCCTAGAACTTCTGGACTTCTAGCTTCCATGGTGACTTGAGAGAGTCTTCTAAGACAGAGGGGTTTTGGGTTTTAGGATGAGGGATCTAAAATGAGGTCTTAAGGTTTAGAAAACATTAATATATCTAATAAACCCAAAAATAGACTTCCTAGGGTCATAAAATAATTTGGATGAATTAACCGAACACCCCAAGACTTGGAATCCCCTTTAACACCTTTTGGGCAGTCTCACCAACGGACCAACCAACGGACTGTTTGTCAAAGCACGGATCATTGGTGAGGTCTCGTTGGTTGAGAATTATCTCCATTTAGAGACTGGACAACTTAACTTGCAGGTTCAATAGACACCCATGGTCGACGGACCATTGGTGGACCAACGGTCCATCCCTTGGGTCATCGTTTGGTCATTGCTTTGGCAGTTTGGTCCAAGTCTTGGGCCCTTCTCTACGGCCCCTCTGGGTCATAGGTAGGGTTGTTCCCAGACTTTGAATCTCAAAAATAAGTAATCTAGGTCTTAGAAACATCCCACATAAATTCTGATGGAAACAAACACATAAGACTCACTGAAACACCTCAAGACACACAAGCGCTATATAAGGCACACCTTTTGAACGTCATGGACGTTCTCGGACGTTTGACCTCCAAACTTAACCAAACTTCACACAATTCCTAAGAAAACTAAAGTACATCATTTTTAAACACAATTGACTCAAGCAACACTCACAAGTCTCTAGATCACTTTAGATCGTTTTGAAGCGTTACATTCTCCCCTACTTAGAATAACATTCCTCCTCGAATGACACTAAAACTTCAAGTACAATATGAAATCTCTTAGCATAAAATAACACATTAAAATCAAGTCTCAAACACTCAAAATCAAATAATCAACTACCAAGGAGCATCATTTCACACTTTCAAACACTAGCAACATAAGCACTTTAAGTAAAACATCACAACCAACATTACACATGTTCATACACAAAACTTTTGCACACATTGGAAACTTAAATTAAGGCAAGGCAAATTTTTTTCTAAGTGCAAATTTTTCACTGTGAACATTCACAGTAACACTTCAAACATACCAAAAATTTCAAAAAGGTAAAAACTCACCCTGCCCCCAACTTATGCACATCAAGACTAAACATCAACCTTACAAGTTAAGTATAACACTTTCCTCTTAGAATTAAAGCCTAAAAAAACTCCCTTAAACACCACCTCATTCAACTCTTAGGCATCACTGAACTAAATTTCATCGAACAACACTCCCTTACTAGGCATTCATACCACATTTCCTCCTTAGTGTAAACCTACACAAGAACCTCAACCAAATCATAAGAAAACTATTCAAACATTAACGACACAAGAGGGTTGCCCACAACTCCTACAAATTTCCACATTCTTATAGCACTTCTCAAATTTACACCTTAAAGCATTCCTGCCATCATTGAACATAATCACAAGATAACTCATTTGCTCTCAAAGACACTTTATTCAATCATTATAATTCTTACCATGCCTAGAACTACATCACCAAAAAGTTTATCATCATTCCAAATCTCATAAATCACACCTATCCATAAATGGAATCTCATAAAAATATTCAAAACATACCTTCATATCTACTCTTCTAGACACAAAACCATCATAATATCAAAACTCACCTTTTCTCTCTCTCAAATATACAAACATATCCCCATATGAACCTATTATAAGAGTTGGGAAAAGGGATAAAGTGTCTTTAATCCATGAGTCAAGATTATGTGTTTGCCCTAAAAGTGACTTAGAGGGTAGTATGTACCCCTTAACACTTAAAAGAGAAGGAGAGAATTTATGTTGACCTACTTGGAAGTGGTTAGTTGTCTTCAAAGATTAATCTTAAGTATGAACATTTGAGAAAGTGATTAGTTTGCACCTAGGCGTGGTTGGTTGGAAGGTTCCACCAAAGGTGATGACCCTTGTAGGAGTGAATCCGAAACTACTTACCTTGTTATGACTTTGTGCTAGAATGTGATGAGATATGAAATAACACTTGGTATTAATTGTGTAGTTGAGGCCTCATTTACTTAGGTAGCATGACCTAACTTGATTGTTATGGGTTCCATTAGGAGATAAACATAGTGGGTCAAAGGTGCTTGAACAGTACCTCTTGATGGTTGGGTTAGTAGGCTCCTTAATATGGAATTACAAGTGGATACCCGCAATGATGTCAAACTTTGTTATGAGAGGAGTATTTAATCATGGTCTTGATATGCCTGGACCTTGGTGGATAAGGGCATGAGGTGATGAACATTTGCTTAGGCGTACCCCAAGTGGGAGATTCTCACGACCGAGAGTATACCCTTGAAAAAATGGTATTCTCAAATCGTGGCACGGCGTACTCGATCTATCGGAGGTCTTGTACAAGCCCTTTGACATAATTCATTGAATATGTGTATGAAAGTAGTGTGTAATCAAAACTTTTCACAACGAGGGAATAATACTTCTAAATATCTTTCATAAAATATCATAGGAAAAAGAGTAAGTCTCATAGTCAACATCTTAGACACACAAATATCTTGGGTCACGGCTATACATCAACATAATAGAAATAACAAAGTCCAAAACAAGTCTTTGACAAGAAATCTAAACATGACTATGTCCTCGAAAAAATTGAGGTCATATCCCAACTTAATTGAATGGATACTAATGTCCAAGCTTCACTTCAAGGAATCCTCTAAATTTCCACCTACAACTTTAGAAATAAGACAATACATATGGAATTAGTACATTACAATGGACTAAGTATGGTGACATGCAATTAAAACCATGCTAAAAGGATATTTGTGCAACAATCCGAGAGTCTAGCACTTGCTCTAAAGCCTCCTTACATAAAATAAGATTCAAATCACTTTTTAGGCCTAAAATTATGTCTTTAAACTAATTAGGAAGTGTTAGAGTCAAAGCGTTAAGAAATGACCATGACGTCCGATGAGTTGTGAAATTTGCACTAGTGTGCCTTGGCATGTTTCAATGGGTTTTAGGAGTCGGAATTTAGTGAAATATGAAAAAAAAAAAAAGGTATCAAATATGTGTTAGATTGTGTTTAAGGTGAAAACGTCCGGGTACGATTCTCGAAGGACCACCATAGGGGTCCTTGAGGACGACCTATCCATTGACCCCAAAAATTACCCAATTGACAGTGTGGAACCACGAACACCAATGATGAGCCACCGATGCGACAATGCTCTGTCATTTGGTCCGTTGATTAATACTTAGTAAAAATACAAATGAAGCTACAGAAACCCCTCTCTATCACCAACGATGGAGTGACAGTACGGAGGCGTCGAAGAAGCAGCTTGTCGTCGACGGGTTCTTGTCGTTTAAGACACAAGCTCACTGTCCAGAAACTTTTTAGTTAGGGGTTGTTTGGTATTTGATTAATTAATTTATTAAGGTCTTAGGTTGGTTATATTTTATTAATTAAGGACTATATAAGTATCCTAAGACAATAAACTAACCTAACACATCATTAATTCCCATACCCACCTCTCTCTAACATGTGTCCAACCTCTCTCTTCCCAAACTCAAACATCCATTGAAGGAACACTAGATATTTAATTCAAGTACGAATTAACCAAGATTTTCATCACCAATCGTGGAAACATTATCACTATGGTATGGTTTTCTTCAATCTTGGGATTTCTTTCCCCAGGAGGCCTATTCAAAGATGATTTTAAATTTCCCCAAGACTAGGGTTTTGATCTAGACATGTGTTCTCTTTTCAAAATGAAATTTTTATTCAATTGTGATGAATTATAGTCTTTTATCATTGTTTAACTAAGTATTGACGGTCAATTGTTGTTAATCACTCATGATTGTCCCTTTGAACCCTTGTTCTTCCCTATACTCATTATGCTTTGTAATTCTATGATAATTATGGAAGATGATGACTATATGAATAACGAGAATAGTAATTGGTAAGTATTACTTCTTTAATTTACCTTGTTTATGCATTAGCTATGCATTCTTTTATAATTGAAGTATGAAGGAAACGAAAGGGCAATAAGGTATGAAGATCGATTCTTCTTGAATTCAATTATGAAGTATGATTTACATAGATTGTAATGCTTCTATGTATAATATGTGGTTGTGATATTGATAGCAAGTATTCCTCATCCTTAACCCTAGACTATTGAATTGGCTATAAAGTTTGCAAGCACGTAAACATATGATTATTATATGATTGAAAGGAGCTTCTCATGATTATGATAAAGTGTTGAGTGAAAGATTTACTTAATTGTATGTGGTTCTGTAAAGTCAAAGGTTAGTTCTCAATTATGAATACCCATGGGCTATTGTGATGAATTATCCATATAGGGGTATAGAAGAGACTAATGTAATCTTTTATGAAGAGTGTGATGACTACTAAAGAGAATAAATGTTTATCACCAAAAGGGAATGTAAATGAGACGGATATCTCATGTTTATTAAGTACTACCTCCCACATGTGTTTCTTCACGTTTAGTAAGTCTGAATTCCCAAGATATGTGTTGTCTCATGAGAAGGACACCTCCACCTTACTAAGTCAAGGTTTTTAGAAGAAATCTCCTTCACCCTTAACTATGTGCCTTCATATGAGTATAGCTTAGTGGATCCAACGAGATAGCTATGCAAGAATGGTTGCACCTTAGGCAAGTGTTAACCCTCTTTTTGCGTTGTCGAAGGAGAACACCGGAGTCCATGTAGCTCACAGGGTCTCATGTTGGTTATTGCCCTTCTTTTCCTGATGAGATAAAGTAAATTCATAAGTCAAGTATGTGAACTATTATAAGGGCTTGTCTTAAAGGTTACAACATAGGGTTAGGGAGCGTATGGGACTTCTCTTACTCATTGCACATATGTGATCCTAAGGGAGGGTCTTAGTAGTGTTCTTGTAAGATTAAGTTGATTACATGTTATGTATGCCAAGTTTTATATGAACATATGAATATATAATGCTATGGTAAAGTATGAAGTTATGTTGTATGCATGTAGTAAGTGACTTAATGTGATACTTAGCTTTGGATAGGGTAATGTGGTTATATTCTTGGCATTGCACAAGTATTACTTTTGGTTGCCTACATGTTGGGTTAATATCATGTTGGATTGACTTATGATGTCCCTTATATGTGCATGTTGAGTTATTTGGTATTATGCATAGTTTTGACTAAATTGTCCCTTTTCTCATGCATTGATGTTTTCATGCATAGGAGATATACATAGTACATGTGGTTTTTAATAACCCATATTTCTTCCCTTTTTCCCCAACATTGTAAGTTCCGGACATTTGAAGTGTTTCTAGGCCACTTTGCAAGGATACTTGGACTTCTTCCTCCAATTAGTTGGTGAGTCCTCCAAGTTCGAGGATTGTGCCTTATCTTCCTAAGTAGTAGTTTTTTTATAATCTAAAGACATTCATTTCCTTCCTATTGTAGAAGATATTGTTGTAAGCCCTACGTGGCAATTGTGGGTAATGTCTAAGGGCTATGCCCGAATGTTCTACTTTGTTTTAGATGGTTTAATGTGAGACGGTGTTATTAGACAAAATCTTTATATGTTTTATGTTGACTAAACGGGAAGTCTAAGTAAGCTTCCTATGCGAGGAGTCTAAGTAAACTCCAAATGTAGTATGTGAGAGGTCTATGTAAACCTTAATATATAAAATTCTAATTTTTTCGCATTTTAACCTATGGTATGTTATGATGAATGCTAACAGGCTAGTCTTAGTCCTCTCCGAGGAAGACGATGGCGGTTACATCTAGTGGTGCTCCCTGGTTGTTAAAATTTGTATAAAACATGCTCTTTTTTGAGAAATTCTCATAACAAAGTATAAGAGTCACATAAAAGACAATGTAAACCACATATAAGTAACATTCAACAATATAGCGTCAACATCACTTCAAACACATAAGTATGAGACCGTCCAACCAAAGGTTATCCTAAGACCCACTTGAGTATGTTACGAAGTGGCCACCCATGCAACCCCTTCTCACACACCCAAGTAATCCTTAAGACTACCTAAGATAAGATTATTCCCGTTTCAACATTTAACTCACCACCTAATGTTACTCTAATATTCACTTTGAGTAAAACATGAAAAGACCGCCCATACACCCTCTCAAAGTCTACTTAAGCAACCGTCAAAACTACCCTAGATAAGGATCCTTTCTTCAAATTACATTAGTTGAAATCATAGTCAATCATTAACTCAATTAAGATATATTAACTCAAATAAAGACTTCACATAATGGTCTTGGAAAGACCTAGAGAACCTACACCCTAGTACAATCAAAGCCTACTCGTTCCATGTCTGGGTAGCGTCTCATACCATAACCGAAATGTTGCAGAATTAATCAAATACTAGAATGTATCCGACATGATGAGAATAGGCATTAAATCAAGGCATGGAATCCGGAGTTTATCACTACTACAAAAAGTGGCTATAGCGGCAATTAAAAATGACTTGTGAAAAAAAAATTGCCGTTAAATCTTTTACCGGCCATTGGTCTCTATCCAGTGATGTGGGCGTCGGTAAATCCTTAAGCGACCATTCTTGCAAAAGTTGGTTAAGGGTATGATTTATTGCCGATAAAAATCATTGGTTTTAATTGCAATTTTTTGCGGCTATAGTTTTGGCTGCCAAAGGAAATCCATAATGGATGCTATGCTCTTTTACCATCAAATATTAATTGCCGGAAAATCCAAGCAAATTGCCACTAAAATTCAATAGTTTTAAATGAAATATTTTTATAGCTATCAAAATGACTACGATACCCCTCGTAAAAACTCTTAATTTGCCCATTTTAATTCCTAGTAAATTCAACTAAATTGCCACCAATAATTAGTATCATAAACAGTAGTTGTTTTGTAGAAATTGTAAAAGTACAAATGTCTCAATGTACCCTTTGGCGTCTATTTTATGATCAATAAATACAATTTACTTGACACTAAAAGTCACAAGCTTTTAAGGCAACAAAGCTTCAGTTAAAGAGTCTCCTTGTAGAACAAAGTTGGCCAAATGCTAAAAAGCCTGTCACTATTGATTCACAAAATAAAATATTGTCTCACTAGATATAAACAAATAAAAAACTACTTAACCAAAATCTCAATGTCACAACTTAAGAAATAAACTTAATGTCTCGACTAGTATAACCAATCTTTTCGAAAATGACATAAAATAATCGTTGAGTTCTTAACCATATTGAAACCTTCCACATGCTTTTTTTTTAAATATTAGATTATATGACCTGAAATAATAAATATGTCAAAAATTAATTTTAATATATAAAAACATCACAAATAGGGAGAATTATCTAAAACTTTCCAGAATGAAGCATTCAGTAACAAGTTTCATGCATTTAGTCTCACAATTATGCCATCTTAATCCCATGAAAAAGTCTGAGTATGTAAAAGAATATCAGGGTAAACAACAAATAAGTCAACCCAAGGAAGAATAAACAACAAAGTAACAATCACTGTGGTTTCTTTATGTGCTGGAACAACTTACTTTTTTTGCTTACACCTACTAAAATAATATACAATTGTAATTTCATTGTGGTGTGAAAATGGAAGCGTGTACGCAGATCTTACTCGTATTTTATGAAGGTAGAGAGATTATTTTTTATATATCTTTATCCCATGTTAATCATTTTAAAACAAGTCTAAAAAGATCTGATGGCAGAACTACTGTGTTTGACAACACTAGTGAATATTTTTCATGTTAGCCCAACCTTGTAAAAGGATTTACTAGAATAGTGCAAGGACATTGAAACCATTAATCATATGTAAGTGTCAACTATGTGAAAAAAGTAGTAAAATACCTAATCGATAATACTTGACATATCAAATAACAAAAAAATTTAAAAAGTTTCAAGTATGATAAATAATCTTGACATTGGTATTTCATCGAACAATTGGCCTGCATATGACCTTCCAACTTCAGAAGTACATTCTGATGTATGATAGTTGACTATATTACTCAAACAAACAAAAAGTTAAGTATCAGGATAACTCACAGAACTAACTGTGCATCACTTAAACAATCCAAATGGGCCTTGCGAAAAGCATCCAAATAGCCAAGAGGAGAAGCAACAACTCTTTCTGGAAATTGCACCACCAATTTCTCAGTTGAATATTTTAATCAAGCAATTCATTGTGTTCTAATAAACAACAACAAAAAATAAAATAAAACTCAAAAGAAAACAAATAGACAGAAAGAGAGAGTAGAGAAATATTACTTGGCAACTCGCAATGTGGAAAAATGAGTTGGATGCCTTCCTGCGAGAAATATTTTGCTTTATTTATGTAAATCTGTGGCAGAGATCTTACTAAAAGTTCAGAAATTTGGAAGTGAATGTAAATATGCGGCAATATTTCATAGCGAAATGTTGTAAATAAAATATCAAAATTTCCATTTAGTTGTTTAGAAGTACTTTTACTAACCATTATTTTAAATTGCCACTAAAGAACGACTCGTTTGTATCTTAGGTTCATTAGCCGCAAAAAATTAGATTATAGGATAAATTACTGATAATTATTTTATTGCCAGTAAATAATGGTCGCTAAATATATGTTTTCCAGTAGTGTACCCTACTCCGATGGAGGGTATTCTACTTTCCAAGGGTAGAACTAGGACACATTTCATGTAGACACATGGTTAAAAAATATAAAGAGCTTCTTTGCACTCTAGTCTCATTCTCAAGTAGAGCTACTACCACAAGTATACTCACTCCGTGCTAGCCATGTTGTCATAGCGTAAGTTCATTCACATAAGGGTACATGAAATGTACCATGTCTTAGTCATTACCTAATCATGATACACCTACCTAGTATGGGTCCTCAAGGGATGCCACACAATGGTTAATAAGGATAGCTCAATGACTTTCTTAGAAATAGTTTCATACCATTCTGGCCAACCTATCCCGGAGTCCACCATTCACAAAAGGAGGATATCGTTACGACTTACAACTTCAAGGATATCATAACCTTCTTTCCATATTGAAGGTTTGAGATAATTTACCCGCTTTGCTGTTCAAGGTCCCATATTAGTCATCCTTAGAAGAGCATCATCTTAGGTCTACCGATCCTGGACTTTCATTCAACATTCATCAAGACTCATACATGACTGTGATGCTTAATCCTACTAAGTCAAGATGTTCATATTCACATACTTAGCATGCATCAAGTAGAGAAACATAGTCAACCACACAAGACACACACAAGATCGTCATGTCAACAACAACATTTTATTATCTTTAGGAACAACCGAGTCTACCTAACAAGATACACTAGCAATATAACTAGAGACATCACCCTAGTCTAGCATGAACACCTAAAATCAAGTGGGAGAAAACATGCTTTCACTTCATTAATACATATATACCACATAAGCCTTCACATTACCACATGTACAAGTTATAACATGGTAGCATCATGATTCATAAAGTAATGCCGACAAGGACACATTATTTACAATTTATAGCACATAAGCAGTGCCACCATAAGTGGACCATACTTATTATAATAACTCTAAAACCACTTAGGTGAAACTAGAGCATAAGATGTTTGTAATGATGGTCTAAGGAACCAAAATTGTTATAATGTTGTAATGAGGCAGTGTCAAGGTTTTAGGTGTTTTGGATGTAAAACATCAAGGGACGACCCAGACGTTCGACGACTAAGTCACCTATGTGTCTCATGTGTGGTTATGTTCCTATATGTGTGTTTCATGAGATTATGAGGTCTTTATATGAGTTATTATAGTGTTTATAGGCATTTTGTCATGTTTCATGAGGTTTGGAGGTCAAATGTCCAAAATTGTTCATGACAACTCTCTTTTCTTCTGAATTCGTAAATAATCCTTTTTTCAATCAACTCTATTTTCTTCTGAATTCCGCTTCCACCCCCCCAATTGGTATCAGAGCAAGGAGCTAACAAAAAATTAAAAGCTATGGAAAACAAATCAGAGATAACAAACATACAGAAACAGGTATACTCAGTTACATTTATGAGTAGCTAATTAGTTTTATTCCTAATAATTTCTTGTTGATTATAATTGTTTATCATGTTTTAATAATGTTATAATAACCATCTTTAGAAAGTTTGCTACGGAAATATTCTGCGAGTAAGTATGCCCAGACTATGTCATCCTAAAGTTGAAACTGATAGGCAAGAAGGCCGTTTAGGGGAGTAAACAGAGTTGAGGCGCTGTTAGGGTAACCGATCAGAGAAGAAAACCGTAGTAGTGACCAGACGAGATGATTATTAAATCATTATTATTACATAATAAATAAGTATAATCTATTAAGAGGTTAGAAGGAATAAAATTTTAGCAAAAACATGTTAAAATGATTTCTTATTTACTAGATGATGATATTAATTACAAGATATTAATACTCTATATTTTGAAAGGCCTTAATACTGATATAAAAAGAACAATTTATAAAAAATTATTGACATACGAGATAATTGAAGAGACAATCCAAGGTAGGGCAGAGTTAATCATACCAGATGATTTTGACATAGATTTATATGATGATCTAGAATTATTCATAGATCAATGATAGATTATTTATACTCACAATTCTGGAAAGAAACTAAGAAGAAATAGAACTACTTGAAAAATCAATAATTGAAAATTTATACAAATATTTGAGAACTAGAGAAAAAAATATTTAGAATATATTGCAAACAACGCTAATGAAATACAACGATTAGATCTACTTAAAAAAGAATATTATGAAAAAATATTTTATACTTAAAATCATGAAGAATAATCCAACATCAAATAAGGTAACTACCATAACAAAAACTAAGATAGAAAGAAAAGTACGAAGAATACAGAAAAAGTTAAAAACCTTATACATAGAATATGAATTATCACAACTTACTAAAACAAGAACTAGTAAAACAAATTTTTTGATAGATATAATTTCTAAAACAGAATACAAATATGTTTGTTATCTGAAAAAACAATATGAACAAAGAAATATATAAGCAACAACTGATAGAAAAAATAATTGAAAAAAGACAAGAGTTAAAATACAGAAAAGGAACACTAGAAGAAAATATGTTAGCAGGAGTATGCAATAAATCAATATTAGCACAAAGAAAAGTTATATTTATGATAGAAATACAAATAAATTACCTCGAATATAAATTACAACATGATATAAGTTACAAACTGAATTATAAGTAATAAAGAATAATTTGCAGTACACGAAAAAACATATGAAAATCAAGACGGATTAATAATAAAAATAATATTTTCAAATTTAGGAAGACGATATAAAAAAAATAGGAAATAACTTGAATGTTAGAAAAAGAAATAGCAAAATTAGAAGATAGTTTAATAGCTATGGTAAGAATAACAAACGAAAACAAAGAAATAAATAAATCAAAAGAGATTGAAAAAATAAATACACAAGCAAAGTAGGAAGTACAACATCTAGAAGAACTAAAAAATACAGAAATAAGTGCATTAGAAAAAGAATTAGCTAAGCAAAAATTATCATATGAAACTAAACAAAAAGAGAAACAGATAGAAAAAGATAAAGAACTTGAATTAACTAATGAAATAAATAAGATGAAACAAAAATTATATGAAAATCTTGAAATAGACCAAATAGACGCAATAAATGAATCAGATACAATGAACGATAAAAATCAGAAATAAGTGATATGAGTGAAACATACACAGAAATTCTAGAACAAGTAAATAAGCCGAAAACATTAGAAATAAATACAGGAGATTTAAATCAACCTAGCACATCAAGAGTTAAAACCCCGGATAATAGTCCTAGGAGTAGTCCTAGATGGACAACACCAACTTATTATACAGATAATTACGAACGATCAGATAGAACAAATGCAATATGGAATAGTAGATAAAATTAAAAATAGACGCCTAGACCAATAACTGAACAATATAACTTTTTAGATCTAGATTGTCTTATAGATATAAATAAAGCAATCTTACTATGGTTAGGAAATATATCTAAACAACTAATTGATAACAAAATAACAACAAAATAAACGCCAAGATATATAGAAAGAACATTTGTTGGAACAACGAAATTATGGATATGAAATTTACCCCAGAAAGCCTAGAAACACTTAGAAGTGATAAGAAAATAGATGATCTCCATCAACAACAAATATTGATATACTAGATAAATATGAATTAGCAATACGAAATGAATATGGTGGCATGACCACAGAAATAAAAGAACAAAATAGAGAAAAAATAATAAATAGACAACTTATGACAAAATTAGCTATATGTAAAATGTGTTATATAGAAGAATACACATGTGCATTATAAGAATATTATTACAAAGCAAGATATGATATAAATGAAGCAAAAGAAATAAGACAACAATATTTTACAAAATTACCAGAACCATTTAGTACAAAAATCATTAATGACTGGAACAATGAAGGATTAACAGATACTTTAGGAGCTAGAATAAAATTTTTACATCAATGGTTTGTACAATTATGTGATAACCAAAAAGATAAAATAAAAATGGAAAAAGTATTAATTAAAAATCTAGCATGTTGTAAAGATAAAACAGCACCACAGTTTGGTTGCACAGCTAAATATTATAAAAAACAAAGACCTAAACGACACAAAAATTATAGAAAAACAAAAACTAGATATAAATACAAAACCAAGACAAAGATATTATGTAACAAATTATAAAATAAAAAGACCATATAGACCGAAGAAAAAACTATCAGAATGTACTTGTTACAACTGCGGAAAGATAGGACATTTAGCTAGAAATTGTAAGTTATGTAAAAATTCAAAAGGAAAACAAATTGCAGAAGTCATTATAGACAATGACAAATACATACAAATAGATTACATAGACTATGAATTAAGTGAAAATGATAGTATATATGAAGTATCGGATATAGAAACTGAAATAGAAAATGAAGAAACAAATATTGATCTAGATAATGAAGAAGAAATCTAATGTCTAAGGATGACATAAAAATAATATCAAAAGAAGGCTATCAAAATGAAGAACTATCAGAATAAAAAATTATATTTAATAATAAAATCTTTGAACAAACCAAAGGAAAAGAATTAGATTTAAGTGTTGAAAAAATACTTGAAATACCTACCTTAAGGAATTAGTTCAAAAGACAAAAAGATGAATACTATGTAGTTAGCCAAAAAGAACACATCATAGATTGTAAATATACAAGAGGAAAGGCACAAATACCTATACTAAATAAGAGGAAAATAAATAAAGAAATACAAGATATAAAAGCTAAATCACCCATAAAATACGTACACTTGGGAGGAACAGAAATATTGATAAAAGCTTGTTTTAGAGAAGGAATAGATACACCTATTGAAATATATTTAGCAGATGATAGAATTATATACCCTATAGAAAAAAGCGTAATTAGTGCAGTAAAAGGAAACTTAATATACCAAAAATTTAAATTTATAATAAGTGCCAACTACACAGTAGCATTAACAGATAGAAATATAGATAAATCATTAGTTCTATTTTGGAAAATGTTTGGAATAGAACTGTCACGACCCAAATCGAGCCGCGAGTGGCACCCACACTTATCCATTATGTGAGCGAACCAACCAATCTAAACCCCAACATTTCAAACATAATGAACAAAATACAATGCGGAAGACATAAAACTCATTAACGAAATCAATTAAATAACTTCTAAAATTTATCAATTACTATCCCCAAAATCTGGAAGTCATCACCACAAGAACATCTATCCTCAAATTACTAAAGCTAAGAGTATCTAAGAAGCTAAAATAAGTAAAAAGCTAGTCCATGCCAGAACTTCAAGGCATCAAGACATGAAGAAGAAGATCCAGTCCAAGCTAGAAGCATTAGCTCACCCTGAAATCTGGCTTGATGAAGACTGACTAGAGTTGCGGTTGAGTTGAAGTCGACGTTACGTTTGCTGCACTCCACAAATAACAAAGAAAGAAACATACAAGTAGGGGTCAGTACAAGGCACAAGTATTGAGTAGGTATCATCGGCCAACTCAAAATAGAAAACAGTATATATCAGATAATAACATAAAATCAACTACTATTCTTAACATGCGGCATTTACAATTACCATAACCCTTGGTCACAACACCAAGCACATCAATGAGGACTCACGCCTCCCCATCATACTCATTTGGGAATTAGGTTCATTAAATTGAGTATATTAACATATTTCAAGATTCATTATCTTTATTCCTCTCATGTCGGTACGTGACACTCCTCTCCATATACTATCCTGGTGTCGGAACGTGACACTCCGATCCTCATATACTATCCAGGTGTCGGAACGTGACACTCCGATCCTCATATACTATCCTGGTGTCGGAACGTGACACCCGATCCATATACTATCCTGGTGTCGAAACGTGACACTCCGATCCTCATATACAATCCTGGTGTCGGAACGTGACACCCGATCCATATACTATCCTGGTGTTGAAATGTGACACTCCGATTCTCTATTACTATCCTGGTGTCGGAACGTGACACCCGATCCATATACTATCCTGGTGTCGGAACGTGACACCCGATCCTCTATTACTATCCTGGTGTCGGAACGTGACACCCGATCCCCTAATCTCACTACTTTCGTTCATCAAGCCTTCTTTTATACCAAGGCATCATCATTAACAAAGTAGATTAGGGTTTTTAAGATTTAGGATTCAATAGCCTCATCATGCTTATTTTATCACAATTATATAATCACATTCATGCATGTATACAATTAAGCATATAGAAGGGTTTACAATACTACCCAATACATATCATTCGCTATTAAGAGTTTACTATGAAATAGCATAAACCATAACCTACCTCCACCGAAGAATCGTGATCAAGCAAGTTAATCCTCGTTTCCCTCTTCTGTCGATCTTTCTCCCTCTCTTTCTGTCTCTTTCTTCTTTTCCCTTGTTCAAACTCTTTTTCTTTTACCCTAATTACCATATAATTAAGTATAAAAGATGACAAAAGTAACCCACTAATTAATTCAAGGTTATCTTCTTTAACCCCCAAGAAATCGAATTATTAATATTAAACCACTAACTATATAATTATAAGCAGGAATAGTCCAAAACGCCCCTTAAAATATTTAACATAAAATCCGACCCAGTCAGGGTTTACACAGCCTGTGACGGCCCGTCGTGCCTGCGACGGTCCATCTTGCTGCTTCCGTCACGGAGTTCAGAGACTAAATTTCACTAAACGTCTGTGACGGCCCGTCATGCCTGTGACGGTCCGTCCTGCCATTTCGTCGCAAAGTTCAGAGAGTCGATTTCAGTACCAAAATTTCAGAATTCTAAGTGGTTTGGAACGAGACCCCCTCGACGGTCCGTCGTGCCCATGACGGTCCGTCGTGGGATCCATCGACTCAGCCAGTTTTTCCAGAAATAAAATCTGCTGCTCAAAACGACTAAACAGGTCGTTACAATAGATACCAATTTACCCATCGTTCGTCCTCGAACGATCACAAGAAGAAAAACAAGGGCAAAAAGGAGTACCTGAATCTGTAAACAGGTGTGGGTATCTTTTTTGCATATCAGCCTCCTTCTCCCAAGTGGACTCTTCAACCGGTCGATTCTTCCATTGAACCTTAACGGACGCAATCTCCCTTGATCTCAACTTGCAGACTTCTCTATCTAAAATAGCAACCGGTTCCTCCTCATAAGACAAATTCTCATCAAGCAGAACTGAATCCCAGCGAATAATGTAGTTTCCATCCCCATGGTATCTTTTCAACATAGACACATGAAATACCGGATGCACTCCTGACAGCACTGGAGGCAAGGCTAATTCATAAGCTACCTCCCCCACGCGCTTCAGAACTTCAAAGGGACCAATATACCTTGGACTAAGCTTACCTCTTTTGCCAAACCGCATCACCCCTTTCATGGGCGAAACCTTCAAAAAGACTTGTTCACCCTCCATGAACTCCAAGTCTCTAACCTTTCGATCTGCATATTCATTTTGCCTGCTTTGAGCCGCTAAAAGCTTTTCTTGAATAGATTTCACCTTCTCTAATGAATCCCTCAAGAGTTCAGTACCCCAAGGTCTAACCTCAAATACCTCAAACCAACCAATGGGAGACCTACATCTCCTCCCATACAGTGCCTCAAATGGGGCCATACCAATGCTTGAGTGATAGCTATTATTGTATGAGAATTCTGCTAAGGGTAAGAAGTTATCACAATGACCACCAAATTCTATCACACATGCACGATGCATATCCTCCAACACTTGAATCGTTCGCTCAGACTGACCATCGGTCTGAGGATGGAATGCGGTACTAAGGTCCAACCTAGTACCCAACTCCGCATGCAATGTTTTACAAAACTTAGAAGTAAACTGCGTACCTCTATCTGATATGATGGAGAGTGGAACCCCATGCAATCGAACAACTTCCGAGATGTAAAGTTTGGCTAACTTATCTGCATTGTAAGTCACCTTGACCGGAATGAAGTGAGCAGACTTAGTTAACCTATCAACAATTACCCAGATAGAATCAAGCTTTCCCAAAGTCCTTGGAAGACCAACCACGAAGTCCATTGCAATTCTCTCCCACTTCCATTCAGGAATGGGCATTCTCTGAAGTGTTCCTCCGGGCCTCTGGTGTTCATATTTCACTTGCTGACAATTTGGACATTTGGCGACAAACTCCACAATGTCACGCTTCATTCTACTCCACAAAAAATGTTGCTTTAGGTCACGATACATCTTGGTTGCACCAGGATGTATAGAATACCTTGAACTATGAGCCTCTGTAAGAATAGTGTGGATCAAATCATCGACGCGGGGTACACATACCCTTCCCTTAATTCTCAAAACACCTTTCTCATCGAGTTTTGCTTCTTTAGCCTCTCCTCGCAACACTTTATCTCGGATCCGAATCAGTTTCTCATCAGTAAACTGCTTTCCCTTAATCTTGTCAAGGAAGGAAGATCTTGCCTCCACACAAGCCAAAAATCCTCCCTTCTCATTTACTTCTAACCTCATAAAGTCATTAGCCAGAGTCTGAACCTCTCTAGCCAATGGGCGTCTAGAAACTTGCAAGTGAGCTAGACTTCCCATGCTTTCTGCCTTTCTACTTAAAGCATCTGCCACAACATTAGCTTTTCCCGGATGATACAAGATAGTGATATCGTAGTACTTCAGTAGTTCCATCCATCTCCTCTGTCTCAAATTCAAATCTTTTTGAGTAAAGACATAATATAGGCTACGATGATTAGTATAGACTTCACACTTAACCCCATATAAATAGTGCCTCCATTGCTTTAATGCAAATACTACCGTGGCCAAATCCAAATCATGGGTCGGGTAATTGCGTTCGTGCACCTTTAATTGCCTTGAAGCATAAGAAATTACATTCTTCTCTTGCATTAGCACTGCACCCAAACCCGAATAGGATGCATCACAATAGAAAATGAAATTCTTACCTTCCACTGGCAAGGTGAGAATGGGTGCAGTAGTTAACAAAGTCTTGAGCTTCTGAAAGTTTTCTTCGCACTCGTCCGACCATACAAATGGAACATTCTTCTTAGTCAAGCTTGTCAATTGGGAAGCAATAGAAGAGAACCCCTTGACAAATCGGCGGTAGTAGCTAGCTAAACCAACAAAGATCCTCACCTCTGTAACATTAGTGGGTCTTGCCCAACTCTTCACTGATTCGATCTTGGAAGGATCCACCATCACCCCATCCTTAGAAACCACATGCCCCAAGAAGGACACTGCATCTAGCCAAAACTCACACTTTGAGAATTTGGCATAAAGCTTTTTCTCCCTCAACATTTCCAATACAATTCTCAAGTGCTCCTCATGTTCCTTCTTGCTCTTTGAGTATACCAATATATCATTAATGAATACAATGACAAAGAGATCCAGGTATGGCTTAAAAATCCCATTCATCAAGTTCATGAAAGCAGCAGGGGCATTTGTAAGCCCAAAAGACATTGCTAAGAACTCATAATGCCCATACCTAGTCCGAAAAGCAGTCTTGGGCACATCCGTTGCCCGTATTTTCAATTGATGGTAACCGGATCTCAAATCGATTTTTGAGAAGGTACAAGCACATTGTAATTGATCGAACAAATCATCAATGCGAGGAAGAGGATACTTGTTCTTAACAATTACCTTATTCAGTTGTCTGTAATCTATGCACATTCGAAAGCTTCCATCCTTCTTCTTCACAAACAAAACAGGAGCACCCCAAGGGGATACACTTGGTCTAATGAAGCCTTTTCCTAACAATTCTTGAAGTTGAGCCTTTGACTCTCTTAACTCCGCGGGAGCCATTCTATAAGGGGGTATGGAAATGGGGCGAGTACCCGGTTCAAGATCCATGCAAAAGTCAATATCTCTATCAGGTGGCATTCCAGGAAGATCTGCAGGGAACACATCCAGAAACTCACGGACTATCGAAACCGACTCAATTGAAGGTACTTGAGTAGTGTCATCCTTCATATGTGCCATGAAAGCTAAACACCCATTACTAACCATTCTCTTAGCACGAAGAAAGGAGATGATACGAACCGGAGTGGAAGTGTAGTCACCCTCCCACACTAGTCCCAGGCTTGGCCAACGTTACAGTTTTAGCATTACAATCTAAGATCGCAAAATTCGGAGAAAGCCAAGTCATACCCAGAATTACATCGAAGTCAACCATTTCTAGGATAACCAAGTCTACATAAGTGTTGCTCCCCACCAAAGTCACCAGACAAGACCTATATACCCTTTCAACTATCACACTCACCCACCGGAGTAGACACGCGAATAGGCATGTCAAGTAATTCACAATGTAAATTAAGACCAGTAGCAAATGAGGAAGATACATATGAAAATGTGGAGCCGGGATCAAATAATACAGAAGCCATGCAATCACAATCCAAAAGATTACCTGTGATAACAACATCAGATGTCGCCGTTTCAGACCGCCCTTGGAAAGCGTAACAATGGGCCCTATCGCATGTCTGCCCGTTGCCCCTACCATGTTGTGCTGTAGTGGCTCCAGTTTGCCCGTCACCCCGGCCGTTTTGGTGACCACCATTACCTCAACCACCACGTCCTCCAGAATAACGGCCTCTTCCATGACCACCTCTACCTCTGACTATGGGAGGTTTGTAACTCTGTTTTGGACAATACCTCTTAATGTGTCCAGTCTCCCCACATCCATAGCACTCTCTGGATTCAAGCATCGGTCTCTGTGAGAATGACGAAGTCTGGGAATAACCTCCAACCTCAGAGAAATGTTGACCGGTCTGAGGTGGACCCCCAACTACAGTCTGTAGTGAAGACTGAATGGGTCGGGCTGGATAACCTCTTGAACCATGCCCTCTGGAGTAAGAACCATTAAACTCACCTCCCTTACGAAACCTTTTTGATGTCGATGCCATGTTGAAGTCATCTGGCTTAACTCCCTCCACCTCTATCACGAAGTCTACCATTTCTTGAAAGGATTTTGCAGTAGCCGCTACCTGTAAGGCTGAAATCCGCAATTCTGACCTCAACCCCTTCACAAAATTGCAAATCCGCTCTTGTGGACTGAAACAAAGTTGGGTGGCATACCTGGATAATGCACGAAACTTAGCCTCATATGCAGTAACCGACATCCTACCTTTCTCTAGGCTCAAGAACTCATCTCTCCTCCTATCCCTCAAAGTCCGGGGGATATACTTCTCCATAAACAAGCTAGAGAATGACGCCCAAGTCATAGGTGGTGCCTGTGCGGGTTGACACTCAACATGTGATCGCCACCACATTTTGGCATTTCCCTGAAATTGATTGGTTACAAACTCAACGCCAAACCGTTCCACTATGCCCATTTTATGTAGTAACTCATGACAGTCAACCAGAAAATCGTAGACATCCTCAGATTCAGCACCCTTGAAGATTGGAGGTTTCAATTATAAGAACTTAGTGAAAAGTTCATGCTGATAACTAGTCATTATAGGCCCTGTAGTCAAACGAGGAAACGTGCCTATTTCAAATGAGGCATCCATGCGGGGAGCCACAGTAGCTGCATGTTGTACCTCCGGAACCTGAGGTGCTGGTGCAGAAAACACTGGAGGTGTCTGGCCTTGATCAGAGAACCCGCTAAGATAGGCAAGAACCTGATTAATCATCTATGGGGTAGGTTGGGGTGGCAATTCCTCATTCTGCACTTGTTCGTTCACCCCTTCCTCACCCTCTCTTATCACTTCTTCCTCAGTCGGTGGAGGATTCACCGCCCTAGTAGTAGTTGGGCTAGGTGCTTGTCCTCTTCCTCTAGAGGACGTCCTCCCGCGACCTCTACCACGGCCTCTTACCACTACTCCTATCCGAGCTACAGCCCCAGTGGCTGGCTCAGACGCATCTTGTCTTGCCGATGTTTGTGTTGGCGCAGTCGTTGCTCTAGTTCTAACCATCTGCAAAATAGAGTGAAGATAGTCAGATACCAATTTGTATCACCTAGATACCAATTGGATCCAAGTAATAGCACGAAAGAAAGAATGAAAGAATGGAATTTTCCTAAAGTCTTATAGCCTCTCAAAGAAAAGTAAAGGCGTCCCCCTACCGTTCCTTAAGACACTACTAGACTCGTTCTTGTGTGATGAGACCAACGAACCTAATGCTCTGATACCAGGTTTGTCACGACCCAAATCGAGCCGCGAGTGGCACCCACACTTATCATATTGTGTGAGCGAACCAACCAATCTAAACCCCAACATTTCAAACATAATGAACAAAATACAATGCGGAAGACTTAAAACTTATTTACGAAATCAATTAAATAACTTCTAAAATTTATCAATTACTATCCCCAAAATCTTGAAGTCATCACCACAAGAACATCTATCCTCAAATTACTAAAGCTAAGAGTATCTAAGAAGCTAAAATAAGTAAAAAGCTAGTCCATGCCAGAACTTCAAGGCATCAAGACATGAAGAAGAAGATCCAGTCCAAGCTAGAAGCATTAGCTCACCCAAAAATCTGGTTTGATGAAGACTGGCTAGAGTTGCGGTTGAGTTGAAGTCGACGGTACGTTTTCTGCACTCCACAAATAACAAAGAAAGAAACATACAAGTAGGGGTCAGTACAAGGCACAAGTACTCAGTAGGTATCATCGGCCAACTCAAAATAGAAAACAGTATATATCAGATAATAACATAAAATCAACTAATATTCTTAACATGCGGCATTTACAATTACCATAACTCTTGGTCACAACACCAAGCACAATAATGAGGACTCACGCCACCCCATCATACTCATTTGGGAATTAGGTTCATTAAATTGAGTATATTAACATATTTCAAGATTCATTATCTTTATTCCTCTCGTGTCGGTACGTGACACTCCGCTCTATATACTATCCTGGTGTCGGAACGTGACACTCCGATCCTCATATACTATCCTGGTGTCGGAACGTGACACTCCGATCCTCATATACTATCCTGGTGTCGGAATGTGACACCCGATCCATATACTATCCTGGTGTCGGAACGTGACACTCCGATCCTCATATACTATCTTGGTGTTGGAACGTGACACCCGATCCATAAACTATCCTGGTGTCGAAACGTGACACTCCGATCCTCATATACTATCCTGGTGTCGGAACGTGAAACCTGATCCATATACTATCCTGGTGTCGGAACGTGAAACCCGATCCTCTATTACTATCCTGGTGTCAGAACGTGACACCCGATCCCCTAATTTCACTACTTTCGTTCATCAAGCCTTCTTTTATACCAAGTCATCATCATTAACAAAGTAGATTAGGGTTTTTCAAGATTTAGGATTCAATAGACTCATCATGCTTATTTTATCACAATTATATAATCATATTCTTGCAAGCATACAATTAAGCATATACAAGGGTTTACAATACTACCCAATACATATCATTCGCTATTAAGAGTTTACTACGAATAGCATAAACCATAACCTACCTCCACCGAAGAATCGTGATCAAGCAAGTTAATCCTCAAAATCTTTGCTATCTCTTCGTTTCCCTCTTCTCTCAATCGTTCTCCCTCTCTTTCTGTCTCTTTCTTCTTTTCCCTTATTCAAACTCTTTTTCTTTTACCCTAATTACCATATAATTATGTATAAAAGATGACAAAATTAACCCACTAATTAATTCAAGGTTATCTCTTTTAACCCCCAAGTAATTGAATTATTAATATTAAACCACTAACTTTATAATTATAAGCAGGAATAGTCCAAAACGCCCCTTAAAATATTTAACAGAAATCCGACCCAGTCAGGGTTTACGCAGCCTGTGACGGCCTGTCCTGCCTGCGACGGTCTGTCATGCTGCTTCCGTCACGGAGTTCAGAGACTAAATTTCACTAAGGGTCTGTGACGGCCCGTCATGCCTGTGATGGTCCGTCCTGCCATTTCGTCGGGAAGTTCAGAGAGTCGATTTCAGTACCCAAATTTCAGAATTCTAAGTGTTTTGGAACGAGACCCCCTCGATGGTCCGTCGTACCCATGACGGTCCGTCGTGGTATCCGTCGACTCAGCCAGTTTTTCCAGAAATAAAATCTGCTGCTCAAAACGACTAAACAGGTCGTTACAAGAACTAGCACCAGGCAGCAAAATATTTACAGCTAGATGTAAAAACCTATATATACTAACAACAAAACATAAAGTAACAGCAAGAAATAAAATTGATAGAATAAAAATAGAAAATCCTTTTGAAAAAATAATTAGTATAATAGACAACAATGACTATAGCTACAATGAAATTGACATAGAAGAAGACTTAGAAATTGTAAAAGAAAGATTGAATACTTCAAATGTACCAAATACATTAACTAGAACTACCTCATCAAGAATAAGCACATCTAAAAGAAACTCCGAAATTTCGCAAAATTCTTTTAAAATACGAAAGGAATAACACCACACCACTATTTTGTAATAGGAATAATAGACCAAAGAAGATATAAAATTTTAATAAACACAGGACAAGAAGAGAATTATATAACGAGAGAATTAGTACCAGAAACAGAAATTATAAAAAAGGACACTTATGCCTCGGATTACCTAGTGAGATAGTAACCACAAACGAAGAAATAACAGAAAAAGAAATAATTATCGGAGGAATACCATTAATAATACCATTTAAAATCTACCAAGGAAGCCAGAATATTACCCTAGGAATAAAATGGTTAGAGAAAGTTAAACCATATAATATAGAGAATGAACAATTAACAATAACTTACAAAAATAAGAAAATAATTATCAAAAGAACAAAATGAATAATGAAAATATATATACTTGCAAAAATTATTGTAGAAGGATACCACAACAGATATTATACCCCCATGATAGATACAGGAGCAGAAGCAAATATATGTAAATATAATTGTTTACTAGATGATAAATGGGAAAAATTAAAAACACCTATGGTAGTGACAGGATTTAATAATGAAGGTAGTATGATTACATATAAAGCAAAAAATATAAAAATACAAATATGACATAAAATACTAACAATAGAAGAAATGTACAATTTTGAATTTACAACAAAAGATATGTTATTAGGAATGCCTTTTTTTAGAAAGATTTTACCCATATATTATAACAAAAACACATTGGTGGTTTACTACACTATGCGAAAATA
Organism: Solanum chilense; assembly: GCA_032847665.1. Lineage (NCBI taxonomy): Eukaryota > Viridiplantae > Streptophyta > Magnoliopsida > Solanales > Solanaceae > Solanum > Solanum chilense. The sequence continues at coordinate 54,847,255 of CM064969.1, read as the reverse complement.
AAATTAGAGCAAAAAGAGTAAATAACAAACAACGTAAACCCACAGAATGGATAAAAGGAAGTGAAAAAATAAACTAGGAAATGAAAAATATAAGTAAAAATTAAATAACACAATTAGAAATTATCATATTTATAATAGATAAAGTTAAAATAATTAACGAACAACTATAATTATTATATAGTGAAAGTCCATTACAAGGATGGGAAAAGCATAAGATGAAGGTAAAAATTCAATTAATAGATGAAAATAGTATAATCACACAAAAACCATTAAAATATAATTTTGATGATTTAGAAGAATTCAAAATGCATATAGATGAACTATTGAAGAATAATTATATACAGGAAAGCAATAGTAAACATACAAGTCCAACATTTATAGTTAATAAATATAGTGAACAAAAACGAGGTAAAAGTAGAATGGTCATAGATTATCGCAACTTAAATGCTAAAACTAAAACATATAATTACCCAATACCAAATAAGATACTAAAAATAAGACAGATACAAGGATATAACTATTTCAGTAAATTCGATTGTAAATCAGTATTTTATCACTTGAAACTAGAAGAAGAATCTATACAGCTAACAACATTTACTGTACCACAAGGATTTTATGAATGGAATGTTCTACCATTTGGATATAAAAATGCACCAGGAAGATACCAACATTTTATGGATAAATATTTTAATCAATTAGAAAATTGTATTGTCTATATAGATGATATATTATTATACTCAAAAACACAAGATGAACATATCAGGTTATTAGAAAAATTTGTACACATAATTAAAAATTCTGGTATAAGCCTAAGTAAAAAGAAAGCAGAAATTATAAAACCTCAGATAGAATTTCTAGGATTACAAATAGATAAAAATGGGATAAAGATGCAAACCCACGTATAGATACAAAGAAGAAATTACAATCCTTCTTTGGGTTAGTAAACGAAGAAAGGGAATACATACCAAAATTAGCAGAACACTTAAAACCATTACACAAAAAACTTAAGAAAGATGTAGAATATTATTTTGACAATAAACATAAGAAAAATATAAGACATATTAAAATCTTATGTAAAAAACTACCAAAACTATATTTTCCCAATGAAAACAAATTATTTACTTATATTATTGAGAAAGATTCGAGCAATCACAGTTTTGGAGGAATCTTAAAATATAAATATGACAAAGAAAAAATAGAACATCATTGCAGATATTACTCAGGATCCTATATAGAAGCACAATTAAAATGGGAAATAAATAGAAAAGAACTATTTGGATTATATAAATGTTTATTAGCTTTTGAGCCATATATTGTTTATAATAAATTTATTGTAAGAATAGATAATACACAAGTAAAATGGTAGATAACGCGAAAAATACCAGACTCAGTGACAACAAAGGAAATAAGAAGGCTTGTATTAAATATACAAAATTTTACATTTACAATTGAGGTAATAAAAACTGACGAAAATGTTATTGCAACTACCTATCAAGAAAAAGGAACCCAAACTGAGCCAAAAAAGATACAATGGAAGAAATACTCAAAGCCATTGCTATACTTTCTACAAAAGTGGACAGTATGGATAAAGAGTTACAAAACATGAAAAATATAAGTCAGCAGCATGACTATAAAAATGCAGAGCTATGTCGATCGGAAGACAGCAAAATTCCAGAGCTACAAGGAGACGTTGGGAAGATCCATAAAACTCATGACAATGTTTGTTTAAATGCAGCTACAGCCAGCACATCTACAACAAAAAGAGTCAGTGGAATAAGATATACGAATTCAAATATGAACAAAATCTTCGATTAACCATTTATTCTTAAAAAGCAAAAAGACCCATTATTTATACCACCACAAACAACTACTTACTCGAAAAGTTTAAACCAAGATAAAAAGACCTACAACCACATAACCCGCTCATATATTGAAAACCTTTATAAAATCTAAAATTATTTAAACTCAACACCAAGATCTCCAACTGGCAAAGACCCTCATACTGATTTTATAACCCAAAAGCTACAAGGATATAATAAGTTAATAGCACAACAAGGCACCAATGTAAATCTAGTAAAAACGTGCTATAGTTATGGATTACTCAACACACTTTATACCCAAACAGGAGATGAAATATCGACCATACCGGAGCTATACAAAGCCTTTATGAACTATAAAAGAATTACTAAAGGAACATTATTTTATATAAAGTCTTATTCAGCACTAGCAGAGATATTATTTGATGAGATAAAGCCAATTATACAAGTTATAAAGATTGGTTTGACCAGAGATATGATAATTTCGGAAGATATCGGGACACTACAAGAAATACAAAGAATTGAGATACGAGAATTCTATGCCAACAAGAGAGTTATTGGAATCACAACTATTCTAAATGAACTAACCAACAATTATTTAAACGAAAATTCAGTATGGAGCTATTATATATGGGAGAAAGTTATGATATATTCAAATTCTAGGGAAGTTAGAGAACAATATATGATAAAGATACGCCAATGGATACTCAGTTTAATCAAGCCGTAGAAAAAACAAACAACAAGAGCATTAGGGAAAGAGTTTATTTCGGAAGAATTATTAACCAGATATTGTAAAATTATTGGACAAAAATACCCCGACCATATATGTTCAAAATGTCAGGGAGAAAATAATGTCATACCAGATGTCCAAATCGAATAAAGATACGTGGAAAGAAGAAAAAGAAGGACATAGACACGTGGACTGCTACAATAAAGAAGATAAGGAGAATAAAAGAAAGAAAGAAAAAGTCGTAAAGTAAATAGTAAGAGTCATTCATTAACAGAAAAGGTCATTCGTGAAAGGTCAAATGTGAATAATAAGATTCATGTGTAAATAGTAAGAGTCATTATGTAAAAGTTTTTTGTTTTCTAGTGTCGGCCGAAATAAAATAGGGCTTTCCCTCATAATAAAATAAGCCTTTTTCAATCAACTCTCTTTTTTCTGAATTCCGCTTCCACCCCCACCCCCCAATAACTTGTACTTAATGTTAGAAAAAGAAACATCAAAATTAGAAGATAGTTTCACAGCTATGGTAAGAATAACAAAGGAAAACGAAGAAATAAATAAATCAAAAGAGATTTGTTTTACTAGTTCTTATTTTAGTAAGTTGTAATAATTCATATTCTATGTATAAGGTTTTTACCGTTTTCTGTATTCTTCGTACTTTTCTTTTTATCTTAGTTTTTGTTATGATAGTTACCTTATTTGATGTTGGATTATTCTTCATGATTTTAAGAATCCTTGAAATGACCTTGTGTGTCTTAGCATATGTCATGGAGTTTTATGTGTTCGTTTTGGATGAAATTGATACGGTTGGACCTAAACTCATATACGAACATATTTGGATTGGAAAAGTCAAGGTGAACATCTTTAAGGACAAACCAAGGGTCCTTGAGGAATGACACTTCCTAAAGCCAAAGGCTGTCTAGGCCAGTCCCAAACGATGGAGGCAAACGACGGCTCGTGATCCACTCGACACCATATCAATTGGATTCATGGGCCAAGACATAGACTAGAGATCTGAAACTCCCATTTTCAAGTCTCTGAACCCGTTGATGGACAGTCGTGGGTTGGACTGGTTTCTTGCGCAGTTCCCTATAAGTTGCTAGGGTGAATTATTAAATTCACCCAACGACGAAATAATAGTTTGGGAGGTTAATTAAGGGTATTGTAGGTAATTTAATTGGGTTTATAAGTCAAAAATACCTATATGAATTCATTCTCTAAAATGAAAACCTAAAATATCTTAGAAATTCTCTAGAACTCCATTGAAACCAAAGCTCAAGGAAGAGCTTGGATTGGATATTTGGGTGGTGATTCTTCATCAATTTCTTGTATTAAAATTATTGAAGTATGATTTTTCATCCTTGGAACTCTTTTATTCAAGGATCCAATCTTCAAAGTAATTTTCAATGACTTCTCAAAAAATGAGTTTTCAAAATTGAAATCTATCCATGGGTTCTTGCATTAGCCATTTTAAATGATTGAATATTGATTGAATTATTGTTAATTACATGATTTTAACAAAATTAACCTAAGAACCTATGTAATTTATGAACCCTATTTTTTGACTACTTCATGGTTAATATATGTTGTTTTGATGCTTATTAATACTAGTGTAGTTTTCTTTGGGCTAAGAATTGTATTAAATTGATGTCCATGTTGTCTTACATTGATAAGTCTATATTAAATTGATCTATATTCATTCAATATTATGAATTTTGTATTGAATTAATGTTCATGGCCATGGTTAAGGGCCTTTCGGTGTTGTATTGGATGATTTAGCTATGGATTGAAGTAGTGAGAACGGATAGGTGGTACACTACCCTAACTCTCTTTATTTTATGTTATGTTGCTCTTTAATTATATTGTGATTGGTATGGTCCACTATGGTGGCTGTGATAAGTGCTTTACTTGTAAATATGTAGCCTCGTCGGCGTTACATATTAGAATGTATGTGTTCTTCTATTGATGTTGTTAGGTGATCATGTTTTAGAGTATGACTATGTCTCTATGTGTGTAGTCTTATAGTTGATGCATGATTCTTCATGTGCTTCTAGAATGATATGCTATATGTGAAGTATGTTGTGTCTTGTTTTGGTAGACTTGTACCCCTTACTTGATACATGATACATGTATAGTGAGAATGTGACTTCTCAACTTAGGATTCCAAAGCTTTTTAGTCTTGTATGTATGACATGTGACCTTGATTAATGATAATAGGGTCTTTATGTGGAACCTTCGACCTAGTGGTAAGGTTATGAACTTTGAAGTCGAAAGTCATAATGGTATCCTTCTTGTATTAATGATAGACTTAAGTTTAGTTGGATGGAACGAAATCATATAATCCTTAGGAAAGTCATTAATGTATCCTCTTCGCCATTTTAAGGCAGCCCTAAGGGACCTCTTTGGTAGGGTGAGTATGATTGGGTTATGAACTAGATATGGAACCTCTTTGTATGAAACTTTAGTGTAAATGATTCTATGAGAACAAAGGCTAGCACTGAGTGAGTATGGTAAAGGGAGTAGCTCTAGTTAGGCATGAGGCTAGAGTACAAAGAAACCTTTCATATTGCTGAACCATGTGCGTACATGGGATGTGTCCAAGTTCTACCATTGGGAAGTGGAACACCCTCCATCGAAGTAAGTTACAAATCCGGATTCCATGCTTTGCTACCATGGTTTATGTCGGTTATTGCCTATTTTTATCATATGCGATACCTACTAGTATTTGAGAAATTCTATGAAGTTTAGGTGGTGGTATGAGACGCAAGCTAGACATTGCACAATAGGCTTTGAAGATGTTAGAGATTGTCACTAGGTTTTCTCCACGACCATTAAATGAATGTCCTTATGCGATGAATGTCTCTTAAATGAATTAATGAATGTAATGACTTAGGTTACAAAAACATTTTGAATGAATAAGTACTTATCTAAAGTAATTAAGGGTTGTCTAGTTAAGGTGTGAAGGGGGCATAGGAATGGTCACTTCATACCTTACCCAGATAAGTCTTAAGAATGACTCTAGTTAGGATATTTGTTGATTAAGTAGACATGATCTAAACTTGTGTAAGTATTTTGATAATCTTTGGGAGGATAATGTCATATTACATGTATGTTGTAGTATTAATTGAGAATAATTCTATCCTAGGTAGTCTAAAGTATCTCTTAAGTGTGTGTGAAGGGATTGTAAGAGCAGTTTCTTCACAACACATTCAAGTGAAACTTAGAATCACCTTTTGTAGGAGGATCTCATGTTTTATTTGTTTGGTCTCTTGTATGTATGTGTATATCATTTTAGGCGGTCTTAAGGATCATTTAGGTGTTCCTACAGAGGGTGTATGGGCGGTCTCTCTTTGTTTTACTTAAGTGAGTCTTATGATAGCTTTGATGAGAAAGATGCATCTTAATTTGATTCACTGTAACATCAAAATAGTTCACTGTAAAGTTTAAGGTAGTTCACTGTAAATTGGCTAAGCTTACTGTAATGTTCCTCAAAATTGTGATAAATTGCTTAAGTGTTATCTTAATTATTTCTAAGGTGTTAAATGTTGTTCTTTGGTTTATTCTATGATTATTTAATGTAACATTCCATAAAATCATAACCTTAATTAAAATCTTAATAGGTTCTTTAGAATGCGTATCAGGGGTAAATGGGCATCCCAATGCCCAATGTTTAGAAGTATTGGGCATATTAAAAAATTATAGGCATAGTAGAAAATGTTGGCTTACAGAGTGTTAGATAAATTTTCAAATATCTATGAGTTTGTGATATGAATGTACCTGAAATGAAGACCCTAAGCTAATTAAAGTCGTCTTTACAAATGGCATGAACTACTAGGCATCCAAGTGTCAAGCCTAGTACCATAACACATAACCATTTAAAATGATCATGTAGATTAAACAGTGCCCAAGGACATAGTGAGTATTTTTGTGACAATAAGTAAACATTCCCAAAGAAACCATAAATAATAGTTATTTAGGAAAGTAAAACCAACCTATGTGCAAGCATAACTGCAATACATGTGAAGAAATTGCCAAATGAGGGGACCACCCTAACCAAATTTGGTTAGGGCAGCTATGGGGAAAAACATGTACAAGGAACCACTCCATGTGGGGCCTAACTTCCTAACCAATTATAGATTCTAAACTAATTCCCTAAATAACTAACTAACCTAGGACCAAACGAAATAAACTAATTTGTGCACCTAACAACCTAGGACTAAACAGGGTTGACACTAACCTAGTACTAGTTAAAGAGACAACCTAGTAGCTAACCTAGGATGGTCCAAGAGGTTAGTTATGGTCATAATAACTTAGGGTTACTTTATTAATTCCCCTATATTACCTAATAAATTAATTTATAAACTTAATTAATTAATTTAAAAGGGATAAAACAGAAACTACAAATGAAATTTCTAAATTTCGGTTAAGTCAAGAAAGGGACAACCTAGTACCTAACCTAGGATGGTCCAAAGAGTTAGTTAAGGTCCTAACAACCTAGGAATACTTTATTAATTACCATATGCTACTTAATTAATTAATTTACTCTCTACCTTCTCTCTTCTTACTATCTCCCAAGTTGATGAACACTATAGAAGACAAGGTCAAGCAAGGTTCTAGGTCTGCAATCAAAAAAATTTATCCATTAATATTCGTAAAATACTAAAGTATGGCATTCCTTTCACCTTTGGGATTTGTTTCCCAAAGGGTTCCTTCAAATTGGATTCAGTAGAAGAGTTTTCATGTAGGTCTTTTCCAATCTCAAAATTGATCTTTAAATTGAATTTGTTTATGGTTTATTTTATTGTATTAATTATATTAATATGAATTATGACTATATTACACTACTTATTAATGGATTGGTCTAGTTTGTAGTTTATGACCTTTTCTCCTTTCCCCTAAGTTGTGATCTTAATGTGAATTGGGTTGTGTGGGTTTAATTGACTTGATTATTCGTTGAATTACTCTTCTATGATGTTACTGCATAAATAATGAATAGATGAAGAGGAATTGATGTCCTATCATGATAGTTCTTGAAGTAATTTATATAGGATAGGAAGTACATCATGAATTTGACCTAACTCTCTTATCTTAAACTATGAACTAGTGATGGATTGTGATGTGGTGATTCAACTGCCTTTTCTATCATGTTGGTTATTGTATGTGTGATGATATTACACCCTTATTGGGTTGAGTTAAGGGTTGATGGTAAGACCCTTATGATGGATTATGAAGGAGACGTGGTAAGTCTTGTGATCTCAACTCTTTACTTCATTTATGATTAATTATGATTAAGTGATGATGTTGCATATAAGTATACCTTGTATTAAGATTTATAGTTTTGGTATGATGTCGAATTAAAATATACTGACTATGCTTTGTGAGGTGTTGGCTAAGATGTAAATGTTATAACGATAATCATACTTACAAATATGACTCATTATAATGTTAGTGTGTAATATTCTAACCTTACTTATATGAATTATAATGAAAGGTCAATACTCATACAATTATTATTGATATATGATGATGATGATTATATAAGGGATAGATCCTATGACCTAAACTAAGTTTTGCGAATAATGGAAAACATGAAGACATTTCAAAAAGGGACTTAACTTAACACCGAGTGAACTTGACAATGGGTGGTGTTGAATTTCCATTGAGGAAGATTCACCCTGTAGTTCTACATGAGTTGTCGACTCTACTATGAGGGACAATCATCCGATGGATTCCCATGAGATGAGGCTCCAATTGCCAAGTGGCATGTAGAGAGATAATGCCTATCTGTTAGTTATTGAAAAATGTTGCCCCCATAAGAAGATAGCTAGTGGATACACCTTGAATGCTATGTTTATGTTTAGTGTTACTTTGGCCGATAGACCACCTTCCATCGGTGTAAGGTTTTAAAACACTGTATTCCACACATAGCTCTTGTGGTCTATGTCAGTTAAGATAAGTGTTCCCAAAACTAAAATGAAGTAATGAAGTACAAACTAACTAGGGTGACTTAAGAGGTTTTTCTTAGATTAGATAGGGGTATAGGACTCTACCTATGCCTTGCACTAGTTTTCCTTGAGGTAAGCCTTAGGAGGTTGTATTTATGTATGCATATGTTTATAAATGTAAATGATATGTATATAATGATCTTACATGTTAATGACACTATGCGATGTTTGTTACTCTTTTAAACGTGTGTTGGGTCTCTATTGCTGAGGTAAGCCTTAGGAGGTTGTATTTATGTATGCATATGTTTATAAATGTAAATGATATGTATATAATGATCTTACATGTTAATGACACTATGCGATGTTTGTTACTCTTTTGAACGTGTGTTGGGTCTCTATTGCTCAAGTAAGATATTATATACTCTAAATGATATGTTATGTGAAGTAGGACATTGATTATGGTTATTGGTAGGTTTACTTGATTATGTAAGGTTATGGGGCTTTGCTTAGTCATTGCACAAGTGGACTTAATGAGGGTCATGAGTAATGGTCTTTCTTTGATTATGTTGTAATAAACTCTCATTCATGCCTGTTTGAGGTTATAATTTGATGATAAAGGTTTCCTGATTATATGTGCAAGTATGTTGATATGTTTGATGACTTTACTAGACTTAGTATTGTTGGTCTTGTGATGCACATGATCTTGCCTAAATGAATATCTCTTATTGATTGGTATGGGCATATTGTATGTGCATAAATTTTTTCAAAGGAAATTACATACTTTAATGAAGTGTCCCTTTTTAGTATGATCTCATGTTGTGTGTGCATATGGTCTCATACTTATTACATGTTCTTTACTAACCCCATTTTCTCCCTTTTTCCCCAAAATTTTAGGTCCCGGTCGTTGAAGGGATTTGAGAAAACTTTGAAGGAAGACTTGAAACTCTCACTCATCCAAGTTGGTGTTACACCCAAAAAATGAAGTAGGTCAAACCGTAACTTCTGATGTGTTTCATAAGTTAATAATGAGTTAAAATGATGTATTTTAGCATTAGACTCAGTTGGTGAAGTTTGGAAGTCAAATGCCAAGGAATGATCAAGACGTTCGGAAAATAGCCTTGTGTGTGTGCTACTGTGTCCTCGAATTTAGTTTTGTTTATGTGTGTTCTTTGGAGTCTAAAATCAGTTGGGATGACCCTAGAATCTGGAGGGACATGTTTAGGATCAAAAAGTCCGGGTACGACTCCCCAGGGACCACCCTAAATATTCCCAAGGAGGACCCAAACTTTGGCCAAGCAAGCTGCCCAAGGCAGCCGAATTTGTGCCGTGGTGAATCACAGACGCGTCCCGACTAAATCTCCCACTCCCCGGTCCAAAAATAATTTTCAAAGCCTAGTCGGAGGAGATCTGTGGTGCGGACTTTTTCCCTAAAGGGAATTCCAAAAATTTAAGTGATATTTGACTTGTCTAAAGTGGTCCAATCAATGTAGGGGTGTTTTTGGGTATTTTGTTACATAATGATGTTAGGTCATTATACACCCATTCCCGTAACCAAAACCCTAAATTCTCATTTAGAAATCACAATTTCAAAACCCTCAAAAGTTCTTCTCTCCATAAAGCTCAACCAAACTTCATTGGCGCTAGAATTCAAGGTAGAGCTATGTTTGAAGGTTGTGGACGTTTTATTCACTGAATTTCATGGATTTATTCAGATTAAGGTATGGTAGTTCATCCTTGAAATCTCTTTTATTCAATGAGACATTTCAAATAGATTTAAAAAAGTGTTTTCAAAGTCCAAACTCTCCTATTTTTTACTTTAAGCGTGGATATTGCATGAAAACATTTTAATGAATGTATTATGATATTATTCAATGTTAGTTGATTATATTAAAGTCAAAACCCCAATGAACCCACACTCATTCAACTTCCCAACTTTTGGCTTATAAAGTGTGTTTAATGTACATTGTTGATTATGTTAGAAATATGATTTTCTTTATGTTATAAAAAGATTTAGCTACTTCCTTAGTTGCTATTTTATGATGTATTGTTGAAGAAATTATGAAATTGTGGTAAAGACATGGATGATGGGTATGTTATGATAATCTTGCTTAGTTCATATTGTGAAATGATCTTGAGTGGTATGGTACACCTTTGTTGGCAGTATTACTAGAATTATATGAATATATCTTTATATTGTTATTTATGGTCTTTAAGGCATTGAATTTGAAGTGAAGTGAAAGTAGGTTGATTATACATGTCTATGAAGTTTCGATTGTGTATCTCGAAGATGTTAGGTTCAAGTGAAGTATGTGTGTATGTGAAGTATAATAGTGTGTAATTATGATGAATTAAAAGTGAAGATGCTTAGAAATCAATGTTATGCATGATAGGGGTTATGTTAACGGAGTTGTCACTAGTACTCCCACACACACCTAGAATGAATGAATGTTATGAAAGAGTATGTATGACAGTCTATTGAAAGGTTTTCTCAATAAGACTATAACGAATGAAATGGGGGATGTGTAGGTAGAAACTCTTCGTGAGTGGAGATGAAGTGTCTAGATCATCCCTACAATTCCCATATCATGGAAAGGGGAATTTTTGGGTGAACACTCTTCATGAGTGGAGATGAATTGTTCAGTAGAAACCTCACCATTCCCTGAGAGATTACCAAGATAGATTTGAGGTTTGATACACTTTGTTAGTTGAGATGTGGTGTCCACTAGTAACCTTTAGAGATAAGACACATCATGAACTGAGATGTGGTACTAAACAACCATCCCTTAAATTATAGTCAATGAATGTTTAAGACTCCATGGAGGAGTTAGTCTTAGCACCGAGAGGATTTGAAGTAGGGGTGGGTACACTCCATGAGTTGAGATGATGTATCCAATGTATCTATTGAGATAAGTGGTCCTCACAAAAAGATGATTGAGTCACTTAGAATCAATATCCTTATACCTTATCTATGCGCCCACATAGATATAGCAATTTGAGATTCCACATAAAGGCTAAAGTGTGACCCTACCTTAGTTATGTGGGGATCTCTTATCCAGAAGGGGTTACTACCGGGATTCTATGTCTAGCTCTCATGGTCTATGTCAGTTAAAGCTAGCCCCCACAAAAGAATTTAAAGGTCTGTCTTCTTAAGGGTGTACTACTTAGGGTAGGTGGTGGAATGGGATTTTACCTATCCACTGCAAAAGTAGACATTTGAAGAGAGTCTTGGTATGTCCTTATATGAAATGTATGAATGGGTCATGATATGATGTAAGATAAAGTAATGTGACTTAATGCCTAATGTCAAGGAATCATGTTTATAAGATTTTTTGCATGATGAAAGCTATTTATGTGAAGAATGTGATGTGCCTAGTCTAAGGTAGTTCCTAAGGAAGACTAAGTGGAAGTAGAAGTATGGGATGCTACTTTAACATTTCACTAAATGTGAATTGGGAGTTTTCTTGGAGGATTGTTCCTATGTGAAGTTCCTAAGAATGTGAAGGTTTCTATAGTGTCTTTTGTATTGAATGTTTACTCGTTAAATGAATGTATGTGTGCTTGTCCTTGGTAGTCTTAAGAATCACTTGGTGTGTAGTAAAAGGATTCTATGGTCAATTCCTTCATTTTTTACATAAGCTTGTCTTAGGATTACTTGGTATAAGAAGAAAAAAATGGATGTTTTGGTTTATGTTCTAAATGATGGTTTAAAATGGTTTCTTGTAAATTGATTCGTTAAGATTTTATCCAAATAGCATGAGTTATATGTCTAGACTAAAATGTCCCTTTTTGCATGATATTGCACATGCCATACTTAGTAAATTCTTTGTACTAACCCCATACATTTCCATACTTTATAATTATAGGCTGGAAGCGAGTGGAGGTTTTTGAAAGGAAACCTTGGGATTTGACTCTCTCAAGACTAAGTATGTCCTCATATATTCGAGAGTATAATATATGTTTTCTTTAGTTCTTCTTTGAGACTTGTAATGACCTATTAAGTATTTCATTTAATGTAATGGGCCATGTCCCTATGATATTTATGTAATGTCTTTAAGTTTTCTTTTGACGATGAGACTTGTTCCTTAGTTTTTATAAAAGATGTTTCTTATCATCATCATCATGAAAATTTTTAATTCCGCACTACTTTTCATGTTTTATGGAATAAATGCTGCCTAAGAGGCTAGTGTATGACCTTCATGAGGTTGAACACGTCGTGTTCTGACGTAAGAGTCATCCTAACTTCTAGGGTGTACTTGTAGGTCGTAACAAACATGGTATCAGAGCATAAGATTTTGGGAAATAGTTTAGGGTCCAATGTCTCATAAGCAAGGTTATAGTGGAGTCTTGTTCATCAGTGTGGGTCGCGACACATCAATGGGCGAGCGGCTATAGGACAATAGAAATTTACTTTCTTCACTATTCTAATGTCATACCTTAGAGTGGACTTCCATAAGATGTCTATCTCAACCTCTTCTCTTATGAATATAGGGAAATAATATGCGAAGGACATCCGCTAAAAAGGAGGAGGGAGAAGCAACTTAAAAGAGAATTCCTTTTTGGAATCGGCAAGTCCCTATAGTTGACCAAGAGGATGTGAATGAGGCGGTTTCCCCTCCATAACCTCAAGGAAAGTACCCCAAATGCCTCCAATGCCCCAAGGTCCTCAATATACCTATGTTGAAGGGGATATGTTTAATGCGGAGATAACGGTTGCTCTTAGGGTTTTCACTCAACTCATGACGACTCAAGCTCAAGACGTCATCAATTATGTGGTTGCCCAAGCCAACTTAGAAGTTTGATCTCAACCTAATCTATACTCCCACTTCTAGAAGCATGAGGATGAGCCCTCCTACTTTCCATGGCACTAAGGTTGATGAAAATCCACAATGATTCATAGATGAGGTATTAATGGATGTGGGTGCTATGGAACTGGTACCTAGAGAGAAAGCAGAACGCTTATCAACTAAAAGATGTGGCACAAGTGTGGTTTGAGTAATGGAGAGATAAGAGACCTCTAAGGTAGGTACGGCAGATTGGGAATTGTTCAAAACAAACTTTCTTGATAGTTTCTTCCTCATATAGTTGAGGGAGAGGAAGTTAGTGGAATTCATGAACCTTCGTCAAGGGGGAATGCGCTTGAAGGAGTATTCTCTCAAGTTCACAAAACTCTTTGAGTATTCCCCAACTTTGGTAGAAAACTCTATAGCTAGAATGAATAAGTTTGTGATGGGGCTGTCAAGTATGGTTGAGAAAGAATGTCGTACGATAATGCTCCATAATAATATGTATATCTCTATACTCATGGTGTATGCCCAAAAAATAGAAGAGTCGAAGCTTAGGGAGATGACTAGAGATGGAAAGAGGCTGTGATAGGATGAGTCAAGTCAACCTAAGGCTAAGAAGATGTTCTATAATAAAGACTCTTCCATGGGAAACAAGGATAGGGTTTCCAACAAATCTTCTCAAGGATGTTGTTGTTATTTTGAGAGGCCTAGGTTTACAAGTTGTGGGAAGAAACACTTAGGTAGGTCTCTTGCCGACAAGGATGGTTTATTTCGATGTGGTGATAGGGGCCATAATATTAGAGATTTCCCTACCCTGAAGGCAAAAGGGATAGAGGGCAACCAATCACCTCATGGTGGTCCGGATCCTCCTTCAAAAGAGGAATCGTTTCTATGCACTCAGAGCTAAAGAAGCTACTAATCTAGAGTTAAGGCCTTGGTAAGTGCTAAGTTCTTTATGATTGATTTTATTTTCTTTAGATGATTTTACCTTATTTGGGGGAGAATGAGTTTAATAGGAGTGTAGTTGATATCTTACCTTTTCCTTCTATTCTTACTCAAGCTTGAGACAAAAACTTTTAGTAGTTTGGTTATGTTTGGAGTATTATATATTAGTATGATTTGCTTTTCTCCTTATGATGATGAGTGCCTTTGATGGTCTAATATTTTGCATGCTCTTTCTGATATCATAGATTTATGAATAGATTGATAGTTAATCTATATATTTGCATGTCAATGTATAATTAATAATATTTAATTAATTGCTTAAAATTTGTTATGTCACGTGCCGATGTGCGATTTGAAAGTTATTACATCTTGATCTTTGAAATGATGTGATGAGCATGCCAAAAGTTGGAAAAGTTCGGTCCTCCATAAATGAAATGAAAGTGATTAAGTAAGGGTGTGCTAAAAATTGTGGAATTTGTTTCAATTTGCTTAAAGTGATTAATTATATGAAGTTAGTTTTATTTGTGAGTTCGGTGCATTAACTATGAATGTTATAATTATGATGATATGTGTGGTATGATTCTAGTTAGATCCTTGAAGTCCTTCAATGTGTTTAGTGTCATTCGAGGAAGAATGTTGTTCCATGCGGGTAGTATTGTTACACCATAAAAAAGAGGTTGGTCAAACTAGACCTTCACATGTTCTCCCTAAGTTACTAATGAGTTTAAATTATGTATTTTAGCATTAGAAGTCTGTTGGCGAAGTTTTGATGTCAAATGTCAACAAACAGCCAAGACATTCGGACACTAGCCTTGTGTGTATGCTAGTGTGTCCTTATATGTTTTATGTGTTTATGTATATTTTTTGGAGTCTATAATCAATGGGGTTACAAAATAACCTAGAGGGACATGTTTAGGGTCAAAAAGTCCGGGTATGACTCCGAGGGGACCACCGTAAGGGTTCCCATGTAGGACCCAAACTTTGGCCAAGAAAGCCGCCAAAGCCATCAGGAATTTTACCTTGGTAAAACACAGGTGCCTCACTCTAAAATCTCCCACTCCCTGTCCAAAAATAATATCCACATCCTAGAGGGAGAAGCTCCGCGACGTGGACTTGTTCCCCGATGGGAATACCAAAAATTTAAGTTATATTTGACTTATATAAAGTGGTCAAATCAATGTAGGGGTGTTTTCCGTATTTTGGGTTTGTGGTATATACTTATATTAGATCATAATACACCTATTACCCTAAAAAAAACCCCAATCCCTAATATAGAAATCAAAATTTAAAAACCCTCAAAAGTTCTTCTCGCCGAAAAGCTCTCCCAAACTCTATTGGAGTTACAACTGAAGGTAGAGCTAGGTTGAAGCTTGTGGACGTTTTATTACCTAAATTTTATGGTTTTATTCATATTATGGTATGATATTCATCCTTGAACTATCTTTCGTTCAAGGAGCTATTACAAAGAGATTTAAAAAAGGGTTTTCAAATTCCAAACTCTTCTATTCTTGACTCTAAGCATAGGTATTGCATGAAAACGTATTGATAATTATATTATGATATTATTCTATGTTAGTTGATGATTTTAATGTCAAAATCAAAATGAACCCATGTTCATTAAATTTCTCAACTTTTGGCTTATGAAGTGGGTTTAAGGTACATTGTTGATAATGTTAGAAATATGGTTTCATTCTGTCATGGTGAGATTTAGATACTGTCTTAAATGCTATTTTATGATGTATTGTTTATGAAATTGAGAAAATGTGTCAAAGTCTTGGATGAAGGGTAAGTTGTTCTAATCTTGCTTAGTTCTTATTGTGAAATGATCTTGACTGGTTTGGTCTACCTTAGGTGGAGGTGTTACTTGAGTACATGAATATATGTGGACATTTGTATTTATGGCCTTGAAGGAATTGAAAGTGAAGTGAAGTTAAAGTATTTTGATTATACATGTGATGTCTATGAAGTTGGGATTGTGTATCTTGAAGATGTTAGGTTCAAATGAAGTATATGTGTATGTGTAATATATGATTGTGTGTAATTATGATGAATGTAGGGTGAAGATGATTAGAAATAAATGATATGCATGATATGGATTATGTGAAAGGTATTAGTACATGTACTATCACACACACACCTAGAATGAATGAATGAATGAAGTTTGTGAAAGAGTATGTATGAGAGTCTATTGAAAGGTTTTCTCAATAAGACTCTAACGAATGAAATGGGGGATTTGTTGGGTAGACACTTTTTGTTAGTGGAGATAAAGTGTCTAGACCATCCCTAGTATTCCTATAGCATAAAAAGGGGGATTTTGGGGTGAACACTCTTCGTGAGTTGAGATGAAGTGTTTAGTAGAAACCTCACTTTTCCTAAGAGCTTTCCAAGATAGTATTGAGGTTGGATACCCTTTCTGAGTTGACATGTGGTGTCCACAAGTAACCTCTAGGGATAAGTACGCTTCATTAGTTGAGATGTGTTACTAAATAGCTATCCCTTAACCTATAGTCAATGAAAGTTTAAGACTATGTGAGGAGTTATTCTTGGCATCGAGAAGATTTGATGAAGCAGTGGGTACACTTCGTGAGTAAAGATGATGTATCCAATGTACCTCTTGAGATGAGTGCTCCTCGCTAGAAGATGAATGAGTCACTTAGTAGCAATCTCCTTATCCCTTAACTATGCGCTCGCATCAGTATAACTATAGGATATTCTATCTAAAAGCTAACGTATGACCCTACCTTAGACATGTGGGGATCCCTCATCCGGTAGGGGTTATTACCGGGATTCCACGTATACCTCTCATGGTATATGTAAATTAAATCTAGACCGCACAAAATATTTTAAAGGACTAAGTCTTCTTAAGGGTGTACTACTCAGGGTAGGTGGTTGAATGGGACACTACCTATCCATTATACAAGTAGACATTTGGAGGGAGTCTTGGTGTGTCCTTATATGAAATGTATGAATGGGTCATGATATGATGTAAGATAATGTAATGTCACTTAATGTCTAATACCAAGGAATCATGTTTATATGATATTTGGCATGATGAAAGCTACGATTACCCCTAGACCCTCCTAACCTAAGATTACCCATTTGAAATCTGGTAAAAACTCATCCAGATGAATCTCTTCCATTCGGGTACCATACATACTAACTCACCAAGTTGGTTGGCTTGGCTAGTGCATAGGATCTAAGGTCTGGTTCGACGCGCAACAAGATGTGTAAGCCCAGTCTAATCTAGGCATGTTAGGTACGTTTAGGCCTTACTTCCCATAGTTATTTTCGGGTTGTTATAAAAACAACATCTCAGTTCACGAAATGTAACCACCTCTTCTTCATATCCTTTTGGTGCTACACATAACTCCTCATGGATTCTCAAAAGTTGGAACTAAAGATCAAGGATAACTTTTGGACACAACATATCAACTCACAAAGTGTATCCATCCTCCAACCTACATTAGAAAGCTTTTGGGAATAGTGAGGTTGCTACAAAACTTTTCTAATAAAAACTTCTTCTCAACTCATGAATAGTGTTCACCCCAATTCTATATTAAGTGTGAGTGTGTGTGTACATGTGAGCACACCTTGAACATAAGAATCATTTAAATTACATTAAATTTTACACATGCTTAGACCTTCATTCATCACATTACACACTTCAACATGCCCGATCATATATATTTACTTCATTTAGGCACAATTTAGACAAAACATACAATTTAAGATTCATAAAGCACATCAACATTAACCTCATCATTTTCACTTCATTTCACACACTATGCCTTCAATGCTCTACTCACAATACATTCCAAAAAAAAACCAAATATAACAACTAAACACCAAATCAATGAAGGTGGACCATACTACTCAAGAGAATTTCATAATAAGAGATATACAACAAAACCAACTCAACTTAACCAAGATTTCATCTCCTAAAATCAATTATTCAATATTTCATAATAATATGGCCCTTGGGGGAGTAGCTAAACCATAACAACAACATAAGGAAACAAAAGTTCAAACACAATATAATCATTTTCATTTAACCCTTTTCTTAAGCCCAAAGTTAGAAATATGCATAAAAACTATATGATTAGGATTTTCGCATTAAAATAACATATTTAATACTAGAAAAAAAACATATTTGAATCATTAAAACACTTTGACATGAAGACACACGCTTAGAATCAAAACTAGAAGAAGATAGAGTCTGAAAGCCCTTTTAGAATTCTTTTAGAAATGACTCCTTGAATGGAAGATGGTTAAACGATGACTACCATAGCTCAAATATAATAAAACCAAATTATGTTGATGAATAAAAACGTCCAAACTAACCTTCGTTTCCGTCGTTGAGTCTTAGCTCCAATGGTGACTTTGAGAGAGTTTTCTTTAGAGAGGGAGTTTTTTAAGTGAGGCGTCTTGTCTAGGTATATGAATTAAAACTAATCTAATATAACCTAAAAACCATAAATATATCATCCTAGGGTCATAAAACACTAGGGGTCAATTTACGTAGAACACCCCAAGTTGGCAGCTGACGAGAATGCTTTTGGTAGAACCCCATCGATGCCTCTCAACAACGGACCATCGATGCATTGATGTCTCGTTGATGAGGGTTAGTGCTTTGAAACTCAAAAACCTAAGGCTTTTATGTACCAATAATGTATGAGGTCGATGAGCCGTCGTCAGGTCTACGAACCGTCAACTGGCTTGTCGATGGATATTGTTTTGGCTGTTTTTGTCTTCGAGTTGGGGTCCTCTTTTAGGGCCCCTGATGGGTTCTATATGGAGTTTTACCCAGAATTTAAACCCCTATGCTAATTAATCTAGGTCTTAATAACATCCCACATTATATTTAAGCAAAAAAAACACAAAAAACTCACTGAAACACACCAACACACACAAGCACTCTCTAAGACACACTTTGCGAGCGTCATGGATGTTCTTGGACGTTTCACCTTCAAACATAAACAAACGTCACACACTTCCTAATAAAATCAATGTAACTCATTTTAAATTATATATCACTCAAGAAACATTCAAGAAGCTCTAGTTCACCTTAATTCATTTTAGGGTGTTACAATTTCCTCAATGAGATCTGTAAGATTCTCTATACGATGAATATGACCTTAATTGAGAATTCCAATTGGATGCCTACCAACTAAAAAATGTGGACCAAACATTCTATGTGCAATGGAGAGATAATATGGCACTAAGAGGTGGTCCAATAACTTAGGATATATTCAAGAGGTCCTTCCTTAATAAGTTCTTTCCTAGAGAGATGAGGGAAGGTGGAAGAATTCATCAACCTTCATCAAGCAGGTATGAGTTTACTTGACCACTCTTTGAAGTTTAATAAGTTGTCCAGTTATGCTCCATCCTTGGTTTCATACCCAAGGGATGAGATGAATTATTAGGATGGTTTCATACCCAAGGGATGAGATGAATTATTTTCTTATGCGGGTGACCAATGACTTGGTGGAAGAATTTATTTGTCTATTTTAAAAGATTATATGATTATCTATTATCTCATGGTCCATGCAAAATAATTGGAAAAAACTATGTGAAAGAGAAAGAGTAGGGAAGCCAAGATTGCCAGGTCTTATGAAGGTGGTTCTTCTAAGGGTAGGCATGACATTCAAGACAATCCTATGTTCACGAAGAGTTTTTCTAATCAAGTTCCTTCTAAATTTCCCTGTACTCCTGATGATATGGTTTCAAAACCTAAGTCTCAAAAGGAAGAGACACTACCTCACCAAACAGAAAGCGAACTTGTGGAAAATGTGGCAAAAAACATTATTGTGATTGCCTTGTTGGGATTGAGAATTTCTTTGGGTTTGGCAAATGTAACGACCTGTTTAGTCGTTTGGTTAAAATTTTTTTGTTTTGGGAAAAACTGGCTGCATGCGACGGACACCACGACGGACCGTCGTGGGCACGACGGACCGTCGAGGGTGTCCCGTTCCCAAATACTTGGAATTATGAATTTGAGTGTTGAAAACTGAGTCTCTGAACTCGGTGACGGACCTGCAGGACGGACCGTCACAGTCACGACGGACCGTCGTGAGCCCCGTCGCAAAACACTTAGAACTTTTGAGAATTTGGCGTTTGAAACAACTCTCTGACCGTCGCGACGGACCTGCAGGACGGACCGTCGCAGGCGCGACGGACCGTCACAGGCTCCGTCATCCCAGTCGGGGTCAGATTTCTGGCTATTTTTAAAGGGGTGTTTTGGACCATTCCGGCTTTAATTTATAAAGTTGGTGGGTTAATGTTATTAGTCTAATTCCTTGGGGGTTGAAAGACTAACTTTGAGTAACTTGGTGGGTTGGTTTCATTATTTTTAAGACTTGAAGTCTTGTGATTTAGGGTAAGAAGAGGAAGAGATTGGAGGAAGAAAGAAAAAGAGAAAAGAGAAGAGAAAGAGGCGTTTGAGAGAGAGAAGCAAGGATTTCTTGAAGATTTCTTGCTTGAACACAAATCCTTGGTGAAGGTAGGTTATGGTTTATGCTACTTGTAGTAAACTCTCAATAGCAAATGTTATGTATTGGGTAATCTTGTAAATCCTTCTATATGCTTAATTGTATGATTGTATGAGTA
>CM064969.1:54620110-54826331 GCA_032847665.1 Solanum chilense | reverse complement strand
TACTGTTTTCTATTCTGAGTTGGCCGATGATACCTACTCAGTACGTGTGGTTGTACTGACTCCTACTTGTTTGTTTCTTTCTTGTATTTGTGGAGTGCAGCAACCGTGCCGTCGTCTTCAACTCGACCGCGATTCTAGCCAGTCTTCACTGTACCGGATCTTAGGGTGAGCTATGCTTCTAGCTTGGACTGGATCTTCTTCTTCTCGTCTTGATGCCTTGAAGTTCCGGCATGGACTAGCTTTCATTTGTTTAGTTTCTTAGAATACTCTTAGTTTCGTAATTGGCTTTAGATGTTCTTGTGGTGATGACTTCCGGATTTTGGGGGATATGTATTGTATTCATTTTTTTCGTTATTGAGTTAAGTCTTCCGCGTTGTATTTGGTTTAATTTGTTTGGGTTTAGATTGGTTGGTTCGCTCACACAGGAGGGAAGTGTGGGTGCCAGTCGCGTTCCGGTTTTGGGTCGTGACACGCGATGTTCAATTGTGTGCTTTATGGGAGGCAACCCATCGATATCTTAATTAGTTCGATGTCTCATCTTTTACTTGTAGTTTAGGTTTGATATTTTTTTTAATTAACCCTCATAATTTCAAAGTGGGTGGTGGTGTTTAGAACATGTTTAAATGTATAAAACTGACTAGAATTAAAGTTTGGGGTGAAACACCTTCAAAAACAAGAGTTGACTATTTTTTTGATGCTCATATGCGCTAAATATTGTGTGGATCGTCATTTGTGTTGTGCCATCGCCCAAATTGAAAGTACCTTTAGAAATTCTAACACCATTTTTTTCATCACAATTTCGAGAGCATCTACCCTCGATCACCAGTAACATGTGTCACATTCATGGAAGGTAAAAAAACTTCTTGTTGTGATTGTGAGAAGAGGGGTCCCGACCATAATGATTCACGTGAATTTCAAAAGGCAGTAGTTTTGAAATCCATTTTAAACTTCTCCCGTATAAAATCAATTACTCTAATCAATTTTGGACAAGAATACCCTTAAAGATTTTTTTTAACTTAAGGTATGTATTCTTCCCCCTTTCTTGATCTTTTCTTGAAATTGGTGAGTTATTTATAAAAGGGTAGATTCTTGCCCTTAGTTTTTTTTAATCATGATTTGTGTTGAAAACTTTATTGTGTAGACAAGTATTTTAGTTTAATGTCTTGTAATGGGTGTTAATTGAATAAGGATTAATTTGAGGCTTGAAGACGGTTGAAAATGGCACGAGAACAGGTTACAACTTGTTTGATGCAATGCCGAAGTGAAAAATATTTTCTAGGCTGAAGTTTTCTATGCGATCGTGGTCTCATCCCGTGATCATGGTATCTCATCCCACAATCACGACGTATTAAAATTTTAAATTCCATGATTGTGATGTCTAATCCTGCAATTACAATGACTTGAAAAGGTGAGGCTCATGATCACAACGTCTTATCCCATAATCGCGATGAGTCATGTGCTTGCTATTAAAAACTACCAAAAATAGTAACTTCGCCTCCATTCACTCGATTCTTTTTTGAATCATTTCATTGGCCTAATTTCTTCGTTATACATGTATTTACCTGCCTTTGCATTAATTTTACATGTTTGTATATTGTACAGGTATACTTTCTGCAAAAGCATGGAAAACGATGTCGTCAACCAAATGGAGGAAAAAATGGAAGAAAATATCATGGGAGAGGAAATCTTTAGTCATGAGCGTTTAATGTTCGCTAAAT
This sequence comes from Solanum chilense, assembly GCA_032847665.1. Lineage (NCBI taxonomy): Eukaryota > Viridiplantae > Streptophyta > Magnoliopsida > Solanales > Solanaceae > Solanum > Solanum chilense. Next base: position 54,824,613 of record CM064969.1, on the reverse strand, counting down.
TCTAGCGAGTGGATTTCCACCTCCACAAAAGAATATCATAAATGAGAGTGGTCTTCTTTTAAACGCCTCCATGGGAACATATCATACTTCTATGGGAGATTCGAGGCCAGTGCATAAATGTCTTTTATTATAAACTTAACATGTCTAAACACATGGTGGATCAAGATTTGTATGCGAATATAGCCGAAGGTAATTTCTCTAGTGACTTGGTAGTCACGGTCTTGGGCAACCAAGTTTGTTTTGACTTCATGAGGATCACTAATTATTATGGTATTAATGATGTTAATAATGATATTCACATGAGAAGTGCAACTGAAGAGGTCCAAGAGTGGTTTGTGAGATACTTTTATGATGGTCATATGCCTAAATAGGTTGAGAACAGACAGTGGATTGGTTCCTCAAAATTCCAAGCTAAAAATACAAAACTTGGGTGTCCATCATTTTTATTTGGGTTATACCAATTTTTCTCTTTATTCGGAGCTTTTATTTTTTTCCATCATGGATGGGATTCCTATTAATGTTGGGTATATCATTGTGCAACACATTCAGTGTAACAACACTAAAATAATATACCAAGATTGGAATGTAAATACATCATTGCCTAATTACTATAATATGTTTTATTCTGATTTTGGGAACTTAAAATTTTGCGATAATTACAACCTTGCTTATGTAAGACCCCGAAAATGACCTAGGTTAACTAGAGCCTAACATGTTTGTATTAAAGTTCTAAGGTCCTAAATATGTCTAAATTATAGTATATAGGCTGTAGCGAAAATATTAGAGGAGTTGGAAGTCAAACGTCAAAGGACGACCAAGACGTTCAACGACTAAGTCACTTAAATGTCGAAAATGTGGTTCTATGTTTTTATATGTGTTTCATGGTGTTTTAAGGTTATTAATTGACTTAATATAGTATTTATAGACAGTGTTTAATGTTTCGTAATCTTTGGAGGTCAAACAACCAAAAACGTCCAAGGCGTTCGAAAGATATGCCTTGAGTCAACCTTGTATGTCTAGGCAAGTTTCATCAAGTTTTACGTGTTCGTTTTGGATGAAATTCATTTGAGAGGTGTTAAAATTATAGACGATTGTATTTGGGTTGGAAACGTCCAGGAAATTATCCCCAAGGACCATCTAAGGGTCCTTGAGGAAGGACCCAAAATTAGTGTGCAGGCTGTCCCAGGCAGACCTAGCCGACAGAGCACTCAACGGCCCGTCGTGTCAGTGACACCCCTTCAAAGGGTCCCGTCATAAGTACTTAGACAAGGGTGAATATATGAAGCTTGAATAGCTACTGCAGCCGATGACGGAGGACTGTGACGCCACGTCTTGGCTGTGACGGCCCGTCAAGGGCAGGCATCGCACGCAACTGCCTTTCTGCGCAGGCTGCTGCCAAGTTAAGGGGTAAATTGGTAAATTCACCCCACTTCTAAATTAATTCATGGAACTTTTATTAAGGGTATTTTGGGTATTTTAATTAATTATATAAAGGGATATCACATGGAAAGTTGTTAGGGAACCCTTTTATATAAACCTTCTTTTATAGGGTAAATGTGATTTGGTTAAAAACTAGTTAGGGAATTCTTTTATGTAAACCTAATGTATGAATTACTCTATGAGAACGAAGGCTAGCACCGAGTGAGTATGGTAAGGGAAAGTAGTTCTAGTTAAGTATGAGACAAGAATACAAAGAAGCCCTTCATATTCCTTAACAATGTGCTGACATGGGATTTGTCCAAATTCTACCATTGGCAAGTAGAACAACCTCATCGGAGTAGGATAGAACTTCGGATTTCATGTCTTGCTAACATGGTCTATGTCGGTTATTGCCTATTCTCATCATATGGAATACCTATTAGCGTTTGAGGAGTTTATGGAGTTTGGATCGTGGTATGGGATATCTAGACATTGTATAATTAACTTTGAAGGTGTTATGTGGAGTTCCTAGGTCTTGTTCAAGACCATTATTTGAGTGTCCTTTATGTGATGTATGAGTCTTAATGAACTAAGGAACTAATGACTTATTTAAGGAGTATGTAAATAAATGAGTACCTAATCTAAAGTGACTTAAGGATTTATTAGCTAAAGTGTGAAGAGGGCATAAGAGATGATCTCTTCATGTATTATCTTTTGAAGTCTTGTGTATGACTCTAGTTAGGGAAGTTTATTGATTTTGTGGTCATGATCTAAGCCTTAGGTAGTTTTAAGGACTATTTATGAAATCTTAAAGAGGTCACTATGGACATTATGTTCTTGATTTACTTAAGTAGGTCGTTTGATAGTCTTTAGGAAGAGAATGTCATATCATCTATGTGTTAGTGATTAATGTGAGCATGATCCAATCTTAGGGAGTCTATTGGATCTCTTAAGTGTGTCTATAAGGGATTGTATGGGCGGTCGCTTCACAACTAACTTAAGTGTGACTTACAGTTTACTTGGTAGAAGAATCTTACCTTGATATTTTTGATTGCTTTGTAATATGTATGTGAATCATTAAAGGTAATCTTAAGGTTCGTTTAGGCACATCTAGAGAGGGTGTATAAACTGTCTCTCTTTGTGTGACTTAAGTGAATCTTAGGATGACTTTAAGTAAGGAAATTACATGCTAGAAGTATCTTATCTTTTATAAATTGATTTATGATGTTTTATGATTATAATAAGATTTTAAATGAAAAGATGCATATTTCCAATAATGTCCATTTTTATGATTTATATGCATAAGCCATACTTAATACATGTGGTTGTACTAATTCCATGTTTTTATCTATATATATAGTTCTTGGTAGGTGAAGAACTTTGAGAAGTGAGGACTTGGACTTAGAAGATTGTTCGAGAGAAGTTTAACTATGTCCTCACTTGAATCGAGGGAATACATATGTCTTTTATGTTTTCATTCAAAGTATTGTAATAGACTAAGTATTTCTATATTCGTATTTTAAAGTATGGATCGTGTCCCAAGTTTTCTTGTGTCTTAAGATGATGTCATTGAGACTTAGTATTTCCTATTACTTTTATATGAATGAGATTTTGAAGACAATATTATGTTTTGTGAAAAGTTTTAATTCCGCACTACTTTTCACTATGTATATGCAATGAATGATATGAAAGGGCTTGTCTAAGAACTCCGAGAGTTCGATGACACCGTTCCACAATCCAAAATTGTGCCCTAACTTCTAGGGTGTGGTTTTGGGTTATGACAAATCCTGGTATTTTAGCATAGGGTGGTGAAAGTAGTATTAGGAATCAAGAAGTAACATCAAGTCACGTCTAGTAGAGTCTTTACATCGGGGTGAGTCACGACACATCTATGGGCGAGACGTTATAGGACAATAGAGTTTCCCTTCTTTTCTACCCCTATGCCGTGTGGTAGAGTAAATGTTATTATTATCCTTCTTATGAGTTTCCTTGTGTTTTCTAGGATATGAATACTAGAAGGATGGCCGCTAGAAGGCTGGAAGAGGAGAGGGTGAATGAGGAGGTTCCCCATAAAGTTGAGCAAGTTAAACAAGTTCCTCAAGGTGGGCAAGGAGTTCAAGGTGATAAACATGCCCAAGTGCCTCCCCAATGTGATCCTATACCTAATGTAGAAGGAGGTATTGAGGTTCCGGAGATGTCTAATAGGGAGATTAGAGTGTCTTTGATTGCTCTTGCCCGAGCCGTGACTATGCAAGCTAATTTGAATATGATGCCTAGAGTTGTGGAGAGCACTATGACATCTAGGTTGACAGATTTTGTGAGGATGAATCCTCCTATCTTTCTTGGTTCTAAGGTAAATGAGGATCACCAAGATTTTCTTGATGGATTGTACAAAATTTTGAGTGCTATGGGGGTTATATCTAGGGAGAAGGCGGAGTTGGCTTCGTACCAATTGAGGGATGTTTCTCAAATTTGGTACACTTAATGGAAGCATAATAGGCCAGAAGGACCGGGTCTTGTTGAATGGGAAGAATTTATGAAAGCTTTTCTTGGTAGGTACTTTCCCCGAGATAGGATAGAAATTAAGGTAGACAAGTTGATCAATCTCAATAAAGGCAATATGGTGTTGCTGAGTACTCTTTGAAATTCTCAACTTTGTCTAGGTATGCCCCTTCTCTTTTGTCCAATACAAGAGATGAAATGAGTCATTTTGTGACGGGGTTAGCCAGTTTAGTGGTGGAAGAGTGTGGTACCGCTATGTTGCATGATGATATGACCCTAGCTTGACTCATGGTGTATGCACAATCAATTGAAGATTCTAAACTTAGGAGGATGACAAGAAGTTTGAAAAGGGGTGGTGCTAGTGATCAAGCGCAAAATAGGTTTAAGAAGAAGGTTTAATCTCAATGAGAATCTAGGAGTGCTAAATTCAAGGTTGAGAAAGGAGGTGGTTCCAAGGATGGCAAGCCTACTCGTGTAAATTGTGGCGAGAAACATTATGATGAGTGTGTATTCGGTACCAGGAGTTGCTTTAGTTGTGGTAAAGATGTGCACAAAATGAGAGATTGTCCTATGATTGCTTTTAGAGTAAGATAGGGTAAGAAAGTTGCTCCTAGTCTTCCAAAGGATGATGCTTTGACTAAGAGGCGTTTCTATGCACTCCGTTCTAGAGTGGAGAGGCCGGATCTGACGGAGAGTGATGATGATGTTGGGAAGTTCTCTTTCTTTTGTTAAGATATGAGTTCCTTCTAAGTGGGGGAGTATGGTTTGTACATGGGATAGAAGTCCTTGAAATTGTTTCGTGTGCATGATGTTTAGGAGTTTGGTTGAAATTGAATTTCATTAACTTTTTGCATTGTGTGTTTTATGAAGCCATGATTATGTCGTAAGATGTGTTTATATTATGTTGCTTTGCATATTAGCATGTTTATATCATGGATTTCTTAAAAAGTGTGAATTTTTGAAAAGTTGCTTAAAAAAAGTCATTGTTTCCTTAAGAACTACATGCTGCCATATTTTTGAGAAAATGACTAATTGATTCATTTGCGAAAAAAATATTTCAATGTGGTTAGAACTGATGCATATGAGTAGGGTATTGATTATAAAATGAGTTTTTACCATTCAAATTGAAGAATGTGAAGTTGATGTTTTCTTCTATGAATGGTGTATTATGGTTTGCTTATGAGCTGCTAGTTGATTCTCTAATCTTGGAAGTGTTCGGAGAGTGGCAAGTGTCATTCGAGGAAACATGTTGTCCAAGTCGGGGAGATTGTTGATACGCTCAAACTTACTTCTCAAATAAGAAGTAAAGCGGTCGTATCAAGTAAAGAACCCAACTATTGAGGTTGGGATCGTTCCCACGAGGAAAATATTTCAGACTTAACTTCAATCTATTATTACTATTATTTAGTCAACTATTTACTTGGAACGCAAATACAATAAAAGGGGTTTTTTTTTTTTACTTCTAAATGAATGAAAATAACTAGCTAAATTAAAGGAGACAACTAACAGCTTCAAATGTTGGAGTTTAATCAATTAATAAAAGTAACTAGGGTTTACGTGTTCCCCAAAGGTTCATAACTTGATCATTCTAACTATAACAATTCTTTCCTAGTATCTTGCATGCAAAGATATAAGTTATGCATTTATAAATCCTTGGTCCGGCTTTTAGAATATTTCACTCCGCACCTTGGTCTGGCTACGTGTGTTTCTATGCTGACCTTTACCTTTACCTTATATTAAGCATCGTATTCGATATTTGACTAAGTTATTACCTTGTACCAATCAATACTAGCTTATTAGATAGTATACACTAAATCTATGTTGATAATTCTTTTCCTATCATCTACCTCCTTGGTCTGGAAAGTAGAATTAAAGTGAGTTCTAACGTTGGCCATCCGTTAAAAAGACTTCTAAGCGAAACAATTATCAATACATGCAAGACACTATTCTAGAATTGTTATTTTAGTTACATTTTACCTCATTATTCGCCTATGGCTCCCACAACCCTAGTTATGGAGTTTAGTTGTCAGGGGGTCAATTTTTCGCACCTCGTGGGACAATCAAGAAGGCTTGCACGGCTCTTCTAACTCAGTCCAACCAAACTCCCAAGAATGTAAAAGCAAGAGTCCACAAGAAAAGCCACAAACAGAAAATGAAAGAAAGAAAGAAGGCAAGAAGTTGGGAGGCCAAGAATCCAATTTTCCAATAGATTTCCAAGTTTTTTTACAAGAGAGCAAAATACAAAGTAAGAGAGAAAGTATATGCAAGATCTAACTTCTAGCTCCTAAGTCTTCTATCTGAAAGACTACTTAAACAATATACAAAGGCTCCAAAAGTGAGCCAAAAACGTTTGGAAACAATTCAAAATAAAAGGCTACAAGTGGCAGCCTCTAGAAGGCTGAAAAGGGTGGCAGTTTGCTTTTCCTGCTTTGCTGCCACATGGCAGTCAGCCGCACAGATTTTGCCTTCAGTCATTGGCTAAGCATGGGGGAGCATGGAAGGTTCATCCTTGCCCACAAGAAACCCCCATCAGTTGGGAGATAGTTTGGCAAGGCTTTTGATCCTCCGATTTTGTGATGTGATGCTGCTGCCTTGTACAAAAACGTTGGATTTTAATGTACCGCCTTGCGGGGTGGTACACGCTCCCCCGCCTGAATTGGCGTCGACCTCGACGCCACACCACTGCAAGTACTGATGGACTTTGTCGCGAAACAGCCACAAGTCCTCATGTCGTTCCCAAGTTGCCTCCTCCGGTGCTGTCCCCTTCCAATGAATTTGGAACTGCGAACTAGAATTGTTCCAGCCCTTTCCCCGAACAAGCTGATAATTAATGATGGCTTCGATTTGATTATCCATGGTAGGCGATGTAACAAAGATTCTGGCTCGCCCGGACTGCCCCGTTGTTAGCTCAAACAGACTCCTTCCCGTCGCCTCATTTCGCTGCAAGTTGTAGGGGAATTGGGAAGCATCCAGCAGCTTTGCCCAATCCCTCTTGTTGGTACTAACATCATGCCACAAGTAGCAATCCAACAGTGCATTGATCTGCTCAGTCTTCTTTCGGAACAAAACAGGCGCTCCCAACGGCGCCTTGGACGGCCCAATGTGTCCACAATCAGGCAACTCCTTAGGCTGCTTCATCAATTCTTTACTTTCCGGGGGTGCCATTTGACAAGGCCTCATGGCAGGCAGTTTCACCCCGAGAACCAATCCAATGTGGTGATCAGCTTCCCTTTGGGGTGGCAGCCGTTGGGGAAGAAGCTCTTCGGGCATTACGTCCTTGTTGCTGCTAAGGATCGGCTTAATACAACGCGTTAATGGAACTGCCTCCAGACAGTCTTCGTTGCCTCCAACGGGGGTATCAAGGAAGGTTGGTTCACCTCCCTTGAACCCCTTAATAAGCTGCATTGCTGATAGCTGCATCCCATTTTGTGGTACCCGAATAAGGGGTACCACCCAAGAACCACCAGTGTCACTGATGTGAAGCTGTTTGTGACGCGGCGAGATGAACGCATTGACTTCATGCCAAACGTCAAGCCCTAAGATGACATCAAACACATCCATAGGGGCAATTGTGAAGTCAGTCTGCCCGGCCCACTCTCCTTACTCTATTGGAACTTTAGGCGCAAAGCCACGGACTGTAGTTGGAGTGGCATTGACTGTCTTCAGTTTGGTGGTGCTGGCAACATAATTCAGGCCAAGCTCTTTGGCCTTCGGCTTCGTCACAAAGTTGTGTGTTGCCCCGGTGTCCACCATCATCCGCACATCTTTGCCGTTCAACTTGGCATCAACAAATAGTGACTCCCTCGGCTTGACACTAGCTGGTTTGGCAGCCAAAGAAGCCATAGAAATATGGTTGATCAACGCCATGTAATTGAATCCAACAACTACGTTCTTGCCCTTGTCTGACCCACTAGTTTGCCCCCTTTGCTCCCCGGCAGAATTAACGGTTTGCGTTGAAGCTTTCTCTTGCTGCTTTTCGGCAGCCACCATAGCGCTCAGTTTACTCATGGACGGACAATATCGAGCAGCGTGGGTCGTCTCCCCACAAATGTAAAAACCTTCCCAATGAGGAGCACCTCCCTTGGGGTCCTCATAATTCTTTCGGAAATTGGAAGGTCGATCATGAGAGTTACCCCTCGTGTCGCTGCCTCGGTTTGGACTCCGCCTGCTTCCGTTCCTATTGTTGTTGTCAACCTGTGGAGGAACAGTTTTGCTCTGGTTATCTCTCCCTTTTGCTGCATCAGTTCAGAAATCGTTGAGCGATTCCGCCACTACAATAGCCTTATCTACGTCATGCACTTGACGTCTTTCCAGCTCCTGTTTGGCCCAATTTTGAAGGCCATCAAGAAAGTAGAACAGCAAGTCCTCACTCGTCAGGCTAGGAATTTGAAGTGTTAACTTCGTGAAGTCCTTAACTTAATCCCGAATGGAGGAGGTATGCTTTAACTCCCTTAACCTCCGACGGGCTCCGTGAACGGCATTCTGGGGGTAGAACTGCCATTTGAGCTCAGCTTTGAACTGCTCCCAATCATCAATATGGCAAGCCCGCCTCTCCATATCAGCCTTTTTCCGTCGCCACCACAGCATGGCTATGTCTGTCAATTACATAGCTGCCGTTCTGATCTTGGCAACTTCGTTGTGCATGTCAACGTGTTCGAAATAGGACTCCATCTGCCATATGAAGTTCTCCACATCTTGAGCACTCCTTTCCCCACGAAATTCCTTGGGTTTAGGAGCCTCAATACAGGTTTCTCGGACATTAACGGGAGGAGCAACTCCCACCTCGACAGCCTCATCAACCTGCCGTCTCAAAGCCTCCACCTCTCTTTGAAGAGAAGAGATAGCCTCGTTGAACTTGAGTTCAAGGGCGGACAGACCCTGTCTTTGAACATCTTCAAGTTCAGCCAAGTTGTTCTTCACCTCGTCCAGCCCTTTAATGGCTAAGGACTCGAGGGAACTGAAATTGTTTTCAACCACCACAATCCTCCTGTTCAAGGCCGACAAACCCACCTCAACTCCGACGATTCTCTCGTCGAGTGGGTTGTTGTCCGCGCCTTCCTCCTCTTCAACACCAGTTCGACCAGCAAGAGAAGGGTTACAAGAGGGCTCTCTTACCTTGCTCTTGTCACGTTTCTTGGATGGTTCTTTCTGAACTTCTGGTTCCTTGTCTTGAACGATATCCTCATTCCGTTGTGACCTGGACGTCATGCTTCAACTGCTGCTCTGATACCACTTGTCACGGGGTCAATTTTTCGCACCTCGTGGGAAAGTCAAGAAGGCTTACACGGCTCTTCTAACTCAGTCCAACCAAACGCCCAAGAATCTAAAAGCAAGAGTCCACAAGCAAAGCCACAAACAGAAAATGAAAGCAAGAAAGAAGGCAAGAAGTTGCGAGGCCAAGAAGCCAATTTTCCAATAGATTTCCAAGTCTTTTTACAAGATAGCAAAATACAAAGTAATAGAGAAAGTATATGCAAGTTCTAACTTCTAGCTCCTAAGTCTTCCATCTGAAAGACTACTTAAACAATATACAAAGGCTCCAAAAGTGAGCCAAAAACGTTTGGAAACAATTCAAAATAAAAGGCTACAAGTGGCAGCCTCTAGAAGGCTGAAAAGGGTGGCAGTTTGCTTTTCCTGCTTTGCTGCCACATGGCCAGTTAGTTGCACAGATTTTGCCTTCAGTCATTGGCTAAGCATGAGGGAGCATGGCAGGTTCATCCTTGCCCACAAGAAACCCCCATTATTTGGGAGATAGTTTGGCAAGGCTTTTGATCCTCCGATTTTGTGATGTGATGCTGCTGCCTTGTACAAAAACGTTGGATTTTAATGTACCGCCTTGCGGGGCGGTATATTAGTTACCCATAGTCATAATCACAATATTAAATTATGTAATATAAGAATTCATGCACTTACTTCAATGAGAAAGAATAAAATCCAGAAGTTCACTTGATTAATCAACAAAAATCACCAACAATAAATTACTGAAGTTAATTATGACTAAAGATTCTCCAAAATGCGGATGGGTCGACGGACCTCGCGACGGATCGTCGTGGTCACGATGGGCCATCATGGACTCCGTCATCCCATACTTGTGCTATTTCTTCTGCTGCTTTCTTCATTACCCTCGACGGCAGGTATGACGGATCGTCTGAGGCACAACGGTCCGTCGGGGGTCTCCGTTCCATAAAACTTGAACTCTTGGAATTAGGTACTGGGACTACTTCTCTGATCTTCATGACGAACCAGCAGGATGAACCGTAATGGCTACGAAGGTCCGTCACGCACTCCATAACCCCATACTTGGTCAGACTTCCCCATCTTCCTGTAGAAGCTGGACTACGATGCCACCTACAGACCGTAACACGCATGACGAACCGTCACAAGCTCCGTAGGTGGTACTTTTCTGCATTTCTTGCTCAAAAACCTCCGCATTCATATTTAGACAGATTTCCTGTAAATAAAGAGAAACTTACATGAATATTAATACAAAAAGACTTTTCGACACATTTAACTTAAGGAAAAGGCACTAAAAATACCGTGAAACCACGATATATCAACACCCTCAACTTAAATCCGTTGTTTGTCCTCAAGTGACGCACTATGAATCAAAACAAAATCTTTGTACAATAGTATCCACGTTTTATCTTTCGCAATCATTTGGCTATCAATACCGATCAGTCTCATCATATTTATGCATGCTATCACTATTAGGCTTGAATTATGTGGAATCAGACCATGACACACACTCACCATGCACTAACACCTATCCTCTTCAATTTCTCACCGAGGTGCTAATATTTCCGGTATTGCAACTAGTGTCTTCACTTCAAAATAATATCCTCATTTTTTACACAATGATATCAGTTTGAGTATAAGGATTACTTTTCAAGACTCACTCTCAGAACAAATTCACACTCATTCATACATATTGCCATAAGCTTGCCCTTATTTTCACCGCTTTAGGTTCGCTATACAACTTTTAGGATCACGATAGGAATTTCTTAGCTTGTAACATAGGCTCAGGGTAAGGTAGGGTATATATACTTTGGTGACTTTTTGCCCTCTTTGACATATCGTCTAAACATACCAATTTTTATCATTTTATTTCGCCCAGTTTCTCACATTCTATCAGCTTGATATTTTCCCTTCTTTCTTCATTTGTGTAAGTCACTCTCTTATTTCTTTGCTTGTATTTATTGTATTATATATTGTTTTTTTCACTTTTCTTTCAACTGATTCTTGAGTCACTTCACTTTTGTTCTTTCTCTCTCTTTGTTCTTTCAACCCCACTTTCCAGATCATTCCTCATAATAGCCACCCTCAACTCATGGATTTGCGATGAGTCAAAGTACAAAATACCAAAAGTTGGGTCAGGACCATAAAAAGAGTTGCTTAGTGCATTAGCCACCCTCAACTTATGCTTTTGGCATAAGCTGAGGTGCAAATGACCAAGGAGGGACGAGGGCCAACACATTATTCTCAGAAAAGATCAGTTGGGGTGAAAAAGAAAGGTCTAGTTTAAGCTCAAATCATTTGGATCAAAGAAGGATTAATTTCATTTGGTGTTCTTTTATTTAGGCTAAAAATGGGCTATATTGAACAAGGGCCTATGATCCTTTCCTAATTGTCTATTAAAGCTTACTTTTAGCTAGACTAACTAGGCAAGTTCTAGCTCAGTACAAATAGTGAACTATTCAAATCTTCCTCACACTAACTTGACATCTCATTACTCTACCAGATTATCAGACACCTAGTTCGAATTTTAGTCTAAGGGTCATGCAGTGGTGTACATCTATGTCATGTTTAGAGCCACACATTTATCAATTACTATGCCTAGTCATGCATCATTTTCATTTCATGAGGATATCATTTTAGACATCATGCTTCAGAATTAAACTATGTACACAAGATATATACATGTCGGTTCAACAGTTAAAATAATTAGTCTCTTGGGGAAAAAGAACACAGGCAAGAAAACCCCAAAAGAGGATAGTGAATTGGGATACTCAGGCTTCACCCTAGCACTCACTTTCCATTTACCACACCCCCAACAGAAAGACATGCAATTGTCCCCAATGCCTAAAAAAAATTGAAATACAAGAGTGGTAGGTGAAGCAAACCTGGGGCGCAAAGCACTGACGATCAGCAAGCTAGTGGGTCCGCTTCCGCATAACCCACTACCTCTGTAGTCTAGACACTCTCAGTAGTGTCCTCAGCATCAACAACACTATCAGCAGTGCCTCTCGCTATCTCCACATTTTTGAAGCTCAATGCCTCAGTAGCTGACTTTACTACCCTCATCCGACGTGCCTCCTTATCAGCAAGCGAGGCTCTCCTCGCAGCCTCCATCTCATGGCTCTCCTTCTTCCGTGCTCGAGCCTCATCCTCCTCTCGACCCCTATGCCACTTGGCATGCTCTCGAGGGAGAGGTGATGGAATCTCAGAAGTGGAAAATAAAGCCGCCATCACTGTGTCTTCAGCAGGCTCTGTAGAAGGGGCCTCAGACTCATGCACCCTAGCCTCTAAGATCATATCGATGTCTGCGCGAAGATTGTCAACCGCAGCCTGAAGGGTTGACACATTAACTAAAGGGTCTGGTCGGGCTAGGATCCGCAACTCAAAAGCGTCCAAGCGCTGATGAACCTCAGCGATCTTCCGCTCTGTGTGCTGGACTATTCTCCGCTCTAAGAGCTCTTTTGCCTCAGCAATAGACCTCTACATCCAAGGCTGGATGTGATGCAGAAGTGTAGCCATCCGTGCCTCTAATTTTTGGACCCTAGTAAGCGGGACCAGGGCGGGGAAAAGTGCTGAGCGAGAGGAGCTTGGGGCAGTGCTTTTACCCGGGATATATTCAACCGGGGTAGTGTCAGTGGAAGCCTCATGCGTAGCCGTGCTGACCTGTGGTACCGTATCATCCAGATTGTCACCAATTTGAGGCAATTCTGGACACGGCCCTCTGCGTGGAGCCAACTCATTGGCCTCATCACTGATGAGGCCAATATCAACAGTTCCCAGCGGGGTCTTGAGCTGATCAACGTTCCATATAGGCACACCTACGGACCTGCATAGAGAAAATATCATGAACCGGAAAGGGTAAGTAATTATAACCTTAAAAGCCCTTTCATGCATGACCGCCTGTAGAAGCCAATAAAATTCCACCTCAAACCCGGTTATCATTGACACGATTAGTACTTCACGATCCCATGTGACTATATTATCAGTGGTTGTGGGGTAAAGGCAGTGGCGGACAATCAACCGTAAAAGCTTTTCTGTGAAGGTCAAGTTGTCCTTCTTGAAGGATCCCTTCGGCTCGGTCACCCAGTCAGCACCCTCTCCATCAAGAGACAAGTGCAGGGCCATCCACCACTTGATGGTCTCTCTTAGCGATGTCTCACACAAGAATTTTCCATCCTTGACAATTTTTCATCAATAGTCAAACTCGGCGGTGAGAGGGGTCCTGTTGGCATCAGCACCTCGCCGTTTAGATAACAACGCATGGCAAGCAGTGAGATATCAACCTGAATGCGATGTACTCAGACATGCTCTAGTGGGGCCTTTTTGGCGGGGGCAGCCCGCCTATAAATCTGTGATATGAGAGTATCCACGTTGGAGGAGTAGAACTCTCGGACCAACTCTTTACTATAACGGCTCAATGAATGCGCTCTCAACTACAGTGGATTCCTTTCTCATTCAGAAACTTTGCGTCTGAATAAACGTGATACTGCCCATCGACACACCACTGGTTGGGCTTGTCGGCAATCGGGGTGAGAGCATAAGTCGGTGAGCCGGGTGTGGATTCAGAACTGTCAGCCTCATCAGACGAGGCAGACTGTGCAGCTGTGGTGGGTATAGGGACCTTTATAGATGCGTAGTCTTCCTCCGACCACGAAAATCTTAAGGATCCAGACGCTATTCTTCGTGAGTAGCTGACACAGAAGGTATGCCGATTAGTTTGCTCTCCTCATTAGACTAGGAGGCAGTGACTATGCCATATGTGGTGAATTTTAACGTTGGTCATCTGTTAAAAAGACTTCTAAGCGAAGAATTATCAATACATGCAAGACACTATTCTAGAATTGTTATTTTAGTTAGTTTTTATCTCATTATTCGCCTATGGTTCCCACAACCCTAGTTATGGAGTTTAGTTACCCATAGTCAGAATCACAATATTCAAATATGTAATATAATAATTCATGCACTTACTTCAATGAGAAAGAATAAAATCCAAAAGTTCACTTGATTAATCAACAAAAATCACCAACAATCAATTACTGAAATTAATTGAAGACTAAAGATTCTCCAAAAGTGTAATAATAATCACCAAGTCTAATCCACAAAAGAAGCTCAAATAACAAAGAGTCTAACCCCAAAAATGAGGTTTTCAAACTATTTATAAAAAAAAACCTAATTTAATAAGGACTCTATTTCATGGAAATCTGTCAAAACGCGGATAGGTCGACGGACCTCGCGACGGATCGTCGTGGTCACGACTGGCCGTCATGGACTCTGTCGTCCCATACTTTTGAAATTTCTTCTGCTGCTCTCTTCATTACCCTCGACGGAAGGTATGACGGATCGTCACAGGTACAACGGTCCATTGGGGGTCTCTGTTTTATTACACTTGAACTCTTGGAATTTGGGTACTAGGACTACTTCTTTGATCTTCATTACGAACCAGCAGGACGGACTGTAATGGTTACGATGGTCCGTCAGGCACTCCGTAACCCCACACATGGTCAGACTTCCCCATCTTAGTTTAGTAATTTGATCATAGATGTTCTTGTGATGATGACTTCCAGATTTTGGGGAATAATAGATGTTGAATTTTAGTAGTTATTGAATTGGTTTTTATTAATGAGTTAAGTCTTCCGCATTATTTTCTGTTGTTATACATTGAAATGTTAAGGTTAGATTGGTTGGTTCGCTCACATAGGAGGGTAAATGTGGGTGCCAATCGCGGCCCCAGTTTTGGGTCATGACACCCTCCTTCCCTTTCTCTTGGACATCTCACTTGTAAATCCGTAAGTGGTACTTCTATGCATTTCTTGCTCAAAAACCTCCGCATTGATCTTTTAGACAGATTTCCTGCAAATAAAGAGAAACTTACATAAAAATTAATACAAAAAAGCTTTTGGACACACTAAACTTAAAGAAAAAGCATTAATAATACCGTGAAACCACAGTATAAATCAATTGTAGGACCCCCAAAATGGCCTAGTTTAAATAGAGACTTACATGTTGGTATTGATGTTCTAAGTTCCTAAATATGTCTAAAATATAGTATATAGGTAGTAGCTTAAATATTAGAGGTGTTGGAGGTCAAAAGTTAAGGGACGACCAAGACTTTTAACGACTAAGTCACCTAAATGTCTAAAATGTGGGTCGATGCGTTTATCTGTGTTTCATGGTGTTTTAAAGTTCTTAACTCATTAAATATAGAATGTATATGCAGTGGTTAATTTTTCGTGAAGTTTTGAGGTCGAACGACCAAGAACGTCCAAGGCGTTCGAAAGATATGCCTTGAGTCGACCTTGTACGTCTGGGCGAGTATAAGTGAGTTTTACGTGTTCGTTGTTGATGAAATTCATGTGAGAGGTTTTAAACTTATATAGGATCGTATTTGGTTTGGAAAAGTCCGGGAAATTATCCTTAAGGACCATCTAAGGGTCCTTGAGGAAGGACCCAAAATTAGTATGCAGGCTGTCCCAGGCAGACCTTGGCGACAGAGCAGTCAACGGACCGTCGTGGCTGTGAAGCCCGTCAAAGGGTCCTGTTGTGAGGGATATAGGAAATGGTGACTATATGAATCTTGGAAAACTTTAGCCAATAACAGAGGGCTGTGATGCCCCGTCGTGGCTGTGACGACCCGTCAAGAGCAGGCGTCGCACACAACTGCCTTCCTGTGCAGGATGCTGCCAAGTCAAGGGATGAATTAGTGAATTCACCCACTTCTAAATTAAGTCTTGGACGGTTTATTAAGGGTCTTTTGGTTATTTTAATTAAATATATAAAGGGTAATCACATAGAAGACCTCATTCTTTAAAATCATAAACACAAAACTCTTAGAAAATATTCCAAAACCTCCATGGAAGTCCAACTTGAAGGGGCATCTTGGTGAGGGGGTTTTGTGTAGAAATTGTTCATCAAAGTGAATTATTATCATTCTTTAGGTATGACTTTTGATCCTTGAAACTCGTATCATCAAGTAGCCCTACTCTCAACATGTTTTTCAAAGTTTTCTAAAGTGAAATGTCCAATTTCGTGATTCTACCATGGGTTCTTGCATAAATGATTTATAAACATTAAATTATGATATAATTGTTATTGTATTGTTGATTTCAATATAAAGTACCTATGAACCAATAAATTTTGATGTACCCTAATTTTTGACTATAGTGTGGGTTACTTGATATTAAACTAATATTCTTGAATTTTGATGTAGTTTCTTATGGGCTTTCTAATCATATTAGAGTTGTATTCAATTGTTATCTAATTGATCCTATATTGTTAAAACTAAATTTAATTGATAGAGATTTCATTGGTTTTTATTATTATTGCTTGAATTGTTTGTTATGGCCATGTGTAAGGGCCTTGTGATGTTGAATTGGACAATTTAGCATTGAATTGAAGTGTGAATAAGGGGATGAGGGTATGCTTCCTGGACTTCTTTAATTTTATATTAATTATACTTCGATTCTATTGTGATTGGTATTGTCCACTTATGGTGGCGGCGTTATGTGTTTTACTTGCATGTGACGTGGCCTTATCGGCATAACTTTATGCAATATTTTGAGCATGGCCTTATTGCCAACTACTTCAAGTTATTTGGCTATTTGTGTAGTTTTATTATGTGAAGCATGATTCTATATATCTACATGTGAAGATATATAGTCATATATGTATTCTTCTAGTTATGTTGCCTTAAGTGATTATGTTAGACTTTGACTTGACATTATGATTATAGTGTTAGGTTAAGTCTTGGTTGTTTCTATTTGACTTCATGAGTCTATGTGGAGTATATTAATGATGTGAAGATGATATATAGGATGACTTGAATATGTATAGTTGTTTTAGAGGTGTTTCTAGAATGATTTGTATTATGTGTTTAAATTGAAGTATGTGGTGTCTTGTCTTGATTGACTTGTATATACTGCTTGATATATATATATATGATTATGAATATAAGATGTCTTTATTTAGAGTGTTACAGATTTTAGTCTTGAATGTATAATTGACATGTGAATCTAAAAGATGTTATGAGAGTCTCGTATGTGCAAACCTTGACTTAAGGGTAAGGTTAAGAATGATTGAAGTGTAAGCCGTAATGGTATCCTTCAAAGTAAAGGAATGATTGAGTTAAGGTTAGTTGGCTTGAATGGCATCATATTAATCTTTAGGAAAGTCATCATGAGCTTCTTGTCGCCATTGTGAGGTATCCCTAGTGGACCTTCTTTGGTAGGGTAAATGTGATTGGATTATGAACTAGTTATGGAACCCTTTTATGTGAACCTAATGTATGAATTACTCTATGAGAACGAAGGCTATCACCAAGTGAGTATGGTAAGGTAAAGTAGTTCTAGTTAAGTATGAGACAAGAATACAAAGAAGCTCTTCATATTCCTTAACCATGTGTCTACATGGGATATGTCCAAGTTTTACCATTGGCAAGTAGAACAACCTCATAGGAGTAGGATAGAACTCTAGATAACTTGTATTTCTATGATGTTCTATGTTGGTTATTGCCTATTCTCATTATTTGGAATACCTATTAGCATTTCAGGAGTTTATGGAGTTTAGATGGTGGTATGGGACGCTATCTAGACATTGCACAATAGACTTTGAAGGTGTTATGTGGAGTTCTTAGGTCTTGTTCAAGACAATTATTTGAATGTCTTTTATGTGATGTATGAGTCTAAATGAACTAAGGAACTAATGACTTATGTTAAGGATTATATAAATGAATGAGTACCTAATCTAAATTGACTTAAGGATTTCTTAGCTAAGTGTGAAGAGCACATAAGGGATGATCTCTTCATGTCTTATCATTGGAAGTCTTGAGTATGACTCTAGTTAGGGAAGTTAGTTGATTTTGTGGACATGATATAAGCCTTAGGTAGTCTTAAGGAATATTTAGGAAATCTTGAAGAGGTAACTATGGACGTTATGTTCTTGATTTACTTTAGTAGGTCTTTTGATAGCCTTTGGGAAGAGAATGTCATATCATCTACGTATTGGTGATTTATGTGAGTATGATTCTATCTTAGAGAGTCTATAGGATCTCTTAAGTGTGCGTATAAGATATTGTATGGGCGGTCGCTTCACAACTCTCTCAAGTGAGACTTAGAGTTCACCTTTGGTAGAAGAATCTTATCTAAATGTTTATGATTGCTTTGTAAGTATTTATGTGAATCATTAAAAGTAATCTTAAGGGTCGTTTAGGCACATCTAGAGAAGATGTAGGGGTGGTCTCTCTTTGTGTGACTTAAGTAAATCTTAGGATGACTTTAAGTGAGGAAATTACATGTTAGAAGTATCTTATGTGTTTCTAAATTGATTTATGATGTTATTATGAATTTAATATGATTTTAAATGAAAAGATGCATATTTCCAATAAAGTTTGTTTTCATGATTTTTATACATAATCCATACTTAGTACATGTGGTTGTACAAATTTCATGCTTTTATCTATCTATATAGTTCTTGGTAGGTGAGGAGCTTTGAGAAGTGAGAACTTGCACTTAGAAGATCGGTCAAGAGAAATTGAAGTATGTCCTCACTTGACTGGAGGGCATATATATGTCTTTTATGTTTTCATTCAAAGTATTGTAATAAATATATATTTCTATATTCGTATTTTGAAGCATAGGCCGTGTCCCACATATTCTTGTGTCTTAAAATGATGAGATTGAGACTTAGTATTTTCTATTACTTTTATATGAAAGAGATTTTGAAGACTATATTAAGTTTTGTGAATTTTTTTAATTCCGCACTACTTTTCACTATGTATATGCAAAGAATGATATGAAAGGGCTTTTCTAAGAACTCGAGAGTTCGACGACGCCGTGCCACAATCCAAGATTGTGCCCTAACTTCTAGGGTGTGGTTTCAGGTTGTGACAGCTTAACATAAGTGTTAGCGTAAATTAAGGTATTGTATGGGCATATTTGCATAATTTTCTTATTGTATTTACATATACACTGGAAGTGTGATAATAAGGTATATAAATATAGGTATATATATACTTTTTTGGCAGCCAAGTGTTTATTTGGGCAGCCCCTTTTAGTGACATCTGACCATGCGATGAGGATCATTTGTGTTGATATATATTTCATACCTCCTCTTCTGATTTTCATCTCACTTGAAGAATAGGAACCTTAGGACATTATCTGGCAAGTTTTTCTTCAAACTCAAGAGAAAAACTAGGTCCTTTTGGCTGGAATTCGAGACACACACGTCTTTTTTGTAAGTGGTGAAAAAAACTTGTTTCTTAGCTGGGTAGTGTTTTGTATTTTAAGCATATCTTGTCTTATAGAACTTCATTAATAGTGAATAAATATGATTTGGAAAGATACATTGTAATTATGCAACTCTTATGTTTATGACAACTCTTACTTTGCTCTTATGGATTCGAAATATGCGACCCAACATAGGATCAGTTCTATCCAGCTTTTGGAATTAGAAATCCTATATGTTCTACTGCTAGTATTTTGATTAGATCTTTTTGTACAGAACATATTTTGCGATTATTCTTGATTATTTGCAATCCTAAGAGATATACCTACATATTTCATGAAGGTTATGAAGTCTAGTTAAGCCGTTTTACTTTTCAAAACTAAGTTGTGAAATGAGATATTAGGATGGCCTGAGTCATTGTTCTTGGAGCATAGTCGTATTTGTAAAGGCTAAGAAAACTTGTGGCGATTATACTAATTTATTTCGACATTATTGAGATACTAGGAATTAAATAAGTTATTGAATTGTATTTTGAAGTTTGTATATACTCGTGAACAAGTTGAGGACCTTCATACGTTTGTTGGTCTATGGTTTGGAATCATGAAGTGGTGTTGAACTGTTTCTTGTCTAAAGAACTGAGCTTTGTGCATAAACTTGTACTTGTACTATTTTTACCTGCTGGTATATCTGAAATTTTATCGTGGTACGTTGGTTACCTCTTGGAAGTTTGCATTTTCGTATTGTTGTCGCTTAAGACGTTTAAGAATCTTTTGTAACTCGCTAACTTGTACGGATTGTTTCATGACTTATCTCTCTTGTTGGGAACTTTTCTTTTTTCTGGGTGTGACTTTGTCACTATTGTAATGACTCTTAATTTTGATCATTTGCCATCTTGACACTGGATTTTTAGTTCGTCTTAAGTATAGGAGCTGTCTATTTTAAGAACGATCAAGAAAGCAACTTTTAATATGGTTCTTGGTCCTCTTGATTATTGGGCTTTGAATCTTCTTGATCTAGGGCGTCGACCCTTGTTGACACTTGCTCGTTCTTGGTGTGATGACATGATGTATATAATGGGTGAGTCTTGTTATTTAACCTCTTGGAAAATGGTGCTATGAGTGTTATTGCCATTTTGAGTTTTAAATATCCAACTTGATTTTCTTTGTATATTGTTTACTTAATATACTGATTGTTCAATTGTGCTGCCCTTGACTTAAGATTGATAACTTGGTGAATCTGTGGGCTCTGGATCTTAGTTTTTACACCACTAAGCTATATGCTTAGCAATATTTTTTTCTATCATAGGGAATGTTAGAGAAGATGCATGAAGCTGGCAATTGGAGATGGAGATTTTGAGAGCCTTAAGGAAGATCACATTTGCATATAGGCATCTTTATTTTCTCTAAAGCTTGGGACTTGTACATAATCTATGTGTTGCATATTTACATTAAATTTTGAGGGCTGATTTGGTGATGTCATCATGGGTTGTAACATAAGAATGACTATACATTTTTATCTTTTGGGGTATGTAAACCATGTTTTGTAATATAATCATTTACTATTTGTTTTGAAAGTTTGTGCGAAGCATGAATCGACTGATTTCGCTACCTAGAAGTTGGTGTTATCCTTGTTATTTCGTCCTTATGTGTGAGGATAATAAATGCATGAAAATATCATCGATTATTTGCTTTACAGATTTTGGGAGGTTTTTTTTTTCATGAGTTAATATTCTGTGCCATATCAATTTTGACCTCAAATAAATGTTTAAATAGGAAACATGCACATCCATATCTAAATTATTCAAACCTAATCCCTAAAATAGATTAAAATCTGTATGCCTTCATTGATCTTTTTTAAATGTCGCAAATATTAAATTGTGTTTCTTGAAAAGTTGTAGTGTCTCTCGATAAGGGTCGCCGCAAGTGTTGGTAACAGAGCCTAGGTTTGTGGTTCTAGGTTTTCTGGTGTGAATTACTTGTATTGTTGTTTGCTTTCAAAAAGGTTTTATTAGAGTCCACTTTTACTTACATGGTTTTACATATTCTTATTGCATGTAGAGTGCACATGCATCATGTACATGTCCATAATGCAATGTGATCTTCCCTTTTGAAGGAATTAAGTTATGACCACTTCTTCTGACTGACCTATGGAAGCTGCTTGTTAAGGTTTAGGTTCCTATGTTTCCTAACCTCATTGAATGAAAGGGGTTGGAGGACATATCTCGAATGAGTTTGTTCCCAACACTAGCGGATCTGAAGTGGGAAACCATCAACATGTAAGAGCTGGTTCACATCCTCATATGAGTCATGGTACTCAAGCCATGAATCATCCTTTTCAATAAATGGCTGAATTCTTCCACCACATGGTTTAATGGATGCATTATCCCTATGAAATTTACTTTTAGAAAATAAGAAAAATGGGTGGAGTGGAGTTTGAAGTCACTATTGATCCCATTGATGCTGAACAATGGCCAGATCGCATGGAGAGGGTGTTTGAGCAGTTGGAGTGTTCAAATGTTGCGAAACTTAAGTATGCTATTTCACTATTACAATAGGATGCTTAGATTGGTGGGTACGTGTTCCAAATGCCAAAGTAAAACCTCCTATTTTTAATTGGGATGATTTTCTAAAGGAATTTCGTGTGAAGTATGTGCCACATGCTTATTGTGATGCAAAGAAAAAGGAGTTTTTGAATCTAAGGAAGCGAGACATGTCTATTGCTGAATATGAACAAAAGTTTCTATGCCTCTCTCGCTGCTGGAGGTATTATTGAAAAGGAAAAAGATTAGTGTAGGAAATTTGAAGATGGTTTAAATGATTTCATTAGGAAGAATGTGGAAATCCGGCAACATGAGAACTTTTGTAAGCTAGTGTCTACTACTTTTACTTGGGAACAACTTGATAAAGAACAAGCTAGTAGAAATGAAAACAAATTTCGAAATCCTTGACAAAATTTTGAAGGTCCATTAAAAAGGGAAATATTTTATAGTTCTAAGGCTAGTAGTGATAACATGCCAGCACAACAAAAGCAAAACAAATAAGATTTTTCTACAGCTAAAGCTCCAAATTAGGGTCAAGGCAAGCCTCGCATTCCAACTTGTCCGCAATATGGAAAGAATCATTATGGTACTCGTAGGAGAGCCTCTGTTGCATGTTTTAATTGTGGGAGCTTTGATCATAAAGTGAAGGACTGGCGTAATCCTAATAATGCTCTTTCCTTTAAAACTGAAGGTTCAGTTCATAAGCCTCTTGTTAATCCTCCTGAAACTAATAAAGGTGCAAGGCCTAGAAAAAACAAAGAAGCAGGTGCAAGTGGAGATAATCAAGCTAGTGGACAAAGGGGTACGTCACGCGCTTATGCTATGAGGATGAGGGATGATCAAGATGGTCAAGACGTGGTTGTCGGTAAATTTCACTTATTTGGCTTAAGTGTGTTTACATTGGTTGATCCTGGTTCTACACATTCCTATATGTATTAATCACTTGTTCTGTCACGACCCAAAACGAGTCGTGAGTGGCACCCACACTTAACCTACTAGGTGAGCGAACCAACAAATCTAAACCCCAACATTTACCAATAGTTCAACTATAAATAACAAAAATAATGCGGAAGATCCAAAACTTATTAATGTAACCAATTAAATAAGCTTCTAAAGTTTAACACTTATTATCCCCAAAATCTGGAAGTCATCACATCAAGAACATCTATCCTCAAATTACCAAGTCTAAGAATAGTTAAGAAACTAAAATAAGTAAAAAGATGGTCCATGTCTGAAATTCAAAGAATTCAAGACGTGAATGACAGAATCCAGCACGAGCTAGAAATAATAGCTCACCCTGAACTCTGATGTGCTGGAGATTGATTAGAGCTGAGGGCGAGACGAAGTCGATGGTACACTTGTTGCACTCCACAAAAGAACAAAGAAGAAAATACAAGTAGGGGTCAGTACAAGGAACACGTACTGAGTAGGTATCATCGGCCAACTCAAAATAGAAACCTATATACATTGAATAATAATATAAAATAAACTACAATACTTAAAAGGTGGCAACAACAAACACATGAACCATTCACAACAACACCATAATAGGTACACTATCAAGCACAACATCAAGCACACCTATGAGGACTCATGCCTCCATACCATACTCGTTTGGGAAATAAGTTCTATGAGTTTGAGTATATTAAGTTAATTCAAGATTCTCCTTTAATGTTATCGTGTTGGAACGTGATACTCCGATCCCATATTCCGTGTCGGAACGTGACAATCCGATCCCATAATATCGTGTCGGAATGTGACACTCCGATCCAATTATCTCATTATTTTATTTCAGCAAGCCTTCTTTATTCAAGGCATCATTTTAATAGAGAGGGTTCAAGATTAGAAATTCAACACTCGCATAATTTTAGGCCAACCACAAACCACACAATCAAAACATACAACCACACAATCAAGTACATAGGAGACTTTACAATATCACTCAATACATATCAATCGCTATTTAGAGTTTATCTATGAAATAGAAATAAACCATAACCTACCTCCACCGAAGAATCGAAGTCAGACAACTATTTCTCCAACGCTTTTCCTTTCCTTATTGCCTCCGAACCCTTCCAATCTATCAAGTATATATATGTATAAGGTGTAAGTTGACAATCCCATAAATACTCAGATTATTGTGTGTCTAACCTATACCCATCAAGTCACCTAATTCTATAATCATTTTAATAAAGTTCAAACCTAAGGTAAGTCTAAATTCCTCCTATTATCACAATTTGTATTCAAATGATACAATAAGCCTAATATTTAATTACTCATATCAATATATCTATACCTAATTTATAAGATAGAGAACTAAGTAAAATAATTAAAGCTAAACACTACTTGAATTGAAACCATTATATTTTAATTGTCCAAATTGTGAGCCTATACTACTTCTGTATAGTACATTTTAACATTTGATGCCAAATTACCATTCTAAATTTTTAATCAATTAAATAAACCATTCAACTCCACTAACTTATTAATATTAAACTATTATATGGAGTAATAATGCAAAAAGGCAATTTGAAACTTATCTACTGTCCTCGTTTCCATCACACATCTATCACTATTATACAAATTATTACTTTTCTATCTTAATTTAGTAATTTTTAGCTTATAACATAGTGGAACATGATCCACTAATCACAATTTCATGGAAGCCAACACATAATTATTTTAATACTTCACCAAAATCAATCCTAGGGACAAATTTTTCAGCACCTGAGCTTTCATTACTAATTCTCCAAACCAAGTCAACAATAATTGAAGGAAATTCTCACCTTAAGTCGTCAACGGAATTGGTCTCCTCCTATCGTGTGCGGCTCCCTTTTCTTATTTTCTTATTTTTTTCCAAAGACCAACTTCTACCCTAATTATCATATAATCAACTATACAATTTGATAAAAGTGACCCATTATTTATTTTAATGTTATTTTCTTTAACCACCAACTAAATAAATTATTAAAATTACCCACTAATTTAATATTCATAATTATGAATAGTCCAAAACACCCATTTAAATCTATAGGAAAGTATTTTCAGACATAAAAAGTTCTAGTGCTAAAAACAAACGACCGAAAATGGTCGTTACAATAGATACCAATTTACCCATAGTTCGTCCTCGAACGATCATAGAAAGAAAGGCGAGGGCGAGAAAGAGTACCTGAATCTGTAAAAAGATGTGGATATCTTTCTTACATATCAACCTCACTCTCCCAAGTGGACTCTTCAACTGGCCGATTCTTCCACTGAACCTTGATAGATGCAATATCCTTTGATCTAAACTTGCGGACCTCCCTATCTAGAATAGCAACAGGCTCCTCCTCATAAGACAGATTCTCATCAAGAAGAACTGAATCCCAACGAATAATGTAGTTTCCATAACCATGGTATTTTTTTAGCATAGACACATGAAATACAGGGTGCACTCCTGACAGTCCTGGAGGCAAGGCTAATTCATAGGCCACCTCCCCCACGCGCTTAAGTACTTCAAATGGTCCAATATATCTCGGACATAGCTTACCTCTCTTACCAAACCGCATCACACCCTTCATGGGTGAAACCTTCAGCAAGACTTGTTCACCCTCCATAAAATTCAAGTCTCTAACCTTTCGATCTGCATATTCCTTCTGCCTACTCTGAGCTGCCAAAAACTTTTCTTGAATAAATTTCACTTTCTCTAATGATTCCCTCAGAAGATCAGTACCCCAAGGTCTAACCTCAAATGCATCAAACCAACCAATGGGGGACCTACATCTCCTCCCATACAATGCCTCAAATGGGGCCATATCAATACTCGAATGATAGCTGTTGTTGTACGAAAACTCTGCTAAGGGTAAGAATTTATCCCAATGACCACTAAATTTTATCACACATGCACGAAGCATATCCTCCAACACCTGAATCGTTCGCTCAGACTGACCATCGGTCTGAGGATGAAATGCAGTACTAAGATCCAGCCTAGTACCTAATTCAGCATGTAATATTCTCCAAAACATAGAAGTAAATTGTGTACCTCTATCTGATATGATGGAAAGTGGAACTCCATGCAATCGAATAATTTTCGAGATATAGAGCTTGGCTAACTTCTTTGCATTGTAAGTCATCTTGACCGGAATGAAGTGAGAAGACTTAGTTAACCTGTCAACAATTACCCAAATAGAATCAAACCTACCCAATGTCTTTGGAAGACCAAGTACGAAATCCATTGCAATTCTTTCCCACTTCCATTCAGGAATGGGCATTCTCTGAAGTGTCCCTCAAGGCCTTTGGTGTTCATACTTTACCTGTTGACAATTTCAGCATTGGGCAATAAAATCCACAATGTCACGCTTCATTCTTCTCCACCAATAATGTTGCCTAGATCACGATACATCTTGGTTGCACCAGGATGTATAGAATACCTCGAACTATGAGCCTCCATAAGAATAGTGTGAGTCAAATCATCAACACGAGGCACACATATTCTTCCCTTAATTCTCAAGACGCCTTCCTCGTCAATTATTGCCTCTTTAGCCTCTCCTCGCAATACCATATCTTGAATTCGGATCAGCTTCTCAGCAGCAAACTAGTTTCCCTTAATCTTGTCAAGAAAGGAAGATCTTGCCTCCATAGAGGCCAAAAATCCTCCTTTCTCTAGTACTTCCAGCCTCATAAAGTCATTATCTAGAGTCTGAATCTCTCTAGCCAATGGGCGTCTAGAAACCTGTAAGTGGGCTAAACTACCCATGCTCCCTGCTTTTCTACTTAAGGCATCTGCCACACATTAGCTCTTCCAGGGTGATATAAAATAGTAATATCATAATCTTTCAAAAATTCCATCTACCTTCTCTGCCTCAAATTTAAATTATTCTGAGTAAAGACATATTGTAGACTACGATGATCTGTGTAAACTTCACACTTGACCCCATATAGGTAATGCCTCCACTGCTTCAATGCAAATATAACTGCAGCCAACTCCAAATCATGGGTCGGATAGTTACGTTCATGCATTTTCAATTGCCTCGAAGCATAAGCAATTACATTCCTCTCCTGCATTAGCACTGCACCCAAACTAGAATAAGATGCATCACAATAAACAATAAAATTCTTACCTTCCACTGGAAAGGTAAGAATTGGTGCAGTATTCAACAAGGTCTTGAGTTTCTGGAGACTTTCTTCACATTCATCCGACCATATAAATGGAACATTCTGCTTAGTTAAATTTGTCATCTGTGAAGCAATAGAAGAAAATCCCTTGACAAATCGACGGTAGTAGCTAGCTAAACCAACAAAGCTCCTTACCTCTGAAACATTAGTAGGTCTTACCCAACTCTTCACTACTTCTATCTTAGAAGGATCCACCATCACTCCATCCTTAGAAACCACGTGCCCCAAGAAGGGAACTGAATCTAGCCAAAACTCACACTTGGAGAATTTGGCATAAAGCCTTTTCTCCCTCAACAACTCCAATACGACTCTCAAATGCTCCTCATTTTCTTTGCTGCTTTTTGAGTATATCAGTATATCATCAATAAATACAATAACAAAAATCCATATATGGCTTAAAAATCCCGTTCATCAGGCTCATGAAAGCTGCAGGGGCATTCGTAAGGCCAAAAGACATTAGTAAGAATTCATAATTCCCATAACTGGTTCGAAAAGAAGTCTTTGGAACATCTGTTGCCCGTATTTTCAATTGATGATAACCGGATCTCAAATCAATATTAAAGAAGACACAAGCACCTTGTAACTGATCGAACAAATCATTAATGCGAGGAATGGGATACTTGTTCTTAATAGTTACCTTATTCAGCTGCTTGTAGTCTATGCACATATGGAAACTTCCATATTTCTTCTTCACATATAAAACACGACCACCCCAAGGGGATGCACTCAGTCTAATAAAACCTTTACCTAACAACTCCTGAAGTTGGGCCTTTAACTCCCTTAACTCAGCTGGAGCCATTCTATAAGGGGGAATGGAAATGGGGCTAGTACCTGGCTCCATATCAATACAAAAATCAATATCCCTATCGGTGGCATACCAGGAAGGTCTGCAGGAAACACATCCAAAAACTCACGGACTATCGAATCAGACTCAATCGAAGGTACTTTGGAAGTATCATCCCTGAGATGTGCCAAGAAAGCTAAACAACCCTTACTCACCATCCTCTTAGCACGAAGACAAGAGATAATACGGACTGGAGTGGAAATATAGTCACCCTCCCACACTAGCGGATCTGTCCCAGGCTTGGCCAATGTCACAGTTTTAGCATTACAATCTAAGATTGCAAAATTTGGAGAAAGCCAAGTCATACCCAGAATCACATCAAAATCAACCATCTCTCGAATAATCAAATCTATATAAGTATTTCTCCCTACAAATTCACAAGGCAAGACCTATACACCTTCTCAACTATCACAGACTCACCGACAGGAGTAGAGACACAAATAGGCATGTCAAGCAAATAACAATATAAAGCAAGACTAGTAGCAAATGAGGAAGATATATATGAAAATGTGGATCCAGGATTACATAATACAGAAGCCATGCAATCACAGACCAAAAGAGTACCTGTGATAACAACATTAGATGTCTCTACTTCAGACCTCCCGAGAAAAGCATAACAATGAGCCCTATCACCTGTCTGTCCATTGCCCCTACCAAGCTGTGCTGCAGTAGTTCCAACTTGCCCGCCACCCCAACTGAATTTGTGACCACCGTTACCTTGTCCACCACGTCCTCCAGAAGAGCGGCCTCTACCATGACCACCTCTACCCCGAACTACTGAGGGTCTATAAATCTGTTTTGGACAATATTTCCTAATATGTCCAGCCTCTCCACATCCATAACAATTCTTGGATTCAAGTATAGGTCTCTGTGAAAATGACGAAGTCTGGGGATAACCTCAAAACTCAGAAAAAGGCTGACTGGTCTGCGATGGAGCCCCAGCTGAAGCCTACAATGAAGACTGAATAGGACGGGCTGGGTAACCTCTTGAACTCTGCCCTCTGGAGTAAGAACCACTGAACTCACCTCCCTTACAGAACTTTTTAAATGTCGACGTCATGGTGAAGTCGTCTGGCTTCACCCCCTCTACCTCTATCACAAAATCAACCACTTCATGAAAGGATTTTGCTGCAGCAGCTACCTCTAAGGCTGGGATCTTCAAATCTCACCTCAATCCTTTCACAAAGCGGCGAATCCGCTCTTGTGGACTGAAGCAAAGCTGAGTGGCATACCTGGATAGTGCACGAAATTTGGACTCATAAGTAGCAGCATACATCCTTCCTTGCTCTAGGCTCAGGAACTCATCTCTCCTCCTATCCCGCAAAGTCCGGGGTATATACTTCTCAATAAATAAGCTAGAAAATGATGCCCAAGTCATAGGTGGTATTTGTGCTGGTTGACACTCAACATACGACCGCCACCACATTTTGGCATCCCCCTGAAACTGATAGGTCACAAACTCAACACCGAATCGTTCTACTATGTCCATCTTATGTAGTAGCTCTTGACAATCAACCAAAAAATCATAGGCATCTTCAGATTCATTACCCTTGAAGACTGGAGGTTTCAATTTTAAGAACTTAATGAAAAGTTCATGCTGATCACCTGTCATTATAGACCCTGTAGTCAATCGAGGAAACGTGCCTACCTCCAATGATGCATCCATGCATGGAGCCATAGCAGCTGCATGTTGTACCCCCTGAACCTGAGGTGCTGGTGCAGAAAACACTGGAGGTGTCTGGACCTGATCATATAACCCGTCAAGATAAGTAAGAACCTGATTAATCATCTCAGGGGTAGGCTGGGGTTGCACTTCCTTATCCTGAACCTGCTCATTTTCCCCTTCCCCACCCTCTCTCACTACCTCATCAGTCGGTGGAGGAGTCACTACTCTATTCCTAGCTGGACCAGGTGTTTGTCCTCTGCCTCTAGTGGGTGTCCTCCTGCGACCTCTACCACGACCTCTTGCCACTGCTCCACCTCGAGTTACAGCCCCAATGGTTGGCTTAGACGCACCCTGTCTTGCCGGTGTTGGTGTTGGCACAGTTGTTGCTCTAGTTCTAACCATCTGCGAAATAGAGTGAGGATGTCAGATACCAATTGAATCCAAGTAATAGCACGAAAGAAAGAAAGAATGGAGTTTTCCTAAAGTCCTATAGCCTCTCGAAGAAAAGTAAAGGCGTCCCCATACCGTTCCTCAAGACTCTACAAGACTTGTCCTTGTGTGATGAGACCAACGAACCTAACGCTCTGATACCAAGTTTGTCATGACCCAAAACGAGTCGTGAGTGGCACCCACACTTAACCTACTAGGTGAGCGAACCAACAAATTTAAAACCCAACATTTACCAATATTTCAACTATGAATAACAAAAATAATGCGGAAGATCCAAAACTTATTAATGTAACCAATTAAATAAGCTTCTAAAGTTTAACACTTATTATCCCCAAAATCTGGAAGTCATCACATTAAGAACATCTATCCTCAAATTACCAAGTCTAAGAATAGTTAAGAAACTAAAATAAGTAAAAAGATGGTCCATGTCCGAAATTCAAAGACATCAACACGTGAATGAGAAAATCTAGCACGAACTAGAAATAATAGCTCACCCTGAACTCTGATGTGCTGGAGACTGGTTAGAGCTGAGGGCGAGTCGAAGTCGATGGTACACTTGCTGCACTTCACAAAAGAACAAAGAAGAAAATACAAGTAGGGGTCAGTACAAGGAAGACGTACTGAGTAGGTATCATCGGCCAACTCAAAATAGAAACCAATATACATTGAATAATAATATAAAATCAAGTACAATACTTAACAGGTGGCAACAACAAACACATGAACCATTGACGACAACACCATAGTAGGTACACCATCAATCACAACATCTCAAGCACACCTATGAGGATTCATGCCTCCACACCATACTCGTTTGGGAAATAGGTTCTTTGAGTTTGAGTTTATTAAGTTAATTCAAGATTCCTTTCCTTTAATGTTATCGTGTCGGAACGTGACACTCCGATCCCATATACCGTGTTGGAATGTGACACTCCGATCCCATAATATCGTGTCGGAATGTGACACTCCGATCCAATTATCTCATTATTTTATTTCAGCAAGCCTTCTTTATTCAAGGCGTCATTTTAATAGAGAGGGTTCAAGATTAGAAATTCAAAACTCTCATAATTTTAGGCCAACCACAAACCACAGAATCAAAACATACAACCACACAATCAAGTACATATGAGACTTTACAATATCACTCAATACATATCAATCGCTATTTAGAGTTTATCTATCAAATAGAAATAAGCCATAACCTAACTCCACCGAAGAATCGAAGTCAGACAACTATTTCTCCAACGCTTTTCCTTTCCTTATTGCCTCCGAACCCTTCAAATCTATCAAGTATATATATGTATAAGGTGTAAGTTGACATTCCCATAAATACTCAGATTATTGTGTGTCTAACCTATACCCATCAAGTCACCTAATTCTATAATCATTTTAATAAAGTTCAAACCTAAGGTAAGTCTAAATTCCTCCTATTATCACAATTTGTATTCAAATGATACAATAAATCTAAAATTTAATTACTCATCTCAATATATCTATACCTAATTTATTAGATAGAGAACTAAGTAAAATAATTAAAGCTGAACACTACTTGAAATGAAACCATTATATTTTAATTGTCCAAATTGTGAGCCTATACTACTTCTGTCTAGTAAATTTTAACATTTGATGCCAAATTACCATTCTAAATTTTTAATCAATTAAATAAACCATTCAACTCCACTAACTTATTAATTTTAAACTATTATATGGAGTAATAATGCAAAAAGGCAATTTGAAACTTATCTACTGTCCTCGTTTCCATCACCCCTCTATCACTATTATACAAATTATTACTTTTCTATCTTAATGTAGTAATTTTTAGGTTATAACATAGTGGAACGTGATCCACTAATCACAATTTCATGGCAGCCAACACATAATTATTTTAATACTTCACCAAAATCAATCCTAGGGACAAATTTTTCTGCACCTGAGCTTTCATTACTAATTCTCCAAAACAAGTCAACAATAATTGAAGGAAATTCTCACCTTAAGTCATCTACAGAATTGGTCTCCTCCTATCGTGTACGGCTCCCTTTTCTTATTTTCTTCTTTTTTTCTAAAGACCAACTTCTACCCTAATTATCATATAATCAACTATACAATTTGATAAAAGTGACCCATTATTTATTTTAATGTTATTTTCTTTAACCACCAACTAAATAAATTATTAAAATTACCCCACTAATTTAATATTCATAATTATGAATAGTCCAAAACACCCATTTAAATCTATAGGAAAGTATTTTCAGACATAAAAAGTTCTAGTGCTCAAAACAAACGACCAAAAATGGTCGTTACATGTTCTTCCTAAAAATGTGAAATCTATGAGACTTAATTATGATATGCTAGTTGAAAGTCCTTCGGGTTATTAGGTTGTGTGTAGTCGAATTTATTGTGATTGTTCTCTTCATGATTCAAAACGTAGTCTCCTCTGCTGATTTGATTGGAATGTCTTTCAAGGATTTTTATGTTATTATAAGGATGGACTGTCTTTATAAATATCAGGAAGTCATAGATTGGAGGTCAAAGCATGTTACTTTTAAAGATCCTACATGTTCACACATCATCGTACAAGGTTAAAGACCAATGACTTCTAGTATTATTTTTGCGGCCTTGGCAAGAAAGTTGATGCGTCAAGGTTGTGGGGAATACCTTGCTAACATAGTTGATACACAGTTGGAGAGTCCGTCTATCAAGGACATACCCGTTATATGTGATTTTCCGAAAGTCTTCCCTGAAAACCTTCCTGGATTGCCCTCAAGAAGAGAGGTTGAATTTATATCGAGCTTATTCCTGGATCTACCCCTATTTCCATTACTTCTTATAGAATGTATCTAGAAAAATAGAGAGAATTGAAATCTCAATTGCAAGAAATTCTTGGGAAATGTTTTATTCGACCAAGTGTTTCTGCTTGGGGAGCCCCTCTTTTATTTGTAAAGAATAGAGATGTCACTCTTAGGCTTTTTATTGACTATAGATAATTGGAGAGAATAACAATAAATTATTGATATCCACAACCAAGGACTAATGATTTGTTTGACCAAATGAAGGGTGCTAAAGTATTCCAAAAGATCAATTTAAGGTTTGTATATCACCAATTACGTGTTAGAGAGAATGATGTTCCTACAACTTCTTTTAGAACTCAGTATGGTTATTATAAATTTTTGTTATGTCATTCAGACTGATCAATGCTCCTGCGGTATTCATGATCTAATGAATCGAGTATTCAATCCTTATCCTTATCAATTTGTGGTTGTTTTTATAGATGATATATCAATATTTCTGTGAAGTAATGAAGACCATGATAAACACCTCCGGATTATTTTGCAGATTTTGCAGGAGAAAGAACTTTATGTTAAATTTTATAAGTGTGAATTTTTCCTTGATGAAGTGTCATTTCTGTGACATGTTGTATCAAATGAAGGCGTGAAGGTGGATCCTAGTAAGATACAAGCAGTTGTTTATTGGAGACCTTCCAAAAGTCCGATTGAGCTAAGAAGTGTGTTGGGCTTAGCAACATACTATAGAAGATTCATGAATTGCTTCTCCAATATTGCCTCCCCTTTGTCTAGACTCTTTCATAATGAACTAAAGTTTATTTGGGATGAAAATATCAAAAGAGCTTCGAAACTCTCAAATCCTTGTTGACTCAAATGCCTACACCTACTCTACAAATTGAAGGAAAAGAATATTAGTGTACAGTGATGCTTCTCACAATTTTCAAGGATGCATTTTGATGCAAGAAAGGAAGGTAATATATTATCCTCTCAGAAATTAAAACCGCATGAATTGAATTATGCAACTTTTGATGTTTAAGTGCTACTATGGTGTTTGCTTTAAAAATATGGCGACATTATTTATATGGAGAGATATATCATATATACACTGATCACAAAAGCTTAAAGTACTTGGGTACTCAAAAGGAGCTAAACATAAGAAAGTGTAGATGGCTTGAACTCATGAAGGATTATGGCTGCACGATTGATTATCATCCAGGTGTAGCTAATGTGGTTGACAATGCCTTCAGTCGAAAAATCCTTGGCAAGTATTTCTTTGAGTACTTTGACATTTCTCCTTAGTTATTGCTAATTTGCAAGTAAAGTCAATATTACTTGAACAGGCGAAGGAAGCCCAAAATTTAGATGAGAAACTTGTAAATTGACCAAAGAACTCTAAACTGGGGAAATGCTTGATTTTACATTAACAAAGGATGGTGTCTTAATTAATCAAAACAGGTTATGCATCCTAATGTTGACAAATTGAGGAGAGAAATATTAAAAGAAGCACATAGTTCACCATATGCAATGAATCCTAGATGTACAAAGATGTACTAGACCATCAAAGAAAATTATTCGTGGAGTGCTATAAAGAGAGACATTTTGGAGTTCATTTTAAATTATTTTTTTTGTCAATAAGTAAAGGCAGAACATCAAGTCTCAGTTTGTCTACTACAGCCCTTGTCGATGTCAAAATGGAAATGGGAGAGAATAACTAGACGTTGTTTCTTGACGTCCTCGCACTCAGAGAAATTATGATGCAATATGGTTGATTGTAGATACGCTAAAAAAGAGTGATCACTTCTTATCAATCAGGATGGATTACTCACTTGAGCGTATACCCGAGTTTTACATTAATGAGATAGTATGACTACATGGGATCCCGATGTCTATTGTATTTGACTGAGACCCATGTTTTACATCTAGATTTTGGGGCATCTTGCAAGAATCTTTGGGTACAAAATTTAAATTTTGCACTTCGTTTCATTCTCAGACAGATGGCCAGCCGGAAAGAGTAATACAAATTTTGGAGGATATATTTCGAGCTTGAATTATCGAGTTTGAGGGAAGTTGGGGAAAAATGTCTTTGATCGAATTTTCTTACAGTAATAGCTACCAATAATGTATTTGAATGCCTTTATGAAGCCTTATATGGAAGAAAATGTCAAACCCTTCTTTGTTGGAGTGAAATTGGTGAAAGAAAGCTGATTGGATCTGAAATGGTGCAACAAACAGAGGACAAGGTAAACATTATCAAGGATCATTTAAAAATTTCTTTGGATAGACAAAAGTAGTACGCTAATCTAAGAATGTGTGATATTAAATATCATGTTGGAGATAAAGTATTCTGAAAGGTGTCTCCATGGAAAAAAATTATAAGATTTGGCCAAAAAGGAAAACTTTGTGCCCAACTTATTGGACCTTATGAGATACATGGAAGGGTTGAACTAGTTGCATATAAATTGGTGTTACCGCCTTAGTTAGACAAGATCCACAATGTCTTCCATGTTTCTATGCTCAGAAGATACCGTTCTAATCCATCTCATGTTCTTCTAGTTGAACTATTGAGGTTAATCGATGACTTGATGCATAATGAAGAACCAATCCTAATTCAAGATCGGGAAGTAAAGCAGCTACGAAACAAGAAAATATCCTTACTAAAGGTACTTTGAATGTCCATTCTGGAAAAAAAGCTACCTCGGAGAGGGAAGAAGACATGAGGACCCAATGTTCGCACTTGTTTTCTGACTATTCTAAGGTAA
Organism: Solanum chilense; assembly: GCA_032847665.1. NCBI lineage: Eukaryota > Viridiplantae > Streptophyta > Magnoliopsida > Solanales > Solanaceae > Solanum > Solanum chilense. The sequence continues at coordinate 54,789,044 of CM064969.1, read as the reverse complement.
ATTTCGAAAAGAAATTTCTTTAAGGGGGAGAGATCTGTAACACCCCTAAATAACAAGACCAAGATTCACATGTCGATACATCATAACTTAATTACTATAATATATTTTTCTCATTTTTGGGACTTGAAATTTTGCGTTATTTACACCTCGCTTAACATAAGTATTAGCATATATTAAGGTATTGTATGGGGGTATTTGTGTAATTTTATAATTATCATTACAAAAACATTGGAAGTGTGAGTATAAGATATATAAATATAAGTATATATGTATGGTTTTTGGGCATCCCCTTTTGGTGACATCTGTCCATGTGATGAGGATCATTTGTGTGGCTATATATTTCACACCTCTTCTTGTGATTTTCATCTCACTTGAAGAATAGGAACCTTAGGACATTAAATAACAAGTTGTTCTTCAAACATAAGATAAAAACTAGGTCGTTTCGGCTGGAATTAGAGACACACACTTCATTTTGGTAGGTGATGAAAAATTTGTTTCTTAGATTGCTAGTGTGTTGCATTTTTCAGCATATCGTGACTTATAGAACTTCCTTAGCTATAAAAAATATTATTCCGAAAGATAATTTGTAATTATACAACTCTTATGTTTATGGAAAACTCTAATTTTTCTGTTAAGGATTCGAAATATACGATGCGATATAGGACCAGTTCTGTCGGACTTCTGGAATTAAAAATTATGTATGTTCGACTGTTAGTTTTGATTGGATATTTTTGTGTGAAACGTATTTTACTGTTATTCTTGATTTTTTGAAAGCTTAAGATATGCAACTAAATCTTTCATGAAGGTTATAAAGTCCATTTATGCCGTTTTGCTTTTCGAATCAATGTGCGAAATGAGATATTAGGCTGGCCAGAATCACTGTTCTGGAACCACAGTCGTATTTGTAAAAGCTAAGAAAATTTGTTATGATTATCCTCTTTTATTTCGAAAATATTAGGACACTAGGAATTATTAAGTTATTCAATTGTATTTTTTAGGTTGTATATACTCGTAAATAAGTTGACGTCCTTCATACAATAGTTGGTCTACGGTTTGAATTCTTCAAGTTGTGTTGAACTGTTTCTTTTCTAAAGAACTGAGGTTTGTGCATAAACTTGTACTTGTACTATTTTAACCTGCTTGTATATCTTAAAATTTATCCTGGTACCTTGGTTACCTCTTGTCACTTTGCATTGTCATGTTATTTTCGTTTAAGATGTTAAAGACTCTTGTGTAACTCGCCCACTTGTATGGATTGTTTGATGACTTGACACTCTTGTTGGGACCTTGTCCTTCTTGTTGTTGTTACTTTGTAACTATGGGCATGCCTCTTGATTTTGATCATTTTCCATCTTGACTCTGATTTTTGGTTCGTCCTAAGTATGGGAGTTGTCCATTTTAAGTACGATCTACAAAAGACACTTTTAATATGTTTCTTGATTCTCTTGATTATTGGGTTTTAAACTTTCTTGATACAGGGCATCGACCCTTCTTGACACCTGCTCATGCTTGGTGTGACGACATGATGTATATATTGGGCGAGTCTAGTTATTGTACCTCTTGGAAAATGTTGCTATTAGCGTTATTGACATTTGGAGCTTTAAATATCCATCATGATACTCTTTGTATATTATTTACTTGATTTACTGATTCTGTTTCAATTGTGATGTTGTTGACTTGAGAGTTATAAATTGGTGAACCTGAGAGCTCTGGATCATAGTCTTTGCACCACTAAGCTATATACTTAGTGATAGTTGTTTCTAGCGTAGGGAATGTTCGAGAGGATGCACGAAGATCACCATTGGAGATGGAGATTTTAAGAGCCTTAAGGATGATCACATTTTCAGATAGGCATCTATATGTTGTATAAAACTTTGGACTTGTACATAATCTATGTGTTGCATATTTACATTAAATTTTCAGGGCTGATTTGGTCATGTCACCATGGATTGTAACATAAGTATGGCTATACGTTTGTATCTTTTGGGGTGTGTAAGCCCAAGTCTTGTAATATACTAATTTACTATATGTTTTGAAAGTCTGTGTGAATATGATCGGCTAATTTCCCTACATGGAAGTTTGTATTATCCTTGTTATTTCGTCCTTATGTGTGAGGATAATATATGCATGAAAAGATCGTCGATTATTTGCATTAAAGATTTTGGGAGAGTTTTTTGTCATAAGTTAAAATTCTGTGGGATATCAATTTTGATCTCAAATAAATATTTAAATAGGAAAGATGCACATCCTTAACTTTAATTATTCAAACCTAATCTATCAACTAGATTAAAATCAGTACCCATCGTTAATCTCTTTGAAATGTCGCAAATATTAAATTAGGTTTCTTGTCAAGTTGTTGTATCTCTCGAAAAGGGTCGCCACATTCAATAGTTTTTTTGGAAGGTACAAGATTTTTTCCCATCCTTGTTTGATCACTTATCTATTCCACACATATAAGATGGAAAAATATGAGAGAGATAGCATGAGGTGTCCCAAAGGCCCTATTGATCCACTTAAAAAAGAAGGGTTTAGGGCATGTGACTAAGAAAAGAAAGATTGATGTGCATGATATAGTGTTTGACACATTTATTTAGGGAACCGATTAACCTAGTTCAATCTCTATGCCCTTCTCCAGTAGAATTGGTACCGACATTAGTACATTAATGAGGACAAATGCAGGTTGCAGATACTTGGATTCACTTGCAGATTTAGGGGTTGACTCAACGTCTTCCTATAGGGCCATGATATATCTCCTTTGCAGCTACTGCTACTTCTACCCTTTCCATTCTTGTGAAGAATTAGAAGATTCCCAAGAACATGCTAGAAAAAATGGAGAGGAGCCCGAAAAAGATGAAGGAACAAGAAATGAAAAAGACCAAGTTTTTGAACAAAATGCTGAGTACACTCTAGAAATTCTATGGCTCAGGTGATGAGGTTTATGACGATGTTCTTTCAGATCGAGATAGTTCTTTCATGAGTGATGTTATTTGCAGTGAATCCCTCTCAATCTCTTTTTGATTGTGGTACTATAAGGACACAATTACATTTTTTAGTTAGGGGGTGCCTCCCTTGTCCGACTTATTTTAGATTGATTTTTTGCATATGCTTGTACCCTTGTTAGAATTGTATTATTTTTATTTGTTGATGATGTGACCTTGTCCCTCTTATTTTATTTTGATTTGTGGATGATGTGCCCTCATTGGTAATAAATATGCATTGACAATCCGCAGTGATGGATAAAGTGATGATTTTGTAAGGGAAAATCACTGATTAAGTGTTTGATTGGTTGTGGATGTATTGTAGTCTGAAAAGCCGACCCCGAATAGATGTATGAGTTTTACTGATGATGGATTGGTTGGTGACTTTCTTAACGGAATAATCATCTTCCTTTAAGAGGTTGTGACTTTATTGGTACTAAGAACATAGTCTTGCATGTGAAAAGCATTGAGCATATCCCTCCATTTTTGAAATTTAAGCATGTTGTAAATGCTTATGTAAAAATCTTACATCTTATTTTTAGAGTTTTGATTCTCTATAGATATAAATGTTTGATTATTTAAAAGGAAATAAGATTTTGAGTTGTCTTAATTAATTTGCATACCATGTGTGGTGAATGGTTGTATAATGCTCTGTGGTTCACTTTCATCACTTTTAGAACTTCCCAATTTATGTAGAAATGTTTGTCTTGATTAAGTTTTGTCAAGGAAATGATCTTAGGATTTATTTGATGTTCTTGAAGTCCACTTGGCCTACAAATTCCATCTTTGCGCTACATGTTTTGAAAAAGAAAGTGAATAAAGAGACATGAGTCCGCCAAAAGTTGAAAATGGTTCCATGTGAGCCTCTTGAGTAAAAATAAGAAATATATGGAATAAAATATTGTGAAATGTTCAGTAAGTTCAATATTTAAAAATAAAGAAGACTAGAGTCATTCTTAAGACTTATCTAGGTAAGATAAGAAGTGACCATTCCTATGCCCCCTTCACACCTTAACTAGACAACCCTTAATTACTCTAGATAAGTACTACTTCTTTTAACATACTTTCTTAACTTAAGTCATTACATTCATTAGTTCATTTAAGACTAATTCATCAAATAAAGGACATTCAATTAATGGTCTTGGACAAGACCTAGGGACTACAAATCACATCTTAAAAGTCTATTGTGCAATGTCTAGATAGCGTCCCATACCACAACCTAAACTTCTTAGATTTTCTCAAATGCTAATCGGTATCCTACAAGATGATAAATAGATAATAATTGACATATACCATGGTAGAAAATCATGGAATCCGGAGTTCAAACTTACTCCAATAAGGGGGTATTCTACTTGCCAAGGGTATAACTAGGAAACATCCCATGTAGGCGTATGGTTAAGAAATATGAAGGGCGTGCATGTATTCTAATCTCATGCTTAACTAGAACACTTCCCTTACCATACTCACTCGGTGCTAGCCTTTGTTCTCATATAGTGATTCACATTAAAGGTTCATACAATTGGGTTGCATATCTAGTTCATAACCAAATCACATTTACCCTACCAAAGAGGTCCTCTAGGGCTACCTTCCAATGGCGACAAGAAGCTCATGATGACTTTAATAAGGAATAATATGATATCATTCCATCCAATTAATCTTAAGTCCATCATTCCTTTACCTTAAGGATACCATTACGACTTTCGACTTTAATATTTATAACCTTACCACTATGTGCAAGGTTTCACATAAAAGACCCTCTTAACATCATTCAAGGTCACATATCATTCATAAATTAAAGACTAAGAGACTTTGACATCCTAAGTAAAGAAATGACATATTCACTTTCATACAAGCATCAAGCAAGGGATACAAGTCAACCAAGACAACACACCACATACTTTACCTTAACACAAACTACTTATCATTGTACAAGCACATAGGAATAACCATTATAATCTTTAAGTCATCCTAAACACTTCCATATCACCATAAATATAACTATTTTAGACTCATATAGTCAAGAAGGAACAATCATGCATCAACCATAAGAATACATATAGAAGCACATAGTCATATTTTACACGATTTCCAAACATACATAGAAAGAACATATACTTTCGCATTGCTTCACAATAGATATATATACTCATACTTCACATAAAACAACTATACAAAACATCATAGTACTTGAAGTAGTGCCGACAAGTCCATGATCATCATATTGCATAAAGTAACGCCGACAAGGCCACATCAATTCACATAGCACGATCACTATAAGTGGACCATATAAATCACAATATAATTGAAGTCTAATTAAAATAAAATAAAAATAAATATGGAAGCATACCCCACTTCATCTTACCACTTTGATTTCAATGCTAAAACATCCAATTCGATATCATCAGGCCCCTTACCCAAGTCCATAACCAACCATTCAAAATAATTATATCAACAATCAATGAAACCAGGTCAATTAATTACATACTTATCAATCTAATAAAATCTATATAGCAATTGAAAATAATTATTGCACCATTAGATAGCCCCTAAAAGATTACATTAGAAATCATAAGACTTAAGTCAATATCAATTCAATAAGTCTAACATTCAATAGATCTAAGAATATTAAATACTAAATTGATCATATTGAAACATCCTATAAACCAACTAACCATAATCTATACATGAATCAAAAGCCCATAAGAATCTACATATAAATTCATCAATCTCAAAGCATGATCACTTAACCCATGTTTTAGTCAAATTGAGAGATTTGTGAATGTCAAGGGTTGATGGACAATTTCATTGGAAAACATAAATTATACATCAATTTCATCATATATAAAAATTTGAAAACCATTTATGCAAGAACCCAAGGCTTAGATTAGAAATTGGATTTTTTTTTTTGAAATATTTGAAAATCATCTTTGAAATTGGCTATACGGTGATAGCAAGCCTTATATGAAGAAATATCATACCTTATTTGAATAATAATACCTTATTTGAATAATACAAAGCTTATTGAATAAGAAAATCCATTGAATACCCATATTCAAGCTCCATCTTCACTTTAAACTCACTTGGAGGTTTCTGGAGAAACTTTTGGGGGGAATATGTTTTGATTTAGGTGTCAGGGTTATAATGAGAGTCTAATGACTTATGTACTCTTAAAATACCCATAAACACTCAAAACAACCATCATCACATTTAATAAGTCTTGGGGTGAACTTACGACTTCACCCCTTAAGTTAACAGAATGCTGGCAGAAAACAGGCAGCTCATCGATGCATGCATCGACGGGACGTGGGAGAGACCACGTCCCGTCGATGGGGGTCTCGTGGGTTGCACCTGTAACTCCCCAACCTTCAGGAAAAGTGGATCCATCGACATGAACAACCAACGGGACGTTTCCTGGTTGACTGGCCATCATTTGGTTCGTCGATTGCCACTGCTTGGCAGTGTTGACCTCCAATATTGGGGTCCTTCTGTAAGGACCCTTGCGGGTCCTAGATGGATTTGTACCCAGACGTTTTTATTCCAAATATGTTCGTATACGAGTTTAGGACTTACCATATAAGTTTCATCCAAAATGAATACGTAAAACTCAACGAAACATACATAGACATACAATGTGGTTTCAAGGCAAACCTTTCGAATGTCATAGACATTCTTTGATGTTTGACCTCCAAAATTCACGAAACATGACACACTTACTATATACTCTATAATAACTCATTTAAGGACCTTATAAACTTATAAATCACACATAAAAACATTAAACCACATACGAGGCACATAGGTCACTTATTCGTCGAACATCTTGGTCGTCCATGAAGTTTGACTTCCAATGCACTTAAACTCTTAGACACATTCTCAAACCCACATTATAAACCATTTTAGAACATTATACCATCACGAAAATCATGTTAGGCTCTAGTTCAACTTAAGTCAATTTTGAATCCTTATAGAGATAATTTGACGTGAGGGATTTGAGCAGTGTGAGGGCAATAAGAATCGATATTCAGGTGACTATTGTGGTGCTCCGTCTAGGAGTCAAGTTTAATTAGGAAAAGGTATTCATTGTCAGTCTATCAGACCCATTCATGCTGCTATACCTGCGTTTGAGGCTGGTTACGGGGGCATAGTTCTTCAAGCTCAATGCATACTTCACAGGGTTCATCTTCTAGACTTGTAGTTCATGAAGGGAATTCTTGTCATTAAGGTTGACCTCATAAGAATTTTTCTCATAGGTGTTGTTTTGAGTGAGAATATATGTGACAATTTGTGAAAGACTGCCCTAGGACAAGGCATGGTGGCTAACATCAAGGTTCTCAAGCTTCGACTTTCGGGGTCATACAACCTCCAGCTACGGGTGGTACACAGAGTGGTGGAGGTGGTTCTCCTTCTGGTCGAGGTAGTGGTCATGGAGGTTCACAATATGAGGGAGGTCCTTCTCACTGTTATGCTTTTCCGAGTAGGGTAGAGGCTGAGGCATCAGATTCTTTTATCACATGTATTTTTCTGGTTTTTCATCGACCAACTACTGTTTTATTTGATCCAGGATCTACTTATTCTTATGTGTCCACATATTTTTCTCCTAGTCTAGATATATTATGTGAGTATCTTGATTTGTCGATACATGTTTCTACTCATGTAGGGGATTCTGTAGTGGTAGACCGTGTGTATCAATTGTGTATTGTTACCTTGTTGGGGTATGACAATCATGTAGATTAAAAGGTCTTAAATATGGTAAATTTTTATGTGATTCTTGGTATGGATTGGTTATCTTCTTAACACGCTGTTTTAAATCACCATGCCAAGAAAATCACTTTAGCTATGCCTGGAATTCCTATAGGAGAATGGAGAGGTTCCTTTAGTCAACCTCCTCAGGGTAAGATATCATTTCTTGAGGCTTGTCAATGTGTAGAGAGAGAATGTTTCTGTTACATGGCACACATTAAAGATACTAGTGTTAAGACTCATATGCTTGAGTCTATTCCAGTGGTGAGTAAATTTTTGGAGGTATTCCGGAAAGATTTGTCACGTCTTCCACCAGGGCGTGATATCGATTTTTTTATATATGTGGAGCCAGGAACTCATACTATTTCCATTCCTCCTTATCGTATGAAACTGACTAAATTGAAAGAGTTGAAGGACCAGTTGTAGGATTTGTAAAGCAAGGGATTTAAGTCACGACCCAAAACGAGTCGTGAGTGGCACCCACACTTAACCTCCTAAGTGGGAGAATAACAAAAATAATGCGGAAGCTCCAAAATCTTACTAAATATCATTTTCCAAAACCTGAAAGTCATCAAATCAAGGAAATCTAAACTCTAAATATTAAGTCAAAGAGTATCAAATACACAAAAATAAAAGAATAAAATTGTATGTGTCTAAAAACATAGGTTATCATGTCATGACCGAGAGAATCTAGAATGAGCTTGAATGAATAGCTCACCCTGTACCCTGATATGCGGCAGACTGGCTAGAGCTGAGGGCAATTCTAAGTCCTTGGTACACTCTCTACACTTCATAAAAGGGAAATAAAGAAAAACACAAGTAGGGCTAAGTACGGGGCAACATTTACTAAGTATGTATAATCGGCCAACCCAAAATATAAACTAATATACAATAAATAATAGTATGAACACATCTACTTCACCAAATGAAAATTACATAATAATTTCATGATAAAAATTAAAGGAAAAATAGATGTGCTTAGTGGAGATTGAAACCACAACCTCTTGAATGGATGAGAGAGTTAGGAGAAAAATAAAGGAGAAATTAAATGTGGAGAGTGGGGATTGAACCCACGACCTCTTGGATAGGTGAGAAAGTTAAGAGATAAATTAAAAGAAAAATAATGAGCTTGTGGGGTATTAAACCCACAACCTCCTTGTCTTAAAACAAAAAAGGACAGGAGAATAAGAAAGAAATATTATGGGGTTGATATGAATCGAACTAGGGTCTCCCAAATCTGAAAAATTCAATTATCAAGTTTAAAATAATATTAAGTGTTGTTAAAGGGATTCAAAATCGGGTTTCCTTGCCCGATTCCGTATTGACACATAAGTCGTACGTAAACAAATATTTAATGAACGTTGTCTCTAAAGATCAAAATAAATATCTTGGCATATCTACAAGATGAATAAGTGTTGTACCATAAAATCTTGGGTAAACATGAATCCCTTAGACAAACTATAAATGAAGCCTCATGGGTTGTATTTGTGGACTCATAAGTCTAGCAAACGTTTAAAAGTAAGTGAGCCTAATATTTATGTGATAAAATTATGTAACCCTAGAAAGGTTAAGTAAGAGTTTGAAACACACTAAATAGATGAGTGCATTGGCTATGATGAAATGAACATTCACATGAAGGGGTGAGTAATTATGAAAATCAAATGTGTTTAAGTTAATGAATGAGGTGACAATATTAATAAGCGTCTAATATGAAAGATGAGAGCAATCTTAAATTATCCTAAGTAAATATTACCAAAAAGTACTCACCTATGAGAGTGGAAAGCTAACGAAGAAACCAGTCTATATGAACACTCTAATGAAAGTATCGAAGTTAATGCATACTCAATACTAATGACGATATGAGAGATCATCTAATTAGCTATGATGTCTTATGCTAGAAGCCAGCTTCCATGATGTATGGGTTTAATGTAATGGAACTTCATACTGAGCACTGATAGGCTAGCTATGAGCGGTGATGCCTTCCTTCGGGAAGGGTGGAGGTTCATGTAACTCTCTTGAGATCAGATTTTCCGGCATGCCGGGTATGGGTCTCCTTATATCTCCTAGTCTTTGAACCGATGCTGCCAAAATAAGGATCTAGCAGGGTTCAATCCCCTATACATACTAGCATGTTTTTGGTCACTTTTTGCCGGTGATTCAACCTCTTTTCGGTGTATGTAAGACAAAGGATTTCATGATGTTGTTAAAGTTCCCAATCAATGAATGAGGCCAACCTCAAATGATGCACATAATGAAATGAATTATACCAAAGGTGTTAGGATAGGATAATCAATTAGGTGAGCTAGACTTAAGTAATGACACTAGGTCATTCTTGATCATTGCACAACGAACCCGATGAAAGTCTTAAACTACATCCTAGGGATGACTGGTGTTTACACTATCTTATGAATGTATGAAGTGAAGTACGTATAAATGAATAAAGCAGACTTTGTGTTTACTAAAGAAGGATCCCTAGTTGAGGTCCCATATGATGAGACCTCATTTTTGAAAAGTCTTGATGTCAAGCCCATGTTTCCAAAGTCTCATGGCGTATGAATGAATGATATGAAAGATGTTATGTGCTATATGCAATATGTTATGTGCTATGTGTAAGACGTTATGTGATGTGTGCAATATGATACGTATGATGATGCTTGCTACTCTCATGGAGTGACCTTCCTTATCCAATTTGGCAAGTCCACTAACCTTCTTAATCCAAATTTGGCAAGTCTACTTACTTGACTTTCCATAAATCATGTTTTTAGGAAAGAGTTATTCTTACTCATACATGTCCTTGGTGTGTGCTTGCATCTACCCATACTTAGTACAAGTGTGTCCTAATCCCATACAACGCTATATTTATAGGTGCAGGCACAGGTGGACGTTAGAGCTTACAGGTTGATGCTGAAGATATCCGGACGAGGAGAATACATCCATACTTGGTGGTCCCTCATGCATTCGAGGATGCTTGCCTATTTTAATGCAGCTTAGTTATAGGATTGAGCTAGTGGAGTATGTTCCCCTAGCGTTTCTTTCCCCATTTTATTTCAGACATTGTATTGCGGCCATTTTGGTAAGTGTAAATTTAATGCAACATTGTACTATTTCTTTCATTTGATGATTTTAATGTTAGATGGTTAATGGTGAACGTATATGAGTTTAACTAGAATGACTTACATGCATGTTAAAAAACAAAAAGTTCAATTTTTCCGTTAAAATTAACCTAGATGAAGTAACAATTACGTATGTAGGCTTGTCTATGACCTCTGAAAGGTCAACGACGCCGATCTCGTCTGGGGTCTAGACTCCGATCGTGACACTGGAACCAAAAGGGCAACAAATTGTTTCAAAATTTTCAATAGGGCAACTCAATATATTTTTATACGAAAAGAGAAACATTTTGTTACTTTCCCTAACGGTGTAAATTATAGGATTTTTAAAAGTAAGACTCAAAAATTCATGACTCTTACAAGGCTCATGAATTTTTGAGCCTTATAAGGCACAAATCTACATCATTAATTTTAAAAAAATCCATATTTTCTTTCTTACTAGGACTATTCTATAACTTGAAGCATAATAATACAACAAAAGTTGTTCTTCCAATATTTATTGATTTACATTTAATTCTAATCTTTGATTTGTCTAAATTTAGTAACAAGTTACCATATGCTTATCTTGAATGGTGAAGCCACGTATGCTAATTAAAAAATAACAATTGAATATTTTTCATCAAAAAATTATATTATATAAAAGTAAAATTTGAAGCTATTGATTTTACAATTTTAATTTTTTTAATTTAAGAAGGCCACAAATTCAAGCCATGGAAAGAACCTTCAATATCAATGCAAGGGTTGCACAAAATAGTCCCTTGTGGTATGGGCCATTCTCGAATTCCGCACATACATATGCATTTTAAGATGTTTTAATACACACTTGTGCACGTTTATGTACCAGCCTACCACATTATACAAACACTTTAAGATAAAGACTTCGGTAAGTGGAGTTCATCAACGTATATATACTCCGTCCATTAGGTTACATTTAGTTGTTATCACAAGTAACCCGCCTTATTTTGAAGATACAAATTTCATATTTTGTGCAATGCATTTTAAATTAAGACCACAAAAGATTGTCAATTACTAAATTTTCCTCCCTTCATCACAATTAATATTTCTTTTATATTTTTCGATAATAATAACACACTACTTAGTGTAATCCTACAACTAGGGTTTAGAGAATGTAGGATGTATGCTGATTTTACGTCCACCTTTATGAGGTAAAGAGAATGTTTTCAATAGACCATCTGCTCAAAAGGAATGTTATCAAAGTAAGATTTGCAAGAAAAATATAATACTCAAATACCATGACTTAAAGAAAATAAAACAACAATTAGTGCAACATATAGAATAATAGGAGACTGTACAATTACTAAATACTACAGCAATGATGTGAAGAGGGAAAGGAGGAGGTTATCCCCAAATTCTTCCACGTTAAGTACGAGAACACCCGAAAACCTACTGAATTGGAGTTGTGCTAAGTTATATGTAATGTCTAACAATGTTTTCCCTGTATACCTCTACCTCTCTTAACTCTTGCTACAACCAACCTCTCACATCTCCTAATTGGTGTACCCTCGCAGCTCCTCTTCACATGACCGAACCACCTTAGCCTCATATTTCTCATCTTTTTTGGCATAGATCTACTCCCACCTTGTACCAAAAAACTTTATTCCTGATCATATCTCTCTCAGCGTGTGCTTACACATCCATTTGAGCATCCTCATCTCAATAATCTTCATCTTCTATACGTGGATTTTCTTGACTAACTATCACTCTTCCCGTACATCTCTACCTCATAAGTTACATCACTAAACATCATTTTAGTCTTATTAATAATCAATGACATTGTAAGAAAAAATATTATATGGTTGATGAAGGGACTCTCATAGTCAATATAATTATAATAGAAGTATTAAATTTGTGTAGGCCTTTTACAGGAAGAATAATCATAGACAAGCTAAACACAGTGAAAAAGATGCACCCGATAAAATAGAGAGTAGCGGCTAGACCAACTGAATTTTCTAAAGTAACATACATACCAGTTGCAAATGCAACTACAACGACTTCATCAGATAAATCTACAATGCAATGGCCATGTTATAAATCTGGATAATAACAGTCAACTATGTTACAGCGGTAATGGGATCCAATAATCTAGTTAAGCTATATGAGATAGAAAGTTAAAAGGATTGGGTTGCGGTAGTGATAGGCTTGTTCAAACTTTTTTCTATTATAATACTGTAGCATGCAACATATAATCTTGTTTTATCTAGACCTTCAATATATTTCTTTTTCTGTTGTAATATTCTCATCATTTCTATAGTATTTTACCATGATTGCTTCACGTTTTCATATGTCATATATAGGTTGTGACAGTGACACTTCAAGCACAAGCACTACAAAAAGAGACATTTCGCGGTAATTGAGTTAATGTCATTGCATCTAATTTCACTAAAACCTTTAATGACATTTATATAGGGTATTGGTTATAAATACTCATATTTATTAAATTTTGCCATTTAAATACAATATACTGGCAAAATATGTTATTGCCACTTTCGTTTATTTATTATAGTGAAGTTGTTTTGAAAGTCTCATGGCTGGTGTCTTCTTGTCTTCCATTCCTTATTTAGTTATTGTGAAGATCTTTATGTTGAATTTTAGGAAAGAATATGTATTACATATAGTGTGAGATATTTATAAGACTCTATGAATACATAAACTAATTGTGAAAAAGCATATTGATGTTGAAAATACTTACCTTTATTGATTTGGTGTACTATCACAACAACAATAATATACCTAGTGAAATCCACTAAGTGCTATATGGGAAGGATAGATTGTATGCAAACCTTATCACTATCTCGTAGAGGTAGAAGTTTGTTTTCTAAAGACCCTTGGTATCGAATTTGATCTATTGTTATTCGAGAGAGATGACACCGTTCTTGTTGATGAATTTTGAAAAAAAATACTTAATAAAGTATAGTTAATAAACAAAAACTGAAGAAGCAACTGACAAACTTTATAAATGCGACTTAAATTTAATGTTTTGCATGAAATGATAAAATTCAACATTCAAAAAAATTATTAAAAGAAAACCTAAGCTGGATATATGATTAAAAGAAATGATTAAAATGCAATCCTTAATCTATGGGGAAGAAGTATCAACATCCTTTTCTCAGTTGTTGTTTCTCTGTTTTCTCTCACAACTAACAGTCTTTTTGTTTGTTTTGATACTTGAATCTTCATTTGCTAAATGATTCATATTTTGGTCTTCTTCAGTTGGACGATTCCAATTATATTCATCTTCAATTGGTGAGAGCCTGACAGTACACTGTAGAATGGAAAGAAATTTTGTGAGATAACAAAATAAGTTTAGAAATTTATTTTATTTTGTCAAATATCTGAGTATCAAAGGTATAGAAAAAAATAAACTATTGTTGAATAATATTAAAAACTTGTTTTAAATACATGATGTAGATAGATAAAAGCTTTATCTGAATTACCTTATAAAGGTTATTGATGGAACGAAATTTGATACTTCTCGGCATTCCTTGTGTGATATGATAGTTTTCACCATTTTCATCTTTTGCCAAAAGTCTCGAGCCATAGTTCATAATCGTTTCATTTATAATGTGATCAGAATTATCTGGGATATCATCTTCGAATGTGATATTGTTGATATTTGTCTCACCTGAAAATTTTATGTGACATTGCAAGATATATGTGAAACAAATTAGAAGTTCAAAAAGTAGGGTTGCAACTTCAATTTAATGACTGTATTTTAGGCTACCAATGTGCTATGTTCCATTTACGGGAAGAGTTTAAATTACCATGCGCTCATCGATTTAAATTTAGGATAATTCTCTACTTTCGATGAAAAAAAAGTCAAATAATTAAAATAAATTTAATTTAAAAGATGTAAAATTCCTTAAGTACCATAAATAATTTCTTCTTGTCGTTCGCCAAGAATTTCGTCCACAAAAGAATCCTTTTGATTCCGGCTTATGTTGCTTTTGCTATGTACTTTAAATTTCTCACTTTGTAATTTCTGCAAATCCATATTGTTTCTTAATAAACAATTGGAGATAGAAAAGTATATTGTGGAATATAATAAACGTGCTCAATAAAAGATTTTTAAATAGATGCAAGTGTTGAAAAATTACCTCCCAAGCAGGAAGGAGGGGATACAAACACGTATTGACAGTGTTATTTTCTATTATGGTAGCACCATAATGGTTATCTTCACCAAGGCTCTCAAACTCACCTGAAAATCATTAATAATCAAATGAAAGATAATTAATAGTATAATTCATTTACGAGATGTTGAATAAACTAATGAAGTACGTACCATGAATAATTTGTTGTTCGTGATTGTCTGCATCGTTCCTCTCTTTCATGAAAAGTTGCGAATTGCTTTCCTTGTTCCCTTGAAACAAATAGTTAATATTTTATTTTGTTAAAAAAGAGTTACTAATGATACATTGAAATTAATTTTTAGACTGCTAATACTCCAATTAATTTCTAAAAATTTATTTAATAATACGATTAAAATTAGAAAAAAAATAGGCATTATTTCTCTTTTAATTTATTAAAGTGAACAAGGACAACAATAATCAACATAAATTAGTTGTAAGATGTTGAAGTAATTAACTACGTACCATAAATAAGTTTTTCCTTTTGCTTGTTCTCTAGTATATTCTTGGAAGAGTTCCCTTGGTCCTCTCCAGAAGATTTCTTATTCCTCTTGGCATCTTCTTTCTTTTTATTTTCTTCTTCAAGCATATTGGGCATATACTAGAGAATGAAAACCAAAAGGGAAGATCAACTAATTATTCAAATTGACAATTCATGCTCGCAAAAAAGAAAGATCTTCCCTTCACACTAAAGAGTATAAAGTTGAAACCTAATGAGATTCTATAAGTCACAAACGATATAGTTAATTTATTATACACATATGTCGTTGAAGCTATATACAATTTATTCTAATCATAACCGTATTATACATTGTATTTCATAAAGTAAAACTTATTTGAAATAAATATAAATAGATATTCCATATAGATTTTAGAGATGAAACAACACTTTTTGATTTGAGAGCACATAGGAATAATTTTAAGGGATTAACAAAGCATCATCTTTTGATGACTCTCGTTCTAAGATCCAGATGAAAGTCTCGTTCTAAGATTGGAAAATATAATTGACTGAATGCATGTGGAAAAATTGATGGAAGTCTTACTGTGTTTAAATGAGATTGTTCATACATATCCATACACAACAACAAAAGAAACATATCTGATGTCATCCGACAAATAGGATATGAAAAGGGTGAGATATACACAAACTAGGGTTTGAAAATAGGAAGATGTACACAACTTTAACTATAACTTTGTTGGGGTTGACATAGTTTTTTTCTATATGCCATAGACAAAATTATTGAAATTGGATTGCAAGCAGGAGAAATAAAAAAAATCAATATTGTTGATTATAGGTTTTAAAATTTATTAGAGATGGTCTGGAAATTCAAAAACATGACACATGCTAAAATGAACTGTAAATTTATAAATGAACACAAGGCAAAAAATTGAGAAACAAAACAATATCTGAATAGAATCAAACACACCATCATGTCATTCGATTCTTTTATGCAAGAAAATACAAAGCAAAAATGAATTGAATAGAATGAACGAGTGAATCAATACTGTCTCAATCACATTTACATGTTCCTCTTGATTATTCCCTTTAAAAAAATGAACTAAGTGAAGAAGCAAACCTGTATTGATTCAAGTGTCCTCTCTTGACTGCTTATATATTTTTTCAAAAACTAAATTAAAATGAAGAAGTGAACAGAAATCTCGTCTTTTATATGTACAATCTAGATTGTTGAGTTGTTTGTTGAAAAATATGTTTGTTCAATTTTGGAAAATTTATTATTTGTCCATTAAAGGTAAGATGAATTTAAAGTGCAAAGGAGTGAACATAGTAGATTTTTTAATAAATTATTGTGAAAATTTTTATTATTTTGCTAATAGTGATATTAAGAAATTAATTGGGAAATTTATTTAAAAAGTTTATTTCTTTTACCTTAGTCATTTATTATACTTTGTAATGTGTATTATAAAAATAATACATGACAACTGGTTTTAAGTCTTTGACCAAATAAATTTAAATAGTTTTCATAAAGTTGGTCAAATATCATATATAATGCAAACCATAAGAATCACTACAAAATTTATATAGGACATGAAATTATGGTTGAGATAATAATATTTTTCTTCCAAAAGATAATAGCTATCTTGACTTAAAATTAAAGTATTATGAATTTATGTTTTGGAATGGAAGACTCCATATCTCTTTTCTTTAAACTTGTTTAGATTATGAAATTCATACAAAACAATATATGTGTAGTTGTTTCTATAATAATCTAGAATTTAATAATATAAAATAAAAAATCAATTTTAAATTAATTGAAAAATATGCTCTTTTTCCTGCAATTTAATAAACGAATAATTTATGGGTAATTGAAATTCAAAATTAGTTGTTCTGTCGTACGTGTTTATATGTCTCCTCTAAATTGTTTAACTATTACTTTTAAGAGTAGTACCTTCAAGATATTTAGTAAAGAAATTCAAAAAATAGTTGAAGATAAATTTATTTCGGTGTGGGAGACAAATAAAGTATAAATATTAGAAAAAATAAGCCTATTTATAAAATATAATTTTTCAATGAATGCAATTGAATTGAATCCCTTCCCAACAGATAGTTTCTTCATTGCTTTAGAAAAAAACAATCATCAAGTTTTACAAATTTAAAAAAGCAACGACATGAAGAGATAAAAGATCTAACTAGCAAGATTCAAAAATTGGGTGTGACCACATCTACCTTATCCAACTAAGACAAGTCAACGGAAACAATCATTGACAAGGGAAAATATGGAAGTAAGAAAGGAAATAAGGACTAAAAATAACATAAAAATTTCGAAAACAATAACATAACAAGACATGATGTCACGTATACAAGCCACTAGGTAAATATACATTTTTTTATAAATGAACAAGTCTGAATGTCTACATTCCTAGAATAATCGAAAGACATAGTCAATAGTAAGTAACACCTTCCGCGACGTGGTACCTCACAAACTCCTCAAAATCAAGCCACGAACACTGATGCAAGAGGAGGATCAAAATGAATGGGACACATAAACTAAATAAGTGTAGAAAACGAGGGAGTGAGTGATGAGTTGTGCATTTCCACTCATTTAAGGATCTTTCATAGTTACTTTCACAAGATTTAGTTTAGAATTGATGCTTTTAATGTGGTTTGCTTAATATTCATAGGTAAATGAAATGGAGAGTTGATTAAGAATATGGATGAAAAAATTAAGTGGAATTGAATAAAGAAGAGGCCAATTAGAAGAAAGTGGAACTCAGAGAAGTTTAGCTATCACGACCGTATGAAGTATAGCTCGTGATTGTGTTGCCCGTGAAATTCAAATCTTGCGATTCTGTATTTAGATTTTGTGATCCCATGTCCAAGATACACTACTCCCCGCGATCGCATGAGTTAGTTGTCGTGATTTCAAAGGGTAAATACCTATCACCCGGGCAGATTGGGAATTCACCAAATTGATCCCAAAACCCCTTTGCACACTTGCCAACAATCATTTTTCATGTATCCATCTTGTACGCAATAATCCTAGAGAGAGAGACAATTCCATAATCTTAGCTTAGATTAGAAAAGTACTTGTTGATTTCAATTAGGATTGAGACTTCCAAGTTGCCTCACAAATCTTATTTGGATTTGACAATCGTGTTCTTACTACTAAAATCTCTTAATTCTTTCTTTACTTCATTTCTTTTAATTTCTAGAACTATGGGTGAAATTGTCTAATTGAGATTGGGGTTTTATGCTAAAAATAGACAACTTGTTTGGATTTTTATTGCTCACTCTAATGCTTGTTTTTGTGATTGTGTGCTTTCATGATTATGGTTTAATCTTATTTTCATGCTTTAATCTATGATTTGAGAGTGCATGCTTTAATTTAGCCTCCGATTCATGTGGATTGCTCGAATAAGAATTCCTGAAGTGGAGCATTAGATTAATAGTCATGTTTGACTTTGATTCCTAAATTTGAGACAAGGAGATACTTTGGATTTACTTTTTTGAACGCTAGAAATATGGATTCAAATTAATGTATTCGATTTCATGTTGTTGAAGTCAATTGAACCTGAAGAAGATTTCGTGATAAAACACTTTCATACATAAAGGAGATAAGTGTTGATTGATAATGATCTAGTCAAACTTAAATTGATTTGAGATGTCAATGGATTGTTGAATGAGGATTGAGTTCCAAATTTCCTCATCTATCCTTGTTTAATATTGTCTTTTCCTAAATCCTTTATTTTCTTAACAAACTCGCTTTCTATTTGATAGTCTTGTAGATTGCATGTTCAGATTCAAACCAATATCTATTTACCCTTCAACATTTAATTGCTGATAAATTGTTCCTTGTGCGATTTTTCCCTAACTCTTAGTTGGGTATTTTTATTGATGACAACAACTAACTCTTACAATTTTTAGGGTAATTTAGTATTATATAAAATGGGAGCCATTGTCGGTGAAAAAATTAAACATATTGAATTGATTTAAAATTTCTAGTTTACATGTTTCTCTCTAAATTGTGAGTAGTTGTCTTTATAGTTTTTTGTGACAATATGTTTGAGAGTGGTTTGCCTATACCGATCCATGTCCATGTCATGAATCGAATGTGATAATACAATTTTTGGCTTAAGGTCGTAGCAGAAAAGCTCAATTTGGGGAAAAAGAACAACTCTGATTCTCCTAAGAAAAGGAAAAACTTCTCAAAATCCACTTCACTCGGTGCCAATGGGCAGTCAATTTCAAGTTTGAACTCGCAACTCTTAGGAACATATTAGGAACAAGATATGAGGTAGATACTACTCCTTATCCAATAGTCAAAAGGAGCTAAGAAGAGTCTCATGCCTTGCACCTAGCTAGGTGCTATGAGATGGTACCACTCGATTTTGAGATCTCTACTTTGGAAGCTAATGTGGAGACAACAAAAGCACGGTGGTTTACATTGAGAATACCTTAGGTCTTTGCAACATATCCAAACCAATAAGAGTCCAACAAGCGGGAAAAATGTGATTATACTAAAGTTGCATAAAAGAACGAAAAATATTATATATGGCAACTTTAGTTCATATGGAATCAATAGTGTCAGTTGATTGAGGGCCAACAATAATGAAAAACAATTTTCAAGGGGCCTAGTGACTCTCTAAACCCTAACCAAAGGATCTGAAACGGTAGTATGATGCAACGTTTAGCAGGAGGTGCATTTCCTCAAACTAGAAGTACAAAGGGTGATATACCTGGTATCGTGTCGCGATGTTAAATTGTGTGCTTTATGGGAGGCAACCCATCGATATCTTAATTAGTTCGATGTCTCATTTTTTACTTGTAGTTTAGGTTTGATATATTTTTTAATTAACCCTCATAATTTCAAAGTTTATGGTGGTGTTTAAAACATGTTTAAATGTATAAAACTGACTAAAATTGTAGTTTGGGGTGAAACACCTTCAAAAAGAAGAGTTGACAAATTTTTTGATGCTCATATGCGCCTAAATATTGTGTGGATCGTCATTTTTGTTGTGCCATAACCTAAATTGAATGTACCTTTAGAGAGTCTAACACCATGTTTTTCATCACAATTTCGAGAGCATCTAGCCTCGATCACAAGTAACAGGTGTCACATTCATGGAAGGTAAAAAAACTTCTTGTTGTGATTGTGAGAAGAGGGGTCCCGACCATAAGGACTCACGTGGATTTGAAAAGGTAGTAGTTTTGAAATCCATTTTAATGTCCCATAAACTTCCAAAAACTTCTCCCCCATAAAATCAATCACTCTAATCAATTTTGGACAAGAATTCCCTTCAAGCCTTTTTTTTAACTTAAGGTATGTCTTCTTCCCCCTTTATTGATCTTTTCTTGAAATTGGTGAGTTATTTATAAAAGGGTAGATTCTTGCCCTTAGTTTTTTTTTAATCATGATTTGTGTTGAAAACTTTATTGTGTAGACAAGTATTGTAGTTTAATGTCTTGTAATGGGTGTTAATTGAACAAGAATGAATTTGAGGCTTGAAATCGGTTGAAAATGGCACGAGAACAAGTTACAACTTGATTGATGCAATGCCGAAGTGAAAAATATTTTCTTGACTGAAGTTTTCTATGCGATTGTGGTCTCATCCCGTGATCACGATATCCCATCCCACGAGCACGGCGTATTAAAATTTTATATTCCATGATTGTGATGTCTAATCCTGCAATTACAATGACTTGAAATGGTGAGGCTCATGATCACAACGTCTTATCCCGCGATCGCGATGAGTCGTGTGCTTGCTATTGAAAACTACCAAAAATAGTAACTTTGCCTCCATTCACTCGATTCTTTTTTAACGCATTTCATTGGCCTAATTTCTTTATAATACATTTATTTACCTGCCTTTGAATTAATTGTACATGTTTGCATATTGTATAGGCATACTTTCTGCAAAAGCATGGACAACGTATTCGTCAACCAAATGGAGGAAAAAATGGAAGAAAATATCATGGGAGAGGAAATGTTTAGCCATGAGCGTTTAATGTTCGCTAAATTCCAGTGATTGGATGTCCACCTCCACAAAAGAATATCATAAATGAGAGTGGTCTTTTTTTAAAACGCCTCCATGGGAGCATATCATAATTCTATGGGAGATTCGAGGCCAGTGCATAGATGTGTTTTGTTATAAACTTAACATGTCTAAACACATGGTGGATCAAGATTTTTATGCCAATATCGCCGAAGGTAATTTCTCTAGTGACTTGGTTGTCACGGTCTGGGGCAACCAAGTTTGTTTTGGCTTCATGAGTATCACTAATTTTTATGGTATTAATGATGTTAATAGTGATATTCACATGAGAAGTGCAACGGAAGAGGGCCAAGAGTGGTTTGTGAGATACTTTTATGATGGTCATATGCCTAATGGATTGAGAACAACTAGTGGATTGATTCCTCAAAATTCCAAGCTAAAAATACAAAACTTTGGTGTCCATCATTTTTATTTGGGTTATACCAATTGTTCTCTTTATCGGAGCTTTTAATTTTTCCCATCATGGATGGGATTCCTATTAATGTTGGTCATATCATTGTGCAACACATTGAGTGTAACAACACTAAATAATATACCAATATTCGCATGTCAATACATCATTTCCTTATTACTATAGCATGTTTCATTCTGATTTTGGGAACTTAAAATTTTACGATAATTACAACCTTGTTTATGTAAGACCCCAAAAATGACCTAGGTTAACTAGAGCCTAACATGTTGGTATTGAATTTCTAAGGTCCTAATATGTCTAAAATATAGTATATATGCTGTAGCGAAAACATTAGAGGAGTTGGAAGTCAAACGTCAAAGGACGACCAAGACGTTCAACGACCAAGTCACCTAAATGTCTAAAATGTGGTACTATGTGTTTATGTGTGTTTTATGGTGTTTTAAGGTTCTTAATTGACTTAATATAGTATTTATAGGCTGTGTTTAAAGTTTCCTTATGTTTGAAGGTCAAACAACAAAAACCGTCCAAGGCGTTCGAAAGATATGCCTTGAGTCGACCTTCTATGTGTAGTTGAGTTTCATCGAGTTTTACGTGTTCTTTTTGGATGAAATTCATTTGAGAGGCATTAAACTTATAGACGATCGTATTTGGGTTGGAAACGTCCCCTTTATTTTACTTTACCCTAGTGGAAATTCTTTTTTCAAAGTTACCGAAACATTATCCCATGGACCATCTAAGGGTCCTTGAGGAAGGACCCAAAATTCGCGTGCAGGCTGTCCCAGGGAGACCTAGCCGACTGAGTAGTCAACGGCCTGTCGCATCATGAGTACTTAGAAAAGGGTGAACATATGAAGCTTGAACAGCTACTGCAGCAAACAACGGAGGACTGTGACTCCACGTCGTGGCTGTGGACCCGTCAAGGGCAGGCATCGCACGCAACTGCCTTCCTGTGCAGGCTGCTGCCAAGTCAAGGGGTAAATTGGTAAATTCACCCCACTTCTAAATTAAGTCATGAAAGGTTTATTAAGGGTATTTTGGGTATTTTAATTAATTATATAAAGGTATATCACATGGAAAGTAGTTATGGAACCCTTTTATATAAACCTTCTTTTGTAGAGTAAATGTGATTAAGTTATGAACTAGTTATGGAATTCTTTGATGTGAACCTAATGTATGAATTACTCTATGAGAACGAAGGCTAGCACCGAGTGAATCTGGTAAGGGAAAGTAGTTCCAGTTATGTATGACACAAGAATACAAATAAGCCCTTCATATTTCTTAACAATGTGCCGACATGGGATATGTCCAAGTTCTACCATTGGCAAGTAGAACAACCTCATCGGAGTAGGATAGAACTCCGGATTTCAAGTCTTGCTATCATGGTCTATGTCGGTTATTTCCTATTCTTATCATATGGAATACTTATTAGCATTTGAGGAGTTTATGGAGTTTAGATAGTGGTATGGGATATCTAGACATTGCACAATAGACTTTGAAGGTGTTATGTGGAGTTCCTAGGTCTTGTTCAAGACCATTATTTGAGTGTACTTTATGTGATGTATGAGTCTTAATGAACTAAGGAACTAATGACTTATGTTAAGGAGTATGTAAATAATTGAGTATCTAATCTAATGTGAGGAGTATGTAAATAATTGAGTACCTAATCTAATGTGACTTAAGGATTTCTTAGCTAAAGTGTGAAGAGGGAATAAGAGATGATCCCTTCATTTATTATATTTGGAAGTCTTGAGTATGACTATAGTTAGGGAAGTTGGTTGATTTTGTGGTCATGATCTAAGCCTTAGGTAGTTTTAAGGACTATTTACGAAATCTTGAAGAGGTCACTATGGACGTTATGTTCTTGATTTACTTAAGTAGGTCGTGCGATAGTCTTTGGGAAGAGAATGTCATATCATCTATGTGTTGGTGATTTATGTGAGCATGATCTAATCTTAGGGAGTCTATTGGATCTCTTAAGTGTGTGTGTAAGGGATTGTATGGGCGGTCTCTTCACAAATCACTAAAGTGAGACTTAGAGTTCACCTTTGGTAGAAGAATCTTACCTTGAGGTTTATGATAGCTTTGTATGTATTTATGTGAATCATTAAAAGTAATCTTAAGGGTCGTTTAGGCACATCTAGAGAGAGTGCATGGGCTGTCTCTATTTGTGTGACTTAAGTGAATTTTAGGATGTCTTTAAGTGAGGAAATTACATGCTAGAAGTATCTTATGTGTTTATAAATTGATTTATGATGTTATTATGATTATAATATGATTTTAAATGAAATGATGCATATTTCCGATAATGTCCATTTTCATGATTTATATGCATAATCCATACTTAATAAATGCGGTTGTACTAATTCCATGTTTTTATCTATATATATAGTTCTTGGTAGGTGAAGAGCTTTTATAAGTGAGGACTTGGACTTAGAAGATCGTTCGAGAGAAGTTGAAGTATGTCCTCACATGACTCGAGGGAATATATATGTCTTTTATGTTTTCATTCAAAGTATTGTAATAGACTAAGTATTTCTATATTCACATTTTGAAGTATGGGTCGTGTCCCAAGTTTTCTTGTGTCTTAAGATGTTGTCATTGAGACTTAGTATTTCCTATTAATTTTATATGAATGAGATTTTGAAGACAATATAATGTTTTGTGTAAAGTTTTAATTCCGCATTACTTTCACTATGTATATGAAATGAATGATATAAAAGGGCTTGTCTAAGAACTTTGAGAGTTCGATGACGCCGTTCCACAATCAAAGATTGTGCCCTAACTCCTAGGGTGTTGTTTTGGGTTGGGACAAAGATTGGTATTAGAGCATAGGGTGGTGAAAGTAGTATTAGGAATCAAGAAGTCTCATCAAGTGACGTCTAGTAGACTCTTTACCATCGAGGTGAGTCACGACACATTTATGGGCGAGACATTATAGGACGATAGATTTTCCCTTCCTTTCTACCCCTATGTCGTGTGGTAGAGTAAATGTTACGATTATCCTTCTTATGAGTTTCCTTGTGCTTTCTAGTAGATTAATACTAGAAGGATGGCCGCTAGAAGGTTGGAAGAGGAGAGGGTGAATGAGGAGGTTCCCCATCAAGTTGATCAATTTAAGAAAGTTCCTCAAGGTGGGCAAGGAGTTCAAGGTGCTAAAGATTCCCAAGTGCCTCCCCAATGTGATCCTATAACTAATGTTGAAGTAGGTATTGAGGTTCTAGAGATGTCTAATAGGGAGATTAGAGAGGCTTTGATTGCTATTGCCCGAGCCCTGACTATGCAAGATAATTTGAATATGATGCTAGAGTTGTGGAGAGCACTATGACATCTAGGTTGACAGATTTTGTGAGGATGAATCCTCCTATCTTTCTTGGTTCTAAGGTAAATGAGGATCCCCAAGAGTTTCTTGATTGATTGTACAAAATTTGGAGTACTATGGGGGTTACATCTTGGGAGATGGAGGAGTTGGCTTCGTACAAATTAAGGGATGTTTCTCAAATTTGGTACACTAAATGGAAGGATAATAGGCCGGAAGGACCGGGTCTTGTTGAATGGGAAGAATTTAAGGAAGCTTTTCTTTGTATGTACTTTCCTTGAGATAGCATAGAAATTAAGGTAGACGAGTTTATCAATATCAACAAAGGCAATATGGGTATTGCTGAGTACTCTTTGAAATTCTCAACTTTTTATAGGTATGCCCCTTCTCTTTTGTCCAATCCAAGAGATGAAATGAGTCATTTTGTGATGGGGGTAGCCGGTTTAGTGGTGGAAGAGTGTCGTACCACTATGTTGCATAATGATATGACCCTAGCTAGACTCATGGTGTATGCACAATCAATTGAAGAGTCTAAACTTAGGAGAAGGGATAGAAGTTTGAAAAAGAGTAAAGCTAGTGATCAAGAGCAAACTAGGTTTAAGAAAAAGGTTCAATCTCAATGACAATCTAGGAGTGCTAAATTCAAGGTTGAGAAAGTAGGTGGTCCAAGGATGGCAAGCCTACTTGTGTAAATTGGGGCAAGAAAAATTACGGTGAGTGTCTATTCGGTACCAGGAGTTGCTTTAGTTGTGGTAAAGATGGGCACAAAATGAGATATTGTCCTATGATTGCTTTTAGAGGAAGATAGGGTAAGAAAGTTGCTCCTAGTGTTCCAAAGGATGATGCTTTGACTAAGAGGCGTTTCTAAGCACTCCGTTCTAGAGTGGAGAATCCGGATCTGATGGAGAGTGATGATGATGCTGGGACATTCTCTTTCTTTTGTTAAGATATGAGTTCCTTGTAAATGGGGGAGTATGGTTTGTAGATGGGATAGAAGTCCTTGAAATTGTTGCTTGCTTGATGTTTAAAAGTTTGGTTGAAATTGAATTTCATTAACTTTTTGTATTGTGTGTTTTACGAAGCCATGATTATGTCGTAATATGTGTTTATATTATGTTGGTTTGTATATTAGCATGTTTATATCATGGATTTCTTAAAAAATGTGAATTTTTGAAAAGTTGCTTAAAAAAGTCATTGTTTCCTTAAGAACTGCATGCTGCCATATTTTTGAGAAAATGACTAATAGATTCGTTTGCCAAAAAAATATTGCAATGTGATTAGAACTGATGTATATGTGTAGGGTATTGATTATAAAATGAGTTTTTACCATTCAAATTGAAGAATGTGAAGTTGATGTTTTCTTCTATGAAAGGTGTTTTATGGTTTGCTTATGAGTTGCTACTTGAGTCTCTAATCTTGGAAGTGTTCGGAGAGTGGCAAGTGTCATTCGAGGACACATCTTTTCCATGCAGAGGAGATTTTCGATACGCTCAAACTTACTTCTCAAATAAGAAGTAAAGCGGTCGTATCAAGTAAAGAACCCAACTAATGAGGTTGGGATCGTTCCCACGAGGAAAATAGTTCAGACTTAAATTCAATCTATTATTACTACTATTTAGTCAATTATTTACATGGAAAGCAAATACAATAAAAGGGTTTTTTCACTTCTAAATGAATGAAAATATCTAGCTAAATTAAATGAGACAACTAACAGCTTCAAATGTTGGAGTTTAATCAATTAATAAAAGTAACGAGGGTTTACGTGTTCCCCAAATGTTCATAACTTGATAATTCTAACTATAACAATTCTTTTCTAGTATCTTGCATGCAAAGGGATAAGTTATGTATTTCTAAATCCTTGGTCCGGCATCTAGAAAATTTAACTCCGCACCATGGTCCGGCTACGTGTGTTGTGATGCTAACCCTTACCTTTACCTAATATTAAGCATCGTATTCGACATTTTACTAAGTTATTACATCGTACCAATCAATACTAGCCTGTTAGATAGTATACACTAAATCTATGTTGATAATTAATTTCCTATCATATACCTCCTTGGTCTGGCAAGTAGCATTAAGGTGAGTTCTAACGTTGGCCATCCGTTAAAAAGACTTCTAAGAGAAAGAATTATCAATACATGAAAGACACTATTCTAGAATTGTTATTTTAGTTAGGTTTTACCTCATTATTCGCCTATGGTTCCCACAGCCCTAGTTGTGGAGTTTAGTTACCCATAGTCATAATCACATTATTCTATTATGCAATATAAGAATTCATTACTTACTTCAATGAGAAAGATTAAAATCCAGAAGTTCACTTGATTAATCAACAAAAATCACCAACAATCAATTACTGAAATTCATTAAATATTAAAGATTCTCCAAAAGTGCAATAATAATCAACAAGGCTAATCCATAAAATAAGCTCAAATAATCAAGAGTCTAACCCCAAAAATGAGTCTATTTGCTGGAAATTTGTCAAAACGCGGATGGGTCGACGGACCTCGCGACGGATCATCGTGGTCACGACGGGCTGTCATGGACTCCGTCATCCCATACTTGTGCAATTTCTTCTACTGCTCTCTTAATTACCCTCGACGGCAGGTATGATGGATCATCACATAAAAAGGGTTGTTTAGTGCATTAGTCACCCTCAACTTATACTTTTGGCATAAGTTGAGGTGCACATGACCAAGGAGGGACGAGGGCCAACACATTATTCTCAGAAAAGATCAGTTGTGGTGAAAAAGAAAGGTCTAGTTTAAGCTCAAATCATTTGGATCAAAGAGGATTAATTTCATTTGGTTTTCCTTTATTTAGGCAAAAAAAGGGCTATATTGAACAACGACCTATGATCCTTTCCTAATTGTCTATTTCAACTTACTTTTAGCAAGACAAACTAGGCAAGTTCTATCTCAGTAAAAATAGTGAACTATTCAAATTTTCCTCACACTCACTTGATATCTCATTACTCTACCAGATTATTAGACACCTAGTTCGAATTTTAGACTTTGGGTCATGCAGTGGTGTACCTCTATGTCATGTTTAGAGCCACACATTTATCAATTACAATGCCTAGTCATGCATCATTTTCATTTTAGGAGGATATCATTTTAGCCATCATGCTCCAGAATTAAACTATGTACACAAGATATAGACATGTTGGTTCAACAGTAAATACAATCTGTCTCTTGGGGAAAAAGAACACAAGCAAGAAAACCCCAAAAAAGGATAGTGAATTGGGATAGTCAGGCTTCACCCTAGCACTCACCTTCAATTAACCCCACCCCCAACAAAAACACATGTAATTGTCCCCAATGCATAAAAAATTGAATACAAGAGTGGTAGGTGAAGCAAACCTGGGGCGCAAAGCGCCGACGATCAGCAAGATGGTGGGTCCGGTTCCCCGAAGCCCACTACCTCTTTAGTATGGACACCCTCAGAAGTGTCCTCAGCATCAACAGCACTATCAGCAGTGCCTCCTGCTATGTCCACATTTCAGGAGCTCAATGCCCCACCAGCTGACTTTACGGCCTTCATCCAACGTGCCTCCTCATCAGCGAGCGAGGCTCTCCTCGCAGCCTCCATCTCACGACTGTCCTTCTTCCGTGCTCGAGCCTCATCCTCCTCTCGACCCCTAATCCTCTTGGCATGCTCTCGAGGGGGAGGTGATGGAATCTTAGAAGTGGCGAATAAGGCTGTCATCACTATGTCTTCAGCAGGCTATGCAGAAGGGGCCTCAGACTCATGCACCATAGCCTCTAAGATCATATCGATTTCTGCACAAAAACTCTCGGCCGCAGCCTGAAGGATCGACATATCCACTTGAGGGGCTGGCCGGGCTAGCACCCGCAACTCGAATGCGTCCAAGAGCTGATGAACCACAACGATCTTCCGCTTGTGTGCTGGACCATTCTCCGCTCCAAGCGCTCTTTTGCCTCAGCAATAGACCTCTACATCCAAAGATGGATATGATGCAGAAGTGTAGCCATCTGTGCCTCTAATTTCTGGGCCATAGTAAGCGGGACCAGGGCACGGAAAGGGGCTGAGTGAGAGGAGCTCGGGGCAGTGCTACTACCCGGGATAGATTCGACCGGGGTAGTGTCAGTGGAAGCCTAATGCGTAGCCGTGCGGACCTGTGCTACCGTTTTAGCCAGATTGTCACCAAGTGGAGGAAATTCTTGACGGAGACCTCTGTGTGGAGCAAACTCATTGGCCTCATCCTTGATGAGGCCAATATCAACAGTGCCCAGCGGGGTCTTGAGCTGATCAACTTGCCATATAGACAAACCTATGGACCTGCATAGAGAAAATATCATGAACGGGAAAGGGTAAGTAATTATTACCTTAAAAGCCCTTTCGTGCATGACCGCATGTAGAAGCGAAGCAAAGTCCACCTCAAACCCGGTTATCTTCGCCGCCATCAGTACTGTATGATCCCATGTGACTATATAATCAGTGGTTGTGGGGGGAAAGGTAGTGGCGGACAATCAACCATAAAAACTAGCCGTGAAAGTCAGCTTGTCCTTTTTGAAGGCTCCCTTCGGCTCGGTCACCCAGTCAGCACCCTCTCCATCAAGAGACAATTGCAGGGCCATCCACCTCTTGATGCTCTCTTTCATCGATGGCTCACACAAAAATTGGCCATCTTTGACAATTTTTCACCGGTAGTCAAACTCGGCGGTGAGAGGGGTCCGGTTGGCATCAACATCCTCGTCGTTTAGATACCGACGAATGAAAGGCAGTGAGATATCAACCTGAATGCCACGTACTCATACATGCTCCAGTGGGGCCTTTTTGGCAAGGGTAGCCCGCCTATAAATCTGTGATCTGAGAGTATCCACGTTGGAGGCGTAGAACGCTTGGACCAACTCTTCTCTATAACAGCCCAACGAATGTGTTGTCCACTCCAGTCGATGTCTGGTGAAGAGGTTGTGGATCTCTGGCACAGTCGGGAGACTTCCTATAAGGACCAGCCGCTCCAATGTAAGGGTCCGTGTCATGACTCCTTTCTCATTCAGAAACTTTGCGTCTGAATAAACTTGATACTGCCCGTCGACACACCACTGGTTGGACTTTTCGTTACCCGGGGTGAGAGCATGAGTCGGTGAGCCGGGTGTGGATTCAGAACTGTCAGCCTCATCAGACGAGGCAGACTGTGCAGCAGTAGTGGGTATAGGGACCTCAGCAGATGAGGAGTCTTCCTCTGAACACGAAACTCCTCAGGATCCAAACGCTCCTTCTTCGTTAATAGCTGACCCATAAGGTATGCTGGTCAGTTTGCGCTCCTCATCAGACTGGGAGGCAGTGACTACGCCGGATGTCACCTTTTTGGGTGTGGCTTTAGCAGCACATGCAGCTCGGGATGGGGAGGAAGTGCCTGAGGGCACGTACTCGGGGTCACGCTCATCATCAGAGCCAATGACCAGGCGGGCAGACGGGGCGACAAACTTCGATCTCCCACTTGCGTAGACTCGATCTTTTTTTGGTGCCATAATAGATAGTATCTATAAAAAATTACTATTATCACTAGAAGGAGCAAACAAGACAAGCAAAACGACACAAAAAAAGAGTTAAGATGTAATGACATTTCTATAGTAACAGTGAAACACGACGGACCAGGTGACGGCTCGTCGTGAGTACGACGGACCGTCATGGAGTCCGTCATGTATTTCTTTAAACTATGTTTATGTGGAAACCCCTGAAGGAAAGTATCTGACAAGTATGACAGATAAACAGGATGGAACGTTGTGATTATGACGGACCGTCGTCGATGTCAGTAGAGGGACACTTAGAAAAAAGTATAGAGACCCTTAGGAGAGGGGTCTCTGACCGTCATGACGGTTATGCAGGACGGAACGTCAAGGGTATGATGGTTTGTCGTAGAAGTCCGTCGTGGGACACATGGAAAAAGTTGGAGACACTAAGGAGAAGGGTCTATATCCGTCATAACGGTTATGCAGGACGGGCCATCGAGGGTATTACAGTTCGTTGTATATGTCTGTAAGAGGACACTTTGAAAAAGTTGGAGACCCTTAGGAATAATGTCTCTGACAACCAGAACGGTTATGCAGGATGGACCGTCGTGGGAAAGACAGTCCGTCATATGTGCCCGTTGGTGGACACTTGGTTAAATTTGGACAGTGGGGTGTTGGGGATGTTGGGACGGAACCTATGGCATTCCATCGTGGGTAGGATGTTCCGTCATCAGGGTCTCGTTCTGTCATTCAGTGATAGAACTGGGGATGCCACAATCTTCCCCTATAACCCAAATGGAATTTTTAGTGTTTTAGCCTACATGTGTTTAACCCAAATACCTAGTAAAATAGCAATGCTAAAGCAACTATTTCTAGAGTTTTAACAAGGCACTATGAGTATTGGCAAACTAAGCTAGACCGAATATGTATTAAAGCACAACCCATCAATAAGAAATAGGCTAATACAAATTGATAAACAAAAATGCAATGTAAATGGTAGAAATAAAAGAGGCATACTTGAGAATTTGAGAAAAACAAGCGAGGAAGGTTCTTGGTGATCAAGTATAAAACCACAGCAGCAGACTCCGACAAGTAGAGAGTGGATTTTAGAAATTGGGTAATTTGGGAAAATGATCGGTTGAAAGAAAGAGAGGTAGGAAATTAGAAGTTCAAAAGGGAGGGAAATGGAAGGAAGAGGGAAGGAAATGGGTAAAATGAAGGGGGTGGGGTTTGTAAATGTTAAGAATTTTTAAAACCCCTAGCCGGGTCGGGTCGGTACGCTTCATGAATAACTTGAAGATTCCCCGACGACGGTCTATCGCAGTTGTGACGGTCCATCATTGGTTTCGTCGTGTGTGCCCTAGTTTTGAAAATAACTGAAAGACGTACCTGGCATGACGGATTCATGCGACGGTCCATCGCATGCATGACGATCCGTCAATGTATCCGTCAGTGACTGCTGCAGAGTGATTTTCTGCAAAATTTCCTAGTGATGTGCCTGCAAATTTAAAACCCATTAGTAGAAAATGCTACCATTACTAAAAAGAAAAACTATAAGCATTGGGTTGCCTCCCAACAAGCACCTGATTTAACGTCGCGGCACAACTGAGGACACTTGATTACTCAGCCTTCATCAAGATTTTATGCCTCTATCACTTCATTCACCGATGCAATATGCCCAAAATAGAGTTTTATTCGTTCTCCATTCATCTCAAACCGCACTGCCTCCTTGGTTTCTAACTGAACTGCTTCATGAGGGAATACTTGGGTAATCAAGTAAGGGCCAGTCAGTTTGGACTTGAGCTTGCCTGGAAGACAAAGCAACCTAGAACTGTCTAAAAGAACCAAATCCCCAACCATAAACTATCATTTTTCTCTTTTTAGGTCATTATCCTTCTTCATCTTTTCTTTGTACGATATAGCAGATACCGATTGGAGCTCACCACTCTGCCTCATGGACCTACAAATGTTGAAGGTTGCTTATTCATTGTTCAACCGAAATTTCATCTGCCCCTTTTCCATATCAACTAAGGCTGTACCCGTAGCAAGGAGTGGGCCTACCAAGAATAATAGGCACTTCAAAATTGACTTCACAATCAAGAATAACAAAATATGCCTTAAATATTAATGACTCCACTTTTAGTAGAACATCGTGGAGTATCCCTATATGCCTTTTCACTGTTATCAACCATCAGTAGCCGCATCGCAGTGGGCTTTGGGTCGCCCAAACCCAACTTTGTAAGTAGATAGGGGCATGATATTTATGCTTGCCTCCAGATCATATAATGCTTTCGCAAAATGTAATGACCTGACTTTACAAAGAATAGTGAACGCACCCGGATCATCTTTCTTTTGTACGAGAGATCTTGTAGCAATATCACTACAATGTTGCATTCTATTATCATCCTCGAAAGTGACCAATCTTTTCTTAGTAACCAGATCTTTCATAAACTTGGCATAACCAGGCATTTGTTCTAGAGTTTCTACCAAAGGGACATTGATAGAAAGCTGCTTCAACATTGTTATAAAACGCCGATATTTACCATCCTCGGTCTCGTTCACTAATCTGTTAGGAAAGGGGGTGGTGGTCTAGGCATGAGAATTACCTTTATAGGGACTTCTGCATCTTTTCCAGTGCTATCTTCTGCTTCACCACTTCCCTCTACCACCTTATCATTATCCTTTCTCACCTTTTCCTCATTAGACTGCATAGGTTGGTCAATGGTTTGCTTACCACCCCGAGTAGTGATTTCCATGCAGTGTGCATCATTTTTCAGATTTTGGATAGTGTTGCTAGGAAGAGTGCCCGGTTGCCGTGTGTTCACAGTCGCAGATAATTAGGCCATTTGCAACTCGATACACTTAATCGATATTGCATGTGTATCGACTTTCTTCCTAATACCCGCTAAATCACTCCTTAACTCTTTAATGTGCTCATCATTAGCATGGAACCTCCTCATCTTTTGTGCAACATATCCTCAACTCGCTCCATACTATCTCCACCATCCCTAGGAGTAACTTCACGATTTTGAGGAGGGACATAGGGCCCATTCCTATCATTTTTGTTACCATAGTTACCCCTGTTGAAGTTATTTTCGCGGTTACAGTTTCCATCTAGGACATAATGACCCTCACGATTATAGTTACCATAGATCCGACCTTGGTTCCCTTTACCTTGGCGCCAATTATCCTGTTTTGAGTCTTAGGCAGTCGGTTGAAAACCCCCCCATTTGCTCATTTACTGCATATGAATCCTCCGCATAATAGCATTTATCATTTGGTGGTGGTGGTTTAGACAAGTAGTTAACTGCATTTATCTTTTCTGCACCTAGTGATATGTTTTAATACCAACCCAAGCTCAGTTCTTATCTGAGCTATCTCTTCACGAATCTCATCTGTGGCTGGGTTGTGAGTCGATTGCACTTCTAAGGTGTTTCTCCCAGTATCTCAGCGTAAGGACACTCCCCATAAGAACCACACGCTATAGTATCCAACACCGCTTTACTATTATCATCATGTCCCCGATTGAAGTATTCCTTCAGTGACTCATCATCTATGCGATGATTTGGACGCTTCTAATAAACGAGGTGAATCTATCCCAAGAACTACTAACTGACTCTCCTGGTAGTGCCACAAAGTTGTTCACTCTGTCTTTGTGGTTTAGTTTCTTGGAGACCGGGTAGTAGTGTGCTAAGAAAACGTCCCTTAGTTGGTCCCAGGTGAAAACTGAGTTTTAAGGGAGCTCAGTGAACCAAATAGCATTCTCTCCCGTAAGTGAGAGAGGAAACACTCTTAGCCCTATTACATCCAAACCCAAGTCAGGCCTCCGTACAGAGCTTTTACACACTGCCCTTACCTTAACTATATGGGCATGTGGATCCTCAAAAGGTAGCCCTGAAAACAAACATATGGCAGTAAGAATTTGAATCAGGCTACTAGTTACCACAAAGGTGTGGCCTGGTGGTAAAGGGGGCAAGACAAGCGGGTCATCCGAGTCTGCTATATTGTCATATCCTCTGTAGTATTTTTGGGGTCGTGGAGCGGGATTTTGTCCCCTCTATTGGTTTTCACCCGGAGCATCAGGTAACAACTGACTATGAACATAAACCAGAGCTGGGATGTTCTGGTTTGGATCATCATCATGAATTCCCAAGTTTTGATTCATGTTGCATAGTGTACGCTCTAATTCGTGATCGTAGGGAAACAAGGGTTCTCTTCCTCTCCGTGTATTTGGCATACAAGTAAGATGGTTCTGTAAGTATTAAAAACAATAAAACATAGTAAAAACAAAAACAAGAAAAAATTGACTAAGCTATAGTAATAAGTTTAAGTTAATCCTAAAGCTACTTTCCCCGGCAAAGGGCGCAAAAATTTGATATGCTAAAAATTACTTCTCAAATGAGAAGTAAAGCGATCGTATCAAGTAAAGAACCCAACTAATGAGGTTGGGCTCGTTGCCACGTGAAAAATAGTTTAGACTTCACTTCAATCTATTATTACCACTATTTAGTCAATTATTTACTTGGAAAGCAACGAAAATAAATTGGTTTCTTTTTTACTTCTAAATGAATGAAAATAACTAGCTAAATTAAAGTAGTCAACTAACAGCTTCAACTGTTGGAGTTTAATCAATTAATAAAAGTAACCAGGGTTTACGTGTTCCCCAAAGGTTCATAACTTGATAATTCTAACTATAACAATTCTTTCCTAGTATCTTGCATGCAAAGTTATAAGTTATGTATTTCTAAATCCATGGTCCGACATCTAGAAAATTTTACTCCGCACCTTGGTCCGGCTACGTGTGTTTCTATACTAACCCTTACATTTACCAAATATTAAGCATCGTATTCGATATTTGACGAAGTTATTCCCTCGTACCAATCAATACTAGCCTATTAGATAGTATACAGTAAATCTATACTGATAATTCTTTTCCTATCATGTAGCTCCTTGGTCTGGCAAGTAGCATTAATTTGAATTCTAACGTTAGTCATCCGTTAAAAAGACTTCGAAGCGAAAGAATTATCAATACATGCAAGACACTATTCTAGAATTGTTATATTAGTTAGCTTTTATCTCTTTATTCGCCTATGGTTCCCACAACCCTAGTTATGGAGTTTAGTTACCCATAGTCATAATCACAATATTCAAATATGTAATATAATAATTCATGCACTTACTTCAATGAGAAAGAATAAAATCCAGAAGTTCCCTTGATTATTCAACAAAAATCACCAACAATCAATTACTGAAATTAATTGAAGAT
Organism: Solanum chilense; assembly: GCA_032847665.1. Taxonomy (NCBI): domain Eukaryota; kingdom Viridiplantae; phylum Streptophyta; class Magnoliopsida; order Solanales; family Solanaceae; genus Solanum; species Solanum chilense. Next base: position 54,753,087 of record CM064969.1, on the reverse strand, counting down.
TAAAGATTCTCCAAAAGTGTAATAATAATCACAAATCCTAATCCACAAAAAATGCTCAAATAACCAAGAGTCTAACCCAAAAATGAGTTTTTTCGAACTAGTTATACAAAAAATAAAAACCTAATTAAATAAGGGCTCTATTACCTGGAAATCTGTCAATACGCGGATGGGTCGACGGGCCTCGCGATGGATCGTCATGGTCATGACGGGCCGTCATGGACTCTGTCATCCCATACTTTTGAAATTTGTTCTTCTTCTCTCTTCATTACCCTCGCGACGGATCTTCACAGGCACAACGGTCCGTCAGGGGTCTCCGTTCAATAACACTTGAACTCTTGGAATTTGGGTACTAGGACTAGTTCTTTGATCTTCATGATGAACCAGCAGGACAGACCGTAATGTCTATGATGGTCCATCACGCACTCCGCAACCCCACACATTGTAAGACTTCCCCATCTTCCTTCAGCAGCTGCACTACGATGCCAACTACGGTCCGTCACAAGCACGACGGACTGTCACAAGCTCCGTAAGTGGTACTTTTCTGCATTTGTTTCTCAAAAACCTCTGCATTCATCTTTTAGACAGATTTCCTGTAAATCAAGAGAAAATTACATAATAACTAATACAAAAAGGCTTTTGAACACACTAAACTTAAGGGAAAAGCATTAAAAATACCGTGAAACCACGGTATAAATCAATTGTAGGACCCCCAAAATGGCATAGTATAAATAGAGCCTAACATGTTTGTATTGATGTTATAAGGTCCTAAATATGTCTAAAATATAGTATAGAGGCAGTAGCTAAAATATTAGAGGTGTTGGAAGTCAAACGTTAAGGGACGACCAAGACGTTCAACGACTAAGTCACCTAAATGTCTAAAATGTGGGTCGATGCATTTATCTGTGTTTCTTGGTGTTTTAAGGCTCTTAATTCAGTAAATATAGAATGTATATGTAGTGGTTAAAGTTTCGTGAATTTTTGAGGTCGAACGACCAACAACGTCCAAGGCTTTCGAAAGATATGCCTTGAGTCGACCTTGTACGTCTAGGCGAGTATAAGCGAGTTTTACGTGTTCATTGTGGATGAAATTCAAGTGAGAGGTTTTAAACTTTTATAGGATTGTATTTGTTTTGGAAACGTCCAGGATATTATCCTTAAGGACCATGTAAGGGTCCTTGAAGAAGGACCCAAAATTAGTATGCAGGCTGTCCCAGGCAGACCTTGGCGACAGAGCAGTCAACGGACCGTCGTGGCCGTGACGCCCGTCAAAGGGTCCCGTCGTGAGGAACATAGGATATGGTGACTATATGAATCTTGGACAACTAGTGTAGCCAACGACGGAGGGTTGTAATGCCCCGTCGTGGCTGTGACGACCCGTCAAGAGCAGGCATCGCACGCAACTGCTTCCTGCGCAGGCTGCTTCCAAATCGAGGGGTGAATTGGTAAATTCACCCCACTTCTAAATTAATTCATGGACGGTTTAGTAAGTGTCATTGGGTATTTTAATTAAATATATAAAGGGTAATCACATAGAAGACCTCATTCTTCAAAATCATAAAGCCAAAACTCTTAGAAAGTATTCCAAAATCTCCATTGAAGTCCAACTTGAAGAGGCAGATTGTTGAGGGGATTTTGTGTAGGAATTCTTCATCAAAGTGAAGTATTATCATTCTTGAGGTATGACTTTTGATCCTTGAAACTCGTATCATCAAGTAGCCGTACTCTCAACATGTTTTTTAAAGTTTTCTAAAGTAAAATGTCCAATTTCATAATTCTACCATGGGTTCTTATATAAATCATTTCTAAACATTGAATTATGATCTTATTGTTATTGTATTCATTATTTCAATATAAATTACCTATGAACCAATGAATTTGGATGAACCCTAATTTTTGACTAACATGTGGGGTTACTTGATATTAAGCTAATATTGTTGAATTGTGATGTAGTTTCTTATGGGCTCTTCTAATGATATTAGAATTGTATTCAATTGTTATCTAATTGATCCTATATTGTTAAACCTAATTTTAATTGATAGAGAGTTCATTGGTTTTTATGATTATTGCTTGGATTGTTTGTTATGGCCATGAGTAAGGGCCTTGTGATGTTGAATTGGACAATTTTGCATTGAATTGAAGTGTGAATAAGGGGTGAATGTATGCTGCCCGGACTTATTTAATTTTATAGTAATTAATACTTCGATTCTATTGTGATTGGTATTGTCCACTTATGGTGGCGTTGTTATGTGTTTTACTTGCAATTGACGTGGCCTTATCGGCGTTTCTTTATGCAATATTTTGAGCATGGCCTTATTTGTAACTACTTGAAATTATTTGTCTATATATGTAGTTTTATTATTTGAATCATGATGCTATCTATCTACATGTGAAGTTATATAGTCATATATGTATTCTTCTAGTTATGTTGCCTTAAGGGATCAGGTTAGACTTTGACTTGACATTATGAGTATAGTTTTAGGTTAAGTCTTGGTTATTTATATTTGACTTTATGAGTCTATGTGGAGTGTATTACTGATGTTAAGATGATATATAGGATGACTTGAATATGTATAGTTTTTTTTAGAGGTGTTTCTAGAATGATTTGTATTATGTGTTAAAATTTAAGTATGTGATGTCTTATCTTGATTGAATTGTATATCTTTCTTGATGTATATATGATTATGAATATGTGATGTATTTATTTGGAGTGTTATAGCTGTTAGTCTTGAATGTATGATTGACATGTGAATTTAAAAGATGTTATGAGGGTCTCTTATGTGCAAACCTTGACTTAAGGGTGAGTTTAAGAATGATTGAAGTGTAAGCCGTAATGGTATCCTTCAAAGTAAAGGAATGATTGAGTTAAGGTTAGCTGGCTTGAACGTCATCATATTAATCTTTAGGAAAGTCATCATGATCTTCTTGTCGCCATTGTGAGGTATCCCTAGTGGACCTTCTTTGGTAGGGTAAATGTGATTGGGTTATAAACTAGTTATGGAACCCTTTTATGTGAACCTAATGTATGAATTACTCTATGAGAACGAAGGCTAGCACCATGTGAGTATGGTAAGGGAAAGTAGTTCTAGTTAAGTATGAGACTAGAATACAAAGAAGCTCTTCATATTCCTTAACCATGTGTCTGCATGGGATGTGTCCAAGTTTTACCATTGGCAAGTAGAACAACCTCATAGGAGTAGGATAGAACTCCGGATTCCTTGTCTTTCTATCATGGTCTATGTTGGTTAATTCCTATTATCATTATATGGAATACCTTTTAGCATTTGAGGAGTTTATGGAGTTTAGATGGTGGTATGGGACGCTATCGAGACATTGCACAGTAGACTTTGAAGGTGTTATGTGGAGTTACCAGGTCTTGTTCAAGATTATTATTTGTATGTACTTTATGTGATGTATGAGTCTTAATGAACTAAGGAACTAATGACTTATGTTAAGGATTATGTAAATAAATGAGTACCTAATCTAAAGTGACTTAAGGATTTCTTAACTAAAGTCTGAAGAGGGCAAAAGGGATGATCTCTTCATGTCTTATCATTGGAAGTCATGAGTATGACTCTAGTTAGGGAAGTTAGTTGATTTTGTGGACATGATATAAGCCTTAGGTAGTATTAAGGAATATTTAGGAAATCTTGAAGAGGTGACTGTGGACGTTATATTCTTGATTTACTTAAGTAGGTCTTTTGATAGCCTTTGGGAAGAGAATGTCATATCATCTACGTGTTGGTGATTTATGTGAGTATGATTTCATCTTAGACAGTCTATAGGATCTCTTAAGTGTGTGTGTAAGAGATTGTATGGGCGGTTGCTTCACAAATCACTCAAGTGAGACTAAGAGTTCACCTTTGGTAGAAGAATCTTACCTTGAAGTTTATTATTGCTTTGTAAGTATTTATGTGAATCATTGAAAGTAATCTTAAGGGTCGTTTAAGCACATCTAGAGAGGGTGTATGGGTGGTCTCTCTTTGTGTGACTTAAGTAAATCTTAGGATGACTTTAAGTGAGGAAATTACATGCTAGAAGTATCTTATGTGTTTCTAAATTGATTTATGATGTTATTATGAATTTAATATGATTTGTAATGAAAAGATGCATATTTCCAATAAAGTTTGTTTTCATGATTTTTATATATAATCCATACATAGTACATGTGGTTGTAGTTATTTCATGCCTTTATTTATCTATATAGTTCTTAGTAGGTGAGGAGCTTTGAGAAGTGAGAACTTGGACTTAGAAGATCGTTCAAGAGAAATTGAAGTATGTCCTCACTTGACTCGAGGGCATATATATGTCTTTTATGTTTTCATTCAAAGTATTGTAATAGAATATGTATTTCTATATTTGCATTTTAAAGTATGGACCGTGTCCCAAGTATTCTTGTGTCTTAAGATGATGAGAATTGAGACTTAGTATTTCCTAATACTTTTATATGAAAGAGATTTTAAAGACTATATTAAGTTTTGTGAAAAATTTTAATTCCGCACTTTTCACTATGTATATGAAAAGAATGATATCAAATGGCTTGTCTAAGAACTCGAGAGTTCGACGACGCCATGCCACAATCCAAGATTGTGCCCTAACTTCTAGGTTGTGGTTTCGGGTTGTGACAGTTTAACATATGTGCTAGCGTAAATTAAGGTATTGTATGGGGATATTTGCATAATTTTCTTATTGTATTTACATATACACTGGAAGTGTGGGAATAAGGTATATAAATATAGGTATATATATAATTTTTTGGCAGCCAAGTGTTTATTTGGGCAGCCCCTTTTAGTGACATCTGAGCATGCGATGAGGATCATTTGTGTAGCTATATATTTCACACTTCCTCTTCTGATTTTCGTCTCACTTGAAGAATAGGAACCTTAGGACATTATCTGACAAGTTGTTCTTCAAACTCAAGAGAAAAACTAGGTCCTTTTGGCTGGAATTCGAGACACACACTTCTTTTTGGTAAGTGGTGAAAAAAACTTGTTTCTTAACTGGGTAGTGTTTTGTATTTTAAGCATATCTTGTCTTATAGAACTTCGTTGACAGTGAATAAATATGATTTGGAAAGATACTTTGTAATTATTCAACTCTTATGCTTATGAAAATTCTAATTTTGCTCTTATGGATTCGAAATATGTGACCCAACATAGGACCAGTTCTGTCCAGCTTTTGGAATTAAAAATCCTATATGTTCAACTGCTAGTGTTTTGATTATATCTCTTTGTACAGAACGTATTTTGCGATTATTCTTGATTATTTGCAATCCTAAGAGATATACCTACATATTTCATGAAGGTTATGAAGTCCAGTTAAGCAGTTTTCCTTTTCAAAACTATGTTGCGAAATGAGATATTACGATTGCCATAGTCATTGTTCTTGGAGCATAGTCGTATTTGTAAAGGCTAAGAAAAATTGTGGTGATTATACTATTTTATTTCGACATTATTGAGATACTAGGAATTAAATTAGTTATTTAATTGTATTTTGAAGGTTGTATATACTCATGAACAAGTTGAGGACCTTCATACGTTGGTTGGTCTATGGTTTGAACTCTTGAAGTGGTGTTGAACTTTTTCTTGTCTAAAGAACTGAGCTTTGTGCATAAACTTGTACTTGTACTATTTTTACCTGCTGGTATATATGAAATTTTATCGTGGTACGTTGGATACCTCTTGGCACTTTGCAATTTTCGTATTGTTGTCGTTTAAGACGTTAAAGAATCTTTTGTAACTCGCTAACTTGCACGGATTGTTTCATCACTTAGCGCTCTTGTTGGGAACTTGTCTTTCTTCTGGGTGTGACATTCTAATTATTGTAATGACTCTTAATTTGGATCATTTGCCATCTTGACACTGGATTTTTAGTTCGTCTTAAGTATGGGAGTTGTCTATTTTAAGCACGAACAAGAAAACAACTTTTAATATAGTTCTTGGTTCTCTTGATTATTGGGCTTTGAATCTTCTTGATCTAGGGCGTCGACCCTTCTTGACACTTGCTCGTGCTTGGTGTTATGACATGATGTATATAATGGGTGAGTCTTCTTATTTAACCTTTTGGAAAATGGTGCTATGAGTGTAATTGCCATTTGGAGCTTTAAATATCCAACTTGATATTCTTTTTATATTGTTTACTTAATTTACTGATTCTATTTCAATTGTGCTGCCCTTCACATAAGATTGATAACTTGGTGAATCAGAGGGCTCTGGATCTTAGTTTTTACACCACTAAGCTATATGCTTAGCGATATTTGTTTCTATCATAGGGAACGTTAGAGAGGATACATGAAGCTGGCAATTGGAGATGGAGATTTTGAGAGCCTTAAGGAAGATCACATTTGCATATAGGCATCTTTATTTTCTATAAACCTTGGGACTTGTACAAAATCTATGTGTTGCATATTTACATTAAATTTTGAGGGCTAATTTGGTCAGGTAACCATGGGTTGTAACATAAGAATGGCTATACATTTTTATCTTTTGGGGTGTGTAAACCATGTTTTGTAATATAATAATTTACTATATGTTTTGAAAGTTTGTGCGAAGCATGCATCGACTGATTTCGCTACATAGAAGTTGGTTTTATCCTTGTTATTTCTTCCTTATGTGTGAGGATAATAAATTCATGAGAATATCATCGATTATTTGCTTTACAGATTTTGGGAGGTTTTTTTTTTAATGAGTTAATATTCCGTGCCATATCAATGTCGACCTTAAATAAATGTTTAACTGGGCAACATGCACATCCATATCTAAATTATTCAAACCTAATACCTCAACTAGATTAAAATCCGTATGCCTTCATTGATCTCTTTTAAATGTCGCAAATATTAAATTATGTTTTTTGTCAAGTTGTAGTATCTCTCGGTAAGGGTCGCTGCAAGTGTTGGTAACAGAGACTAGGTTTGTGGTTCTAACACTTCTTCTGACCGACCTATGGAAGCTGCTTGTTAAGGTTTAGGTGCCTCTGTTTCCTAACCTCATTCAATGAAAGGGGTTGGAGAACATATCTCGAATGAGTTTGTTCCTAAGACTAGCGGATCTGAAGTAGGAAACCATCAACATGTAAGAGGTGGTTCACATCCTCATACGAGTCATGGTACTCAAGACATGAATTATCCTTTTCAATAAATGGCTGAATTCTTCCACCACATGGTTTAATCGATGCATAATCCCAATGGGATTTACTTTTAGAAAATAAGGAAAATGGGTGGAGTGGTGTTTGAAGTCACTATTAATCCCATTGATGCTGAACAATGGCAAGATCACATGGAGAGGGTGTTTGAGCAGTTGGAGTGTTCAAATGTTGCGAAACTTAAGTATGCTATTTCACTATTACAATAGAATGCTTAGATTGGTGGGTACGTGTCCCAAATGCCACGGTAATACCTCCTATTTTCAATTGAGATGATTTTCTTAAGGAATTTCGTGCGAAGTATGTACCACATGCTTAATGTGATGCAAAGAAAAAGGAGTTTTTTAATCTAAGACAGCGAGGCATGTCTATTGTGGAATATGAACAAAAGTTTCTACACCTCTGTCGCTGCTGGAGCTATTATTAAAAAGGAAAAGACTAGTGTAGTAAATTTGAAGATGGTTTAAATGATTTCATTAGGTAGAATGTGGAAATCCGGCAACATGAGAACTTTTGTAAGTTAGTGTCAACTACTTTTACTTGGGAACGACTTGATAAAGAACAAGCTAGTAGAAATGAAAAAAAAAATCGTAATCCTTGAAAAAATTTTGGAGGTCCATCAAAAAGGGAAATATTTGATAATTCCAAGGCTAGTAGTGATAACATTCCAGCAAAACAAAAGCAAAACAAATAATATTTTTCTACAGCTAACACTCCAAATTCTGGTCAAGGCAAGCCTCGCATTCCCACTTGTCCGCAATATGGAAAGAATCATTATGGTACTCATAGGAGAGCCTCTGTTGCATGTTTTAATTGTGGGAGATTTGATCATAAAGTGAAGGACTGGCCTAACCCTAATAATGCTCCTTCCTTGAAAACTGAAGGTTCAGTTCATAAGCCTCATGTTAATCCTCCTCAAACTAATAAAGGTGCAAGGACTAGAAAAAACCAAACAGCATGTGCAAGTGGCGATAATCAAGCTAGTGGACAAAGGGGTACTGCACGCGCTTATGCTATGAGGGTGAGGGATGATCAAGATGGACAAGACGTGGTTGTCGGTAAATATCACTTATTTGGCTTAAGTGTATTTACATTGGTTGATCCTGGTTCTACACATTCCTATATTTGTTGATCACTTGTTCTTCCTAAAAATGTTAAATTATTGAGACTTAATTATGATATGCTGGTTGAAAGTCCTTTGGGTTATTCGGTTGTGTGTAGTCGAATTTATTGTGATTGTCTCTTTGTGATTCAAAACGTAGTCTCCCCTGATGATTTGATTGAAATGTCTTTCAAGGATTTTGATTTTATTATAGGGAGGGACTGTCTTTATAAATATCATGAAGTCATAGATTGGAGGTCAAAGCATGTTACTTTTAAAGATCCTACATGTTTACACATCATCGTACAAGGTTAAAGACCAATGACTTCTAGTATTATTTTTGCGGCCTTGGCAAGAAGGTTGATGCGTCAAGGTTGTGGGGAATACCTTGCTCACATAGTTTATACACAGTTGGAGATTCCTTCTATAAAGGACATACCCGTTATATGTTATTTTCCAAAAGTCTTCCCTGAAAACCTTCCTAAATTGCCCTCGAGAAGAGAGGTTGAATTTATATCGAGCTTGTTCCTGGATCCACCCCTATTTCCATTACTCTTTATAGAATGTCTCTAGAAGAATAAAGAGAATTGAAATCTCAATTGCAAGAAATTATTGAGAAATGTTTTATTTAACCTAGTGTTTCTACTTGGGGAGCCCCTGTTTTATTTGTAAAGAATAGAGATGTCACTCTTAGGCTTTTTATTGACTATAGATAATTGGAGAGAATAACAATAAATTATAGATATCCACTACCAAGGATTGATGATTTTTTTTACCAAATCAAGGGTGCTAAAGTATTCTCAAAGATCAATTTAAGGTTTGGATATCACCAACTACATGTTAGAGAGAATGATGTTCCTACAACTGCTTTTAGAACTCAGTATGGTCATTATAAATTTTTTGTGTTGTCATTCAGACTAATCATTGCTCCTGCAATATTCATGATCTAATTAATCGAGTATTCAATCCTTATCTTGATCCATGTGTGGTTGTTTTTATAGATGTTATATCAATATTTCTGAGAAGTAATGAAGACCATGATAAACACCTAAAGATTATTTTGCAGATTTTGCAGGAGAAAGAACTTTATGCTAAACTTTATTAGAATTTTGCCTTGATGAAGTGTAATTTCTTGGACATGTTGTATCAAGTGAAGGCGTGAAGGTGGATCCTAGTAAGATACAAGCAGTTGTTTATTGGGGACCTGCCAAAAGTCCGACTGAGGTAAGAAATTTGTTGGGCTTAGCAACATACTATAGAAGATTCGTGAAATGCTTCTCCATTATTGCCTCCCCTCTGTCTGGACTCTTGCATAAGGAACTAAAGTTTATTTGGGATGAAAAATGTCAAAAGAGCTTTGGAACTCTCAAATCCTTGTTGACTCAAACCCCTACACCTACACTACCAATTGAAGGAAAAGAATATGTAGTGTATAGTGATGCTTCTCAGAATTGTCAAGGAAGCAACTTGATGCAATAAAGGAAGGTAATATATTATACCTCTCAGAAATTAAAACCGATGAATTGAATTATGTAACTTTTAATGTTGAACTGCTACTATGGTGTTTGCTTTAAAAATATGGCGACATTATTTTTATGGGGAGATATATCATATATTCACTGATCACAAGAGAATAAAGTACTTAGGTACTCAAAAGGAGCTAAATCTAAGAAAGTGTAGATGTCTTGAACTCATCAAGGATTATGGCTGCACGATTGATTATCATCCAGGTGTAGCTAATGTGGTTGACAATGCCTTAAGTCGAAAATCCTTGGCAAGCATTTCTTTGAGTACTTTGACATTGCCCCTTAAGTTAAGAGCCATGCATGTTTGTTTTACACCAGATTTGAATGGTTTAGTTATTTCTAATTTTCAAGTAAAGTCAATATTACTTGAACAGGTGAAGGAAGCACAAAAGTTAGATGAGAAACTTATAAATTGATCATAGAACTCTAAACTGGGGAAATGCTTGATTTAACATTAACAAAGGATTGTGTCTTAATTTATCAAAACAGGTTATGCATCCTAATGATGACAAATTGAGGAGAGAAATATTAAAAGAAGCACATACTTCACCATATACAATGAATCCTAGAGGTACAAAGATGTACCAGACCATCAAAGAAAATTATTCGTGGAGTGGTATAAAGAGAGACATTTTGGAGTTCATTTCAAATTATTTTTTTTGTCAATAAGTAAAGGCAGAACATCAAGTATCAGTTTGTCTACTACAGCCCTTGTCGATGTCAGAATGGAAATAGGAGAGAATAACTAGACTTTGTTTCATGACGTCCTCGCACTCAAAGAAATTATGATGCAATATGGGTGATTGTAGATACGCTAACAAAGACTGATCACTTATCAATCAGGATGGATTACTCACTTGAGCGTATACCCGAGTTTTACATTAATGAGATAGTAAGACTACTTGGGATCCCGATGTCTATTGTATCGGACTGAGACCCAAGTTTTACATCTAGATTTTGGGGCAGCATCCAAGAAGCTTTGGGTACAAAATTTAAATTTAGCACTTTGTTCCATTCTCAGACAGATGGCCAGCCAGAAATAGTTATCCAAATTTTAAAGGTTATATTTCAAGCTTGAATTATCGAGTTCGAGAGAAGTTGGGGAAAAATGGCTTTGATAGAATTTTCTTACAGTAATATCTACCAATAAAGTATTGAATGCCTCTATGAAGCCTTATATGGAAGAAAAGGTCAAACCCTTCTTTGTTGGAGTGAAATTGGTGAAAGAAAGCTGATTGATCCTGAAATGGTGCAGCAAACAGAGGACAAGGTAAAAATTATCAAGGATCATTTAAACATTTCTTTGGATAGATAAAAGTAGTACTCTTATCTAATAATGTGTGATATTCAATATCATGTTGGAGATAAAGTATTCTTAAAGGTGACTCTATGGAAAAAAATTATAAGATTTGGCCAAAAAGGAAAACTTTGTGCCCAACTTATTGGACCTTATGAGATACATTAAAGGGTTGGACTAGTTGCATATAAATTGGCGTTACCACCTGAGTTAGACAAGATCCACAATACCTTCCATGTTTATATACTCAAAAGATACCATTCTAATCTATCACATGTTCTTCTAGTTGAACTATTGAGGTTAATCGATGACTTGATGCATAATGAAGAACCAATCCTAATTCAAGATCGGGAAGTAAAGCAGCTTCGGAACAAGAAAATATCCTTAGTAAAGGTACTTTGGATGTCCATTCTGGAAAAAAAGCTATCTCGGAGAGGGAAGAAGACATGAGGACCCAATGTCTGCACTTGTTTTGTTACTATTCAAAGGTAAATTTCGAGAAGATATTTCTTTAAGGGGGAGAGATCTGTAACACCCCTAAAATACAAGACCAAGATTCACATGTCGATACATCATAACTTAATTACTATAATATATTTTTCTCATTTTTGGGACTTGAAATTTTGCGATATTTACACCTCGCTTAACATAAGTATTAGCATATATTAAGGTATTGTTTGGGGGTATTTGTTTAATTTTATAATTATAATTACAAAAACATTGGAAGTCTAAGTATAAGATATATAAATATAAGTATATATGTATGGTTTTTGGGCATCCCCTTTTGGTGACATCTGTCCATGTGATGAGGATCATTTGTGTGGCTATATATTTCACACCTCTTCTTGTGATTTTCATCTCACTTGAAGAATAGGAACCTTAGGACATTAACTAACATGTTGTTCTTCAAACTTGAAGAACAGGAACCTTAGAGACATACACTTCATTTTGGTAGGTGATGAAAAATTTGTATCTTAGATTGCTAGTGTGATGTATTTTTGAGCATATCATGACTTATAGAACTTCCTTTGCAGTGAATAAATATTATTACAAAAGATAATTTGTAATTCTACAACTCTTATGTTTATGGAAAACTCTAATTTTTCTTTTATGGATTCGAAATATACGATGTGATATAGGACCAGTTCTGTCGTACTTCTGGAATTAAAAATCATTTATGTTCCATTGTTAGTTTTGATTGGATCTTTTTGTGCGAAAAGTATTTTACTGTTATTCTTGATTATTTGCAAGCTTAAGATATGCAACTAAATCTTTCATGAAGGTTATAAAGTCCATTTATGTCATTTTCCTTTTCGAATCAAAGTGCGAAATGAGATATTAGGCTGGCTAGAATCACTGTTCTGGAACCATAATCGTATTTGTAAAGGCTAAGAAAATTTGTTATGATTATTCTCTTTAACTTCGAAAATATTAAGACACTAGGAATTATTAAGTTATTTAATTGTATTTTTTAGGTTGTATATACTCGTGAATAAGTTGAGGGCCTTCATACATTAGTTGGTCTACGGTTTGAATTCTTCAAGTTGTGTTGAAATTTTTCTTTTCTAAAGAACTGAGGTTTGTGCATAAACTTGTACTTGTACTATTTTAACCTGCTTGTATATCTGAAAATTTATCCTGGTACCTTGGTTACCTCTTGTCAGTTTTCATTGTCATGTTATTTTCGTTTAAGACGTTAAAACACTCTTGTGTAACTTGCCCAGTTGTATGGATTGTTTGATGACTTTACACTCTTGTTGGAACCTTGTCCTTCTTGTTGTTGTGACTTTGTAACTATGGGCATGCCTTTGATTTGGATCTTTTTCCATCTTGACTCTGATTTTTTGTTCGTCCTAAGTATGGGAGTTGTCCATTTTAAGTACGATCTGGAAAGCCACTTTTAATATATTTCTTGATTCTCTTGATTATTGGGTTTTGAACTTTCTTGATACAGGGCATCGAACCTTCTTGACACCTGCTCCTGCTTGGTGTGACGACATTATGTATATATTGGGTGAGTCTTGTTATTGTACCTCTTGGAAAATGTTGGTATTAGCGTTATTGACATTTGGAGCTTTAAATATCCAACATGATACTCTTTGTATATTATTTACTTGATTTACTGATTCTATTTCAATTGTGGTGTTGTTGACTTGAGTATTATGAATTGGTGAACCTGAGGGCTCTAGATCATAGTCTTTGCACCACTAAGCTATATGCTTAGTGATAGTTGTTTCTATTGCAGGGAATGTTCGAGAGGATGCATGAAGCTCGCCATTGGAGATGGAGATTTTAAGAGCCTTAAGGATGATCACATTTTCAGATAGGCATCTATATGTTGTATAATACTTTGGACTTGTACATAATCTATGTGTTGCATATTTACATTAAATTTTCAGGGTTGATTTGGTCATGTAACCATGGATTGTAACATAAGTATGGCTATACGTTTGTATCTTTGGGGGTGTGTAAGCCCAAGTCTTGTAATATACTAATTTACTATATGTTTTGAAAGTTTGTGTGAAGCATGACCGGCTGATTTCGCTACATGGAAGTTGGTATTATCCTTGTTATTTCGTCCTTAAGTATGAGAATAATATATGCATGAAAAGATCGTCGATTATTTGCTTAAAAGTTTTTGGGAGTGTTTTTTGTCATAAGTTAAAATTCTGTGTCATATCAATTTTGACCTCAAATAAATATTTAAATGGGAAAGATGCACATCCTTAACTTAATTATTCAAACCTAATCTCTCTACTAGATTAAAATCGGTACCCATTGTTAATCTCTTTGAAATATCGCAAATATTAAATTAGGTTTCTTGTCAAGTTGTAGTATCTCTCGGAAAGGGTCGCCACATTCAATAGTTTTTTTGGAAGGTACAAGAGTCTTTCTCATCCTTCTTTGATCACTTATCTATTCCACACATATAAGATGGAAAAATATGAGCGAGATAGCATGAGGTGTCCCAAAGGCCCTATTGATCCACTTAAAAAAGTAGGGGTTAGGGCATGTGACTAAGAAGAGAAAGATTGATATGCATGATATAGTGTTTGATACATTTATTTAGGGAACCGATTCACCTAATTTGATCTCTATCCCCTTCTCCAGTAGAATTGGTACCGACATTAGTCCACTAGTGAGGACAAATGCAGGTTGTAGATACTTGGATTCACTTGCAGATTTAGGTGTTGACTCGACGTCTTCTTATAGGGCCATGAGATATCTCCTTGGCAGCTACTGCTACTTCGACCCTTTCCACTCTTGTGAAGGATTAGAAGATTCCCAAAACATGCTAGAAAAAATGGAGAGGAGCCCGAAAAAGACGAAGGAACAAGAAAAAAAAAGACCAAGTTTTTGAACAAGCTGCTGAGTACACTCCAGAAATTCTATGGCTCAGGTGATGAGGTTTATGACGATGTTCTTTTAGATCGAGATAGCTCTTTCATAAATGATGATATTTGCAGTGAATCCCTCTTAATCTATTTTTGATTGTGGTACTATGAGGACACAATTATATTTTTTAGTTAGGGGGTGCCTCCCTTGTCCGACTTATTTTAGATTGGTTTTTTGCATATGATTGTACCCTTGTTGGACTTGTATTATTTTGATTTGTTGATGATGTGACCTTGTCGCTCTTGTTTTATTTTGATTTTTCTATGATGTGCCCTCATTGCTATTTTTAATATATTATGTTGGGTGCGTTTACTTTGTATTGTTTCTTTTTGTAGGAAACTTCTTTGTTATTGTTTGGTAATAAATATGCATTGAAAATCCCCAGCGATGGATAAAGTGACGATTTCGTAAAGGAAAATCACTGATTGTTTGTAACTGTTTGATTGGTTGTGGATGTATTGTATTCTGAAAAGCCGACCCCGAATAGATGTAAGAGTTTTACAGATGATGGATTGGTTGGTGACTTTCTTAAGGGAATAATCATCTTCCTTTAAGAGGTTGTGACTTGGTTGGTACTAAGAACATAGTCTTGCATGTAAAAAGCATTGAGCATACCCCTCCATTTTTGATATTTAAGCATGTTGTCAATTCTTATGTACAAATCTTACATCTTATTTTTAGAGTTTTTATTCTCTAGAGATATAAATGTTTGATTATTTAAAAGGAAATAAGATTTTGAGTTGTCTTAATTAATTTGCATACCATGTGTGGTGAATGGTTGTGTAATGCACTGTGGGTCACTTTCATCACTTAGAACTTGCCCAATTTATGTAGAAATTTTGGTCTTGATTAAGTTTTGTCAAGGAAATGATCTTAGGATTTATTTGATGTTCTTGAAGTCCACTTAACCTAGAAATTCCATCTTTGCACTAAATGTTTTGAAAAAGAAAGTGAATAAAGAGACATGATTCCGCCAAAAGTTGAAAATGGTTGCATGTGGGGCCTCTTGGGTAAAAATAAGAAATATTTGGTAGAAAATATTGTGAAATGTGTAGTAAGTTTAAAAATGAAGAAGACTGGAAAACTTGGTGAATGGTAAGTTGTTGTGTAGTGTTGAAGGAGGGTGAAGTCACTTGCGTATATTACATATTAAGCTTTTGCAAGCCTACATTACAAGCGTAACAAAGTAATTTAATATCCCTTATCAAATGAAGTTGAGTCAACGTTGGCTAAATATATGGACAAGCCTATACAATCCCTTACACACACACTTAAGAGATCCTATAGACTCCCTAAGATAGAATTATTCTCACTTAACACATTAACATATAGATGATATGAAATTCTCCTTCCGAAGGCTATCGAAAGACTTACTTAAGTAAATAAAGAAGATAACGTCCATAGTGACCTCTTAAAGATTACCTAAGTAATCCTTAAGTATACCTAAGTCTTAGATCATGTCTACATAATCAACAAACTTCCCTAACGAGTAATTCTTAAGACTTATCTAGGTAAGATAAGAAGTGACCATTCCTATACCCCCTTCACACCTTAACTAGACAACCCCTAATTACTCTAGATAAGTACTACTTCTTTTAACATACTTTCTTAACTTAAGTCATTACATCGATTAGTTCATTTAAGACTCATTCATCAAATAAAGGACATTCAAGTAATGGTCTTGGACAAGACCTAGGGACTCCAAATAACATCTTAAAAGTCTATTGTGCAATGTCTAGATAGTGTCCCATACCACAACCTAAACTTCATAAATTTTCTCAAATGCTAATCGGTATCCCACAAGATGATAAATAGACAATAATTGACATATACCATGGTAGAAAATCATGGAATCCGAAGTTCAAACTTACTTTGATGAGGGTATTCTACTTGCCAAGGGTATAACTAGGAAACATCCCATGTAGGCATATGGTTAAGGAATATGAAGGGTGTGCATTGTATTCTAGTCTCATGCTTAACTAGAACACTTCCCTTACCATACTCACTCGGTGCTATCCATCGTTCTCATATAGTAAGTAAAATTAAAGGTTCATACAGTTGGGGTTCATATCTAGTTCATAACCTAATCACATTTACCCTACCAAACAGGTCCTCTAGGGCTACCTTCCAATGGCGACAAGAAGCTCATGATGACTTTACTAAGAAATAATATGATGTCATTCCATCCAATTAACCTTAAGTCCATGATTCCTTTACTTGAAGGCTACCATTACGACTTTTGACTTCAATATTTATAACCTTACAACTATGTGCAAGGTTTCACATAAAAGACCCTCTTAACATTATTCAAGGTCACATATCAATCATAAATTCAAGACTAAGAAACTTTAGCATCCTATGTAAAAAAATCACACATTCACTTTCATACAAGCATCACGTAAGGGATATAAGTCAACAAAGACAAGACACCACATACTTTACCTTAACATATACTACTAATCATTGTACAAGCACATAGGAATAACAATTATCATCTTTAATTCATCCTAAACACTTACATATCATCATCAATATAACTATTTTAGACTCATATAGTCAAGCAGGAACAATCATGCATCAACCGTAAGACTACATATAGAAGCACATAGTCATAGTTTACACGACTTCCTAACATACATAGAAAGAACATACACTTTCACATTGCTTCAAAATATATACATATACTCATACTTCACATAAAGCAACTATACAAAACATCATAGTACTTCAAGTAGTGCGGACAAGGCCATGATCATCATATTGCATAAAGTAACGCCGACAAGGCCACATCAATTCACATAGCACCACCACCATAAGTGGACCATATCAATAACAATATAATTGATGTCTAATTAACATAAATTAAAAATAAATATGGCAGCATACCCCACTCCATCTTACCACTTTGATTTCAATGCTAAAACATCCAATTCGGTATCATAGGACCCCTTACCCAAGTCCATAACCAACCATTCAAAATAATTATATCAATAATCAATGAAACTAGGTCAATTCATTACGTACTTATTAATCTAATACGATCTATATATCAATTGAATATAATTATTGCATCATTAGATATCCCCTAGAAGATTAAATTAGAAATAATAAGCCTTAAGTCAATATCAATTCAATAAGTCTAACATTCAATAGATCTAAGAATATTCAATACTCAATTGATCAAATTGAAACATACTATAAACCAACTAACCATAATTTGTACATGAATCAAAAGCCCCTAACAATCTAAATATAAATTCATCAATCTCAAAGCATGATCACTTAACCCATGTTTTAGTCAAATTGCGAGAATTGTGAATGTCAAGGGTTCATGGACAATTTCATTGGAAAAAATAAATTATACATCATTTTAATCATATATAAAAATTTGGAAACCATTTATGCAAGAACCCAAGACTTAGAGTAGAAATTGGACTTTTTCAATTTTTTTTTAAATCTTTGAAATTGGCTATAAGGTGATAGCAAGCCTTATATGAAGAAATATCATACCTTATTTTAATAACCCAAAGCTTGTTGAATAATAAAATCCATTGAAGACCCATCTTCAAGCTCCATCTTCATTTTAAACTCACATGGAGGTTTCTAGAGAAACTTTTTGGGGGAATATGTTTTGATTTAGGTGTCAAGGTTATAATGAGAGTTTAATGACTTATGTAATCTTAAAATACCCATAAACACTCAAAAAAACCATCGTCACATTTAATATGACTTGGGGTGAACTTACGACTTCACCTCTCAAGTTAACAGAAAGCTAGCAGAAAACAGGCAGCTCATCGACGGATGCATCGACGGGACGTGGGTGAGACCACGTCCCGTCGATGGGGGTCTCGTGGGTTGCACCTAAAACTCCCAAACCTTCAATAAAATTGGATCCATATACATGAACCAACGGGCCGTTTCCTGGTTGACTGGTCGTCGTTTGGTTCGTCGATTGCCACTGCCTAGAAGTGTTGAGCTCCAATGTTGGGGTCCTCCTTTAGGGCCCCTTGCGGGTCCTAGATGGATTCCTACCCAGACATTTTTATCCCAAATATGTTAGTAGTTTAGGACTTACCATATAAGTTTCATCAAAAACTAATACGTAAAACTCAACGAAACATACATAGACGTACAAGGTGGTTGCAAGGCAAACCTTTCGAACGTCATAGACGTTCTTGGATGTTTGACCTCCAAACTTCACGAAACATGACACACTGACTATATACTCTATAAAAACTCATTTAAGGACCTTATAAACTTATGAATCACACATAAAAACATTAAACCACATGCGAGGCACAGAGGTCACTTATTCGTCGAACATCTTGGTCATCCATTGAAGTTTGACTTCCAAGGCACTTAAACTCTTAGAAACTTTCTCAAACCAATATTATAAACCATTTTATAACATTAGACCATAAATACAACCATTTTAGTATCTAGTTTTACCTAAGTCATTTTTGGGGCCTTATAGAGATAATTTGACGGGAGGGATTTGAGCAGTGTGAGGGCACGAGGACTCGATAATCAGGTGAAAATTATGGTGCTCTGCCTAGGAGTCGAGGTTACTTAGGAAAAGGTATTCATTCTCAGTCCATCAGACCCATTCATGCTACTATACATGCGTTTGCGGTTGGCTATGGTGGGCATAATTCTTCAAGTTCAGTGCATACTTCACAGGGTTCATCTTCTAGACTTGTAGTTCATGGAGGGAATTCTGGTCATTCAGGTTTCCCTGATCAGACTGTGTATCATAGGGGTTGTTTTTAGTGAGGACATATGTGACAGTTTGTGAGAGACTGCCCTAGGACAAGGCATGGTGGCTAACATCAAGGTTCTCAGGCTTCAACTTTCAGGGTTGTACAACCTCCATCTAGGGGTGGTACACAGAGTGGTGGAGGTGTTTCTCATTCAGGTAGAGGTGGTTCTCCTTCTGGTCGAGGTAGTGGTCGTGGAGGTTCACAATATGAGGGAGGTCCTTCTCACTGTTATGCTTTTCCGAGTAGGGTAGAGGCTGAGGCTTCAGATTCTTTTATCACATGTATTTTTCCAGTGTTTCATCAACCAACTACTGTTTTATTTGATCCAGGATCTACTTATTTATATGTGTCCACATATTTTGCTCCTAGTGTAGATATATTATGTGAGTATCTTGATTTGTCGATATATGTTTCTACTCATGTCGGGGATTTTGTAGTGGTAGATCGTGTGTATCGATTATGTATTGTTACCTTTATGGGGTATGACAGTCATGTAGATTTAAAGGTCTTAAACATGTTAAATTTTGATGTGATTCTTGGTATGCATTGGTTATCTTCTTAACACGCTGTTTTAAATTGCCATGCCAAGAAAATCACTTTAGCTATGCCAGGAATTCCTATAGGAAAATGGAGAGGTTCCTTTAGTCACCCTCCTCAGGGTGAGATATTATTTCTTAAGGATCGTCAATTTGTAGAGAGAGAATATTTTGCTTACATGGCACACATTAAACATAGTAGTGTTAAGACTCGTATGCTTGAGTCTATTCCAGTGGTGAGTGAATTTTTGGAGGTATTCCGGAAAAATTTGTCAGGTCTTCCACCAGAGCGTAATATTGATTTTTGTATATATGTGGAGCCAGGAACTCGTACTATTTCCATTCCTCCTTATCGTATGGAACTGGGTAAATTGAAAGAGTTGAATGACCAGTTGCAGGATTTGTAAAGCAAGGGATTTAGTCACGACCCAAAATGTGTCGTGAGTGGCACCCACACCTAACCTCCTAAGTGGGCGAATAACAAAAATAATGCGGAAGCTCCAAAATCTTACTAAATATCATTTTCCAAAACCTGAAAGTCATCACATCAAGGAAATCTAAACTCCAAATACTAAGTCAAAGAGTATCAAATACAAAAAAATAAAAGAATAAAATTGTATGTGACTAAAAACACAGGACATCATGTCATGACCGAGAGAATCTAGAATGAGCTAGAATGAATAACTGACCCTGCAACCTGATATGCCGGAGACTGTCTAGAGCTGATGGCAATTCTATGTCCTTGATACACTCTCTACACTTCATAAAAGGAAAATAAAGAAAAGCACAAGTAAGGCTAAGTACGGGGCAACATTTACTGAGTATGTATCATCGGCTTACCTAAAATATAAACTAATATACAATAAATAATATTATGAACACAGCTACCTCACCAAATGAAAATTACATAATAATTTCATGATAAAAATGAAAGGAAAATAGATGTGGTGAGTGGAGATGGAAACCACAACCTCTTGAATGGATGAGAGAGTTAGGAGAAAAAGAAAGGAGAAATTTAATGTGGAGAGTGGGGATTGAATCCACGACCTCTTGGATAGGTGAGAAAGTTAAGAGATAAATTAAAAGAAAAATAATGAGCTTGTGGGGTATTGAACCCACAAACTCCTTGTCTTAAAACAAAAAAGGACAAGATAATAATTAAGAAATATTATGGGGTTGATAGGAATCGAACTAGGGTCTCCCAAATCTAAAAAATTCAATTATCATGCTTAAAATAATATTAAGTGTTGTTAAAGGGATTCAAAATGGGGTTTCCTTGCCCGATTCCGATTGACACATAAGTCGTATGTAAACAAATATTTAATGAATGTTGTCTCTAATGATCGAAATCAATATCTCGGCATATCTACAAGATGCATAAGTCTTGTATCATAAAATCTTGGGTAAACATGAATCACTTAGACAAACTATGAATGAAGCCTCATGGTTTGTATTTGTGGACTCATAAGTCTAGCAAATGTTTAATAGAAGCTGAGCCTAATATTTATGTGATAAAATGATGTAACCCTAGAAAGGTTATGTAAGAGTTTGAAACACACTAAATATACAAGTGCATTGGCTATGATGAAATGAACATTCACGTGAAGGGGTGAGTAATTATGAAAAGCAAATGCGTTTAAGTAAATGAATGAGGTGAAAATATTATAAGCGGATAATATAAAAGATGAGAGCAATCTTAAATGAGACTAAATAAATATTACCAAAAAGTACTAACCTATGAGAGTATAAAGCTAATGAAGAAACCACTCTCTATGAAAACACTAATAAAAGTATTGAAGTTAATGCATACTCAATACTAATGACGATATGAGAAATCATCTAATTAGCTATGATGTCCTTATGATAGAAGCCATCTTACATGATGTATGAGTTTAATATAATGGATCTTTATACTGAGCACCGAATGGCTAGCTATGAGCGGTGATGCCTTCCTTCGCGAAGGGCGGAGGTTCACCTAACTCTCTTGAGATGAGATTGTCCGGCATGCCGGGTATGGATCTCCTTATATCTCCTAGTCTTTGAACCTATGCTGCCAAAATAAGGACCTAGCAGGGTTCAATCCCCTCTACATACTAGCATGTTTTGGGTCACTTTGGCCGTTGATTCCACCTCTTTTTGGTGTAGTGATGACAAAGGATTTCATGAGGTTCACATGATATATGTCATTTAAAGTTAAAGTTCCCAATCAATGAATAAGACCAACCTCAAATGATGCACATAATGAAATGAATTATACCAAAGGTGTTAGGATAGGATAATAAATTAGGTGAGCTAGACGTAAGTAATGACACTAGGTCATTCTAGATCATTGCACAACGAACCCGATGAAAGTCTTAAACTACAACCTAGGGATAGCTGGTGTTTACACTAGATTATGAATGTATGAAGTGAAGTACGTATGAATGAATGAAGAAGACTCTGTGTTTGCTAAAGAGGGCTCCCTAGTTAAGGTCCCATATGTTGAGACCTCATTTTAGGGAAGTCTTGATGTCAAGCCCATGATTCCAAAGTCTCATGGCGTATGAACGAATGATATGAAATATGTTATGTGATATATGCAATATGTTATGTGGTATGTGTAAGACTTTATGTGATGTTTGCAATATGATACGTATGATGATGCATGTTACTCTCATGGCGTGACCTTCCTTATCCAATTTGGCAAGTCCACTAACCTTCCTAATCCAAATTTGGCAAGTCTACTGACTTGAATTTCCATAAATCATGTTGTTAGGAAGAGCTATTCTTACTCATACATGTCCTTGGTGTGTGCTTGCATCTACCCATACTTAGTACAAGTGTGTCCTAATCCCATAAAATGCTATATTTTTAGGTGCAGGCACAGGTGGACGTTAGAACTTACAGGTTGACGTTGAAGCCATCCGGACGTGGAGCATACATCCGTACTTGGTAGGCCCTCAGGCATTCGAGGACGCTTGCCTATTTTAATGCAGCTTAGTTATAGGATTGATCTAGTGGAGTATGTTCCACTAGCGTTTCTTTCCCATTTTTATCTCAGACATTGTATTGCGGCCATTTTGGCAAGTATAAATTTAATGCAGCATTGTACTATTTCTTTCATTTGATGATCTTAATGTTAGATGGTTAATGGTGAAAATATATTAGTTTAACTAGAATGACTTACATGCATGTTAAAAAACAAAAAGTTCAAATTTTCCGCTAAAATTAACCTAGATTAAGTAACGATGACGTATGTAGGCTTGTCTGCAACCTATGAGAGGTCAACGACGCCGGTCTCGTCTGGGGTCTCGACTCTGGTCGTGACAATGGAACCAAAAGGGCAACAAATTTTTTCAAAATTCTCAATAGGGCAACTCAATATATTTTTATACGAAAAGGGAAACATTTCGTTACTTTCCCTAACGGTGTAAGTTACAGTGTTTTTAAAAGTAAAACTCAAAAATTCATGACTCTTACAAGGCTCATGAATTTTTGAGCCTTATAAGGCCCAAATCCACATCAATTTTTTTTAAAAAAAAATCCATTTTTTCTTTCTTACTAGGACTATTCTATAACTTGAAGCATATTAATACAACAAAAGTTGTTCTTCCTATATTTATTTATTTACATTTAATGCTAATCTTTGATTTGTCTAAATTTAGTAACAAGTTACCATATGCTTATTTGAATGATGAAGCCACATATGCTAATTAAAAAATAACAATTGAATATTTTTTCGTCAAAAAATTATATTATATAAAAGTAAAATTTGAAGCTGTTGATTTTATAATTTTAATTTTTTTAATTTAAGAAGGCCAGAAATTCAAGCCATGGAAAGAACCTTCCGTAAAAATGCAAGGGCTGCACAAAATAGTCCCTTGTGGTATGGGCCATTCTCGAACTCCACACATAGATATGCATTTTAAGATGTTTTAATACTCACTTCTGCACGTTCATGTACCAGCCTGCCACATTAGAACAAACACTTTTAGATAAAGACTTTGGTATGTGGAGTTCATCAACATATATATATACTCCGTCAATTAGTTTACATTTAGTTGTTATCACAACTAACCCGCCTTATTTTGAAGATACAAATTTCATATTTTGTGCAATGCATTTAAATTAAGACCACAAAAGATTTTCAATTACTAAATTGTTCCTCCCTTCGTCACAATTAATATTTCTTTTATATTTTTCGATAATAATAACACACTACTTAGTGTAATCCTACAACTAGGGTTTAGAGAATGTAGGATGTATGCTGATTTTACGTCCACCTTTATGAGGTAAAGAGAATGTTTTCAATAGACCATCTGCTCAAAAGGAATTTTATCAAAGTAAGATTTGCAAGAAAAATATAATACCCAAATACCATGACTTAAAGAAAATAAAACAACAATTAGTGCAACACATAGAATAATAGGAGACTGTACAATTACTAAATACTACTGCAATGATGAGAAGAGGAAAAGGAGGAGGTTATCCCCAATTTGTCCCACGTTAAGTACGAGAACACCCGAAAACCTACTGAGTTGGAGCTGTGCCAAGTTATATGTAAGGTCTCACAATGTTTTCCTAGTATACCTCTACCTGTCTTAACTCTTGCTACAACCAACCTCTCACATCTCCTAATTGGCGTACCCTCGCAGCTCCTCTTCACATGACCGAACCACTTTAGCCTCATATTTCTCATCTTGTCTGGCATAGATCTACTCCCACCTTGTACCAAAAAACTTTATTCCTAATCATATCTCTCTCAGTGTGTGCTCACACATCCATTTGAGCATCCTAATCTCAATAATATTCATCTTCTAGACGTGGATTTTATTGACTAACTATCACTCTTCCCGTACATCTCTACCTCATAAGTTACATCACTAAACATCATTTTATCTTATTAATAATCAATGACATTGTAAGAAAAAATATTATATGGGTTGATGAAGGGACTCTCAAAGTCAATATAGTTATAATAGAAGTATTAAATTTATGTAGGCCTTTTTACATGAAGAATAATCATAGACAAGCTAAACACAGTGAAAGAGATGCCACCGATAAAATAGAGAGTAAAGGCTAGACCAACTGAATTTTCTAAAGTAACATACATACCAGTTGCAAATGCAACTACAACAACTTCCATCAGATAAATCTACAATGCAATAGCCATGTTATAAATCTGGATAATAACTGTGAACTATGTTACAGCGGTAATGGCATCCAATAATCTAGTTAAGCTATATGAGATAGGAAGTTAAAAGGATTGGGTTGGGGTAGGGATAAGCTTGTTCAAAATATTTTCTATTATAATAGTGTAGCACGCAACATATAATCTTGTTTTATCAAGACCTTTAATATATTTGTTTTTCTGTTGTAATCTTCTCATCATTTCTATAGTATTTTTCCACGATCGCTTCACGTCTTCATAAGTCATATATAGGTTGTGACAGTGACACTTCAAGCACAAGCACTACAAAAACAGACATTTAGCGGTAATTGAGTTAATGTCATTGCATCGAATTTCACTAAAACCTTTTATGACATTTATATAGGGTATTGTTTATAAATACTCATATTTATTAAATTTTTCCATTAAATACAATATAGTGGCAAAATATGTTATTGCCACTTTCGTTTTTTATTATAGTGAAGTTGTTTTTAAGGACTCATGGTTGGTGTCTTCTTGTCTTCCATTCCTTATTTAGTTATTGTGAAGATCATTATGTTGAATTTTAGGAAAGAATATCTACTACATATAGTGTGAGCTATTTATAAGACTTTATGAATACATAAACTAGTTGTGAAAAAGCATATTGATGTTGAGAATACTTACCTTTATTAATTTGGTATAGTATCAACAACAACAAGAACATACCTAGTGAAATCCACTAAGAGGTATCTGGGGAGGATAGATTTTATGCAAACCTTATCACTCTCTCGTAGAGGTAGATATTTTGTTTTCTAAAGACCCTTGGTATCGAATTTGATCAATTGTTATTCGAGAGAGATGACACCGTTCTTGTTGATGAATTTTGAAAAAAAAATACTTAATAAAGTATAGTTAATAAACAAGAACTGAAGAAGCAACTGACAAACTTTATAAACCTGACTTAAATTTAAAGTTTTGCATGAAATGATAAAATTCAACATTCAAAAAACTTATTAAAAGAAAACCTAAGCTTGGATATATGATCAAAAGAAATGATTAAAATGCAATTCTGAATCTATGGGGAAGAAGTATCAACATCCTTTTCTCAGTTGTTGTTTATCCGTTTTCTCTCACAACTAACAGTCTTTTTGTTTGTTTTGTTACTTGAATCTTCATTTTCTAAATGATTCATATTTTGGTGTTCTTCAGTTGGACGATTCCAATTATATTCATCTTCAATTGGTGAGAGCCTGAAAGTACACTGTGGAATGGAAAGAAGTTTGGTGAGATAACAAAATAAGTTTAGAAATTTCTTTTATTTTGTCAAATTTCTGAGTATCAAAGTTACAGAAAAAAATAAACTATTGTTGAATAATATTAGAAACTTGTTTTAAATACATGATGTAGATAGATAAAAGCTTTATATGAATTACCTTATAAAGGTTATTGATGAAACGAAATTTGATACTTCTTGGCATTCCTTGTGTGATATGATAGTTTCCACCATTTTCATCTTTTGCCAAAAGTCTCGAGCCATAGTTTATAATCTTTTCATTTATAATGTGATCAGAATTATCTAGGATATCATCTTCGCATGTAATTTTGTTGATATTTGGATCACCTGAAAATTTTATGTGACATTGCATGATATATGTGAAACAAATTAGAAGTTCAAAAAGTAGGGTTGCAACTTCAATTTAATGACTGTATTTTAGGCTACCAATGTGCTATGTTACATTTAGGGGAAGAGTTTAAATTACCATGCGCTCATCGATTTAAATTTAGGATAATTCTCTACTTCGATGAAAAAAAAGTCAAATAACTAAAATAAATTTAATTTAAAAGATGTAAAATTCCTTAAGTACCATCAATAATTTCTTCTTGTCGTTCGCCAAGAAGTTCCTCCACAAAAGAATCCTTTTGATCCCGGCTTATGTTGCTTTCGCTATGTTCTTTAAATTTCTCACTTTGTAATTTCAGCAAATCCATATTGTTTCTTAATAAACAATTGGAGATAGAAAATTATATTTTGGAATATAATAAACGTGCTCAATAAAAGATTTTTAAATAGATGCAAGTGTTGAAAAATTACCTCGCAAGCAGGAAGGAGGGGATACAAACACGTATTGACAGTGTTATTTTCTATTATGGTAGCGCTATAATGAGTTGTTGAATAAACTAATGAAGTACGTACCATGAATAAATTGTTGTTCGTGATTGTCTGCGTCCTTCCTCTCTTTCATGGAAAGTTGCGAATTGCTTTCCTTGTTCCCTTGAAACAAATAGTTAATATTTTATTTTGCTGATAAAGAGTTACTAATGATACATTGAAATTAATTTTTAGACTGCTAATACTCCAATTAATTTTTAAAAATTTATTTAATAATACGATTAAAATTAGAAAAAAAAAACAAGCATTATTTCTCTTTTAATTTATTAAAGTGAACAAGGACAACAATAATCAGTTGTAAGATGTTGAAGTAATTAACAACGTACTATAAATAAGTTTTTCCTTTTGCTTGTTCTCTAGTATATTCTTTGAAGAGTCCCCTTGGTCCTCTCCATAAGATTTCTTATTCCTCTTGGCATCTTCTTTCTTTTTATTTTCTTCTTCAAGCATATTGGGCATATACTAGTGAATGAAGACCAAAAGGCAAGATCAACTAATTATTCAAATTGACAAATCATGCTCGCAAAAAAGAAAGATCTTCCCTTCACACTAAAGAGTATAAAGTTCAAAACCAAATGAGATTCTATAAGTCACAAACGAAATATAGTTAATTTATTATACACATATGCCGTTGAAGCTATATACACTTTATTCTAATCATAACCGTATTATACATTGTATTTCATATAGTAAAACTTTTAGAAATAAATATAAATATACATTAAATATAGATTTTAAAGATGAAACAACACTTTTGGATTTGAGAGCACATAGGAATGATTTTAAGGGATTAAGAAAGCATCATCCTTCGATGACTCTCGTCCTAAGATCGACATGAAAGTCTCGTTCTAAGATTGGAAAATATAATTGACTGAATGCATGTGGAAAAATTGATGGATGTCTTACTCTATTTAAATGAGATTGTTCATACATATCCATACACAACAACAAAAGCAACATATCTGATGTAATCCCACAAATAGGATATCAAAAGGGTGAGACATACACAAACTAGGGTTTGAAAATAGGAAGATATACACAACTTTAACTATATCTTTTTTGGGGTTGACATAGTTTTTTTTATATGCCATAGACAAAATAATTGAAATTGGATTGCAAGCAGGAGAAATTAAAAAAAATCAATCTTGTTGATTATAGGTTTTAAAATTTATTAGAGATGGTCTGTAAATTCAAAAACATGACACTTTCTAAAAGGAACTGTAAATTTATAAATGAACACAAGGCTAAAAATTGAGAAACAAAACAATATCTTAATAGAATCAAACTCACCATCACGTAATTCGATTCTTTTATGAAAGAAAATAAAAAGCAAAAAAAGAATTGAATAGAATGAACGAGTGAATCAATACTATCTCAATCACATTTACATATTCCTCTTGATTAATCCCTTTTAAAAAATGAAGTAAGTGAAGAAGCAAACCTGTATTGATTCAAGTGTCTTCTCTTGACTGCTTATATATTTTTTCAAAAACTAAAATAAAAATGAAGAGGTGAACAGACATCTCGCCTTTTATATGTACAATCTAGATTGCTGAGTTGTTTCTTGAAAAATATGTTTGTTCAATTTTGAAAAATATATTATTTGTCCATTAAAGGTAAGATAAATTTAAAGTGCAAAGGTGTGAACAGAGTAGATTTTTTAATAAATTATTGTGAAGAATTTTATTATTTTGCTAATAGTGATATTTTGAAATTAATTGGGAAATTTATTAAAATCATTTATTTCTTTTACCTTAGTCATTTATTATACTTTGTAATGTGTATTATAAGGATAATACATGACAATGTGTTTTAAGTCTTTGACAAAATAAATTTAAATAGTTTTCATAAAGTTGGTCCAATATCATATTCAATGCACACCATAAGAATCACTACAAAATTGATATAGGACATGAAATTATGGTTGAGGTAATAATATTTTTCTTCCAAAAGATAATAGCTATCTTGACTTAAAATTAAAGTATTTTGAATTTATGTTTTGGAGTGGAAGACTCCATATCTCTTTTCTTTAAACTTGTTTAGATTATGAAATTCATACAAAACAATATATGTGTAGTTGTTTCTATAATAACATAGAATATAATAATATAAAATAAAAAATCAATTTTAAATTAATTGAAAAATATGCTCTTTTTCCTGCAATTTGATAAACGAATAATTTATGGGTAATTCAAATTAAAAATTAGTTGTTCTGTCGTACGTGTTTATATGTCTCCTCTTAATTGTTTAACTATTCCTTTTAAGAGTAATACCTTCAAGATATTTAGTAAAGAAATTCAAAAAATAGTTGAATATAACTTTATTCCGGTGTGGGAGACAAATAATGTATACATATTAAAAAAAATAAGCCTATTTATAATATAATTTTTCAATGAATGCAATTAAATTGAAACCCTTCCCAACAGATAGTTTCTTCATTGCTTTAGAAAAAATCAATCATCAAGTTTTACAATTTAAAAAAGCAACGACATGAAGAGATAAAAGTTCTAACTAGCAAGATTCAAAAATTGGGTGTGATGACATCTGCCTTATCCAACTAAGACAAGTCAACGGAAACAATCATTGACAAGGGAAAATACGGAAGTAAAAAAGGAAATAACGACTAAACATAACATAAAAATTTCGAAAACAATAACATAACAAAAAATGATGTCACGTATACAAGACATGTACAATTTTTTATAAATGAACAAGTTTGAATGTCTACATTCCTAGAATAATAGAAACACATAGTCAATAGTAAGTAACACCTTCCGCGAGGTGGTACCTCACAAACTTCTCAAAATCAAGCCACAAACACTGATGCAAGAGGAGGATCAAAATGAATGGGACACATAAACTAAATAAGTGTAGAAAAAAGGGAGTGAGTGATGAGTTGTGGATTTCCACTAATTTAAGGATCTTTCATAGTTACTTTCACTTTATTTAGTTTAGAATTGATGCTTTTAATGTGGCTTGCTTAAAATTTATAGGTAAATGAAATGGAGAGTTGATTAAGAATATGGATGAAAAAATTAAGTGGAATTGAATCAAGGAGAGGCCAACTAGAAGAAAGTGGAACTGACAGAAGTTTAGTTATCACGACCGTATGATGTACAGTTCGTGATTGCGTTGCCCATGAAATTCAAATCTTGCGATTCTGTATTCAGATTTCATGATCCCATGTCCAAGATACACTACTCCCCGCGACCGCATGATTTAGTTGTTGTGAATACAAAAGGTAAATACCTATCACCCGGGCAGATTGGGAATTCACCAAATTGATCACAAAACCCCTTCGCACACTTGCCAACAATCATTTTTCATCTATCCATCTTTTACGCAATAATCCTAGAGAGAGACAATTCCATATTCTTAGCTTAGATTAGAAAAGTACTTGTTGATTTCAATTAGGATTGAGACTTCCAAGTTGCCTCACAAAACATATTTTGATTTGACAATCGTGTTCTTACTACTAAAATCTCTTAATTCTTTCTTTATTTCATTTCTTTAAATTTCTATAACTATGGGTGAAATTGTCTAATTGAGATTGAAGTTTTATGCTAAAAATAGACAACTTGTTTGGATTTTTATTGCTCACTCTAATGCTTGTTTTTGTGATTGTGTGCTTTTGTGATTAGGGTTTAATCTTATTTACATGCTTTAATCTATGATTTGAGAGTGCATGCTTGAATCTAGCTTCTGATTTATGTGGATTGCTCGACTAAGAATTCCTGAAGTGGAGCATTAGATTAATAGTCATGTTTGACTTTGATTCCTAAATTTGAGACAAGGAGATAATTTGGATTTACTTTGTTGAACGCTAGAAATATGGATTCACATTAATGTATTTGATTGCTTGTTGTTGAAGTCAATTGAACCCGAAGGAGATTTCGCGATAAAACACTTTGAGACATAAAGGAGATAAGTGTTCATTGATAATTATCTAGTCAAACTTAAAATGATTTGAGATGTCAATGGATTGTTGAATGAGGATTGATTTCCAAATTTCCTAATCTATCCTTGTTTAATATTGTATTTTCCTAAATCCTTTATTTTCTTAATAAACTCGCTTTCTATTCGACAGTCCTGTAGATTGCATGTTCAAATTCAAACCAATATCTATATACCCTTTAACATTTCGATTGCTGATAAATTGTTCCTTGTGCGATTTTTCCCTAACTCTTAGTTGGGTATTTTTATTGATGACAACAACTCACTCTTACAATTTTTAGGGTTATTTAGTATAATAGAAAACGGGCGCCATTGTCGGTGAGAAATTAGACGTATTGAATTGATTTAGGATTTCTAGTTTACTTGTTTCAATCTAAATTATGAGTAGTTGTCTTTATAGTTTTTGTTACCATATGTTTGAGAGTGGTTTGCCTATACCGGTCCATGTCCATGTCGTGAATCGAATGTGATAAGACAATTTTTGGCTTCAGGTCGTAGTTGAAAAGCTCAATTGGGGGGAAAAGGAACTACTTTGATCCTCCTAAGAAAAGGAAAAACTTCTCAAAATCCACTTCACTCGGTGCCAATGGGCAGTCAATTTCAAGTTTGAACTCGCAACTCTTAGGACCATATTAGGAACAAGATATGAGGGAGATACTACTCCTTATCCAATAGTCAACAGGAGCGAAGAGGAGTCTCACGCCTTGTACCTAGCTAGGTGTTATGAGATGGTAGCACTCGATTTTGAGATCTCTACTTTGGAAGCTAATGTGGAGACAACAATAGGGGCGGTGGTTTACATTGAGAATACCTTAGGCCTTTGCAACATATTCAAACCAATAAGAGTCCAACAAGCTGGAAAAAATGTGATTATACTAAAGTTGCATAAAAGAACCAAAAATATTATATATGACAACTTTAGTTCATATGGAATCAATAGTGTCAGTTGATTGAGGGCCAACAATAATGAAAAACAATTCTCAAGTGGCCTAGTGACTCTCTAAACCCTTACCAAAAGATCTGAAATGGAAGTATGATGCAACGTTGGGCAGGAGGTGCATTTCCTCAAACTGGAAACACAAAGGGTGATATAACTGGTGCCGTGTCGCGATTTTAAATTGTGTGCTTTATGGGAGGCAACCCATTGATATCTTAATTAGTACAATGTCTCATTTTTTACTTGTAGTTTAGGTTTGATATTTTTTAACCCTCATAATTTCAAAGTTGGTAGTGGTGTTTAGAACATGTTTAAATGTATAAAACTGACTAAGATTGAAGTTTGGGCTGAAACACCTTCAAAAAGAAGAGTTGACAATTTTTTTGATGCTCATATGAGCCTAAATATTGTGTGGTTTGTCATTTTTGTTGTGCCATAACCCAAATTGAAAATACCTTTAGAAAGTCTAGCACCATGTTTTTCATCACAATTTCGAGAGCATCTAGCCTCGATCACAAGTAACAGGTGTCACATTCATGGAAGGTAAAAAAACTTCTTGTTGTGATTGTGAGAAGAGGGGTCCCGACCATAATGATTCACTTGAATTTCAAAAGGCAGTTGTTTTGAAATCCATTTTAATGTCCCATAAACTTCCAATAACTTCTCCCCCATAAAATCAATTACACTAGTCAATTTTGGACAAGAATTCCCTTCAAGCATTTTTTAAACTTAAGGTATGTCTTCTTCACCCTTTCTTGATCTTTTCTTGAAATTGGTGAGTTATTTATAAAATGGTAGATTCTTGCCCTTAGTTTTTTTAATCATGATTTGTGTTGAAAACTTTATTGTGTAGATAAGTATTGTAGTTTAATGTCTTGTAATGGGTGTTAATTGAATAAGGATGAATTTGAGGCTTGAAATCGGTTGATAATGGCACGAGAACAGGTTACAACTTGTTTGATTCAATGCCGAAGTGAAAAATATTTTCTAGGCTAAAGTTTTCTATGAGATCGTGGTCTCATCCCGTGATCACGGTATCTCATCCCACGATCACGGCGTATTAAATTTTTAAATTCCATGATTGTGATGTCTAATCCTACAATTACAATGACCTGAAAAGGCGAGGCTCATGATCACAACGTCTTATCCCGTGGTCGCGATGAGTCGTGTGCTTGCTATTGAAAACTACCAAAAATAGTAACTTCGCCTCGATTCACTCGATTCTTTTTTGACTCATTTCATTGGCCTAATTTCTTTATAATACATTAATTTACCTGCCTTTGCATTAATTTTACAATTTTGTATATTGTATAGGTATACTTTCTGCAAAAGCATGGACAACGACGTCGTCAACCAACTGAAGGAAAAAATGGAAGAAAATATCATGGGAGAGGAAATCTTTAGTCGTGAGCATTTAATGTTCGCTAAATTCCAGCGATTGCATGTACACCACCACAAAAGAATATCATAAATGAGAGTGGTCTTCTTTTAAAACGCCTCCATGGGAACATATCATACTTCTATGGGAGATTCAAGTCCAGTGCATAGATGTGTTTTGTTATAAACTTAACATGTCTAAACACATGGTGGATCAAGATTTGTATGCCAATATCGCCGAAGGTAATTTCTCTAGTGACTTGGTAGTCAGGGTCTGGGGCAACCAAGTTTGTTTTGACTTCATGAAGATCACTAATTATTATGGTATTAATGATGTTAATAATGATATTCACATGAGAAGTGCAACGGAAGAGTGCCAAGAGTTGTTTTTGATATATTTTTATGATGGTCATATGCCTAAATGGATTTAGAACAACTAGTGGATTGATTCCTCAAAATTCCAAGCGAAAAATACAAAACTTGGGTGTCCATCATTTTTATTTGGGTTATACCAATTTTTTTCTTCATTAGGAGCTTTTAATTTTTCTATCATGGATGGGATTCCAATTAATGTTGGGTATATCATTGTGCAACACATTCAGTGTAACAACACTAAAATAATATACCAAGATTCGCATGTCAATACATCATTGCCTAATTACTATAATATGTTTTAGTATGATTTTGGGAACTTAAAATTTTGCGATAATTACAACCTTGCTTATGTAAGACCCCGAAAATGACATAGCTTAACTAGAGCCTAAAATGTTGGTATTGAAGTTATAAGGTCCTAAATATTTCTAAAATATAGTATATAGGCTGTAGCAAAAAATTAAGAGGAGTTGGAAGTCAAACGTCAAAGGACGACCAAGACGTTCAACGACTAAGTCACCTAAATGTCTAAAATGTAGTTCTATGTGTTTATGTGAGTTTCATGGTGTTTTAAGGTTCTTAATTGACTTAATATATGTATTTATAGGTAATGTTTAAAGTTTCCTGATGTTTGGAGGTCAAACAACCAAAAACGTCCAAGGCGTTCGAAAGATATGACTTGAGTCGACTTTGTATGGCTAGGCGAGTTTCATCGAGTTTTACGTGTTCATTTTGGATGAAATTTCTTTGAGAGGTGTTAAACTTATAGAGGATTGGATTTGGGTTGGAAACGTCCAGGAAATTATCCCCAAGGACCATCTAAGGTTCCTTGAGGAAGACATAAAATTAGTGTACAGGCTGTCCCAGGCAGACCTAGCCGACAGAGCAGTCAACAGCCCGTCATGTCAGTGATGCCCCTTCAAAGGATCCCGTCATGAGTACTTAGACAAGGGTGAAGATATGAAGCTTGAAAAGCTACTGCAGCCAACGACGGAGGACTGTGACGCCACGTCGTGGCTGTGACGGCCCGTCAAGGGCAGTCATCGCACGCAACTGCCTTCCTGCGCAGGCTGCTGCCAAGTTAAGGGGTAAATTGGTAAATTTACCCCAATTCTAAGTTATTTCATTGAAGGTTTATTAAGGGTAATTTGGGTATTTTAATTAATTATATTAAAGGATATCACATAGAAAGTAGTTATGGAACCCTTTTATATAAACCTTGTTTTGTAGAGTAAATGTGATTGGGTTATGAACTAGTTATGGAATTCATTTATGTGAACCTAATGTATGAATTACTCTATGAGAACGAAGGCTAGCACCGAGTGAGTATGGTAAGGGAAAGTAGTTCTAGTTAAGTATGAGACAAGAATACAAAGAAACCCTTCATATTCCTTAACAATGTGCCGACATGGGATGTGTCCAAGTTCTACCATTGGCAAGTAGAATAACCTCATTGGAGTAGGATAGAAATACGGATTTCATGTCTTGATATCATTGTCTATGTCGGTTATTGACTATTCTCATCATATGGAATACCTATTAGCATTTGAGGAGTTTATGGTTTAGATGGTGGTATGGAATATCTAGACATTGCATAATAGACTTTGAAGGTGTTAGGTGGAGTTCCTAGGTCATGTTCAAGACCATTATTTAAGTGTCCTTTATGTGATGTATGAGTCTTGATAAACTAAGGAACTAATGACTTCTGTTAAGGAGTATGTACATAAATGAGTACCTAATCTAAAGTGACTTAAGGATTTCTTAGCTAAAGTGTGAAGAGGGCATAACAGATGATCTCTTCATGTATTATCTTTGGAAGTCTTGAGTATGACTCTAGTTAGGTATGTTGGTTGATTTTGTGGTCATGATCTAAGACTTTGGTAATCTTAAGGACTATTTACGAAATCTTTATGGGGTCACTATGGACGTTATGTTCTTGATTTACTTTAGTAGGTCGTTTGATAGTCTTTGGGAAGAGAATGTCATATCATCTATGTGTTGGTGATTTATGTGAACATGATCCAATCTTAGGGAGTCAATTGGATCTCTTAAGTGTGTGTGTAAGGGATTGTATGGGCGGTCGCTTCACAACTAACTTAAGTGAGACTTACAGTTTACCTTTGGTAGAAGAATCTTACCTTGATGTTTATGATTGCTTTGTAAATATGTATTTAAAATCATTAAAGGTAATGTTAAGGGTCGTTTAGGCACATCTAGAGAGGGTGTATAAGCGGTCTCTCTTTGTGTGACTTAAGTGAATGTTAGGATGACTTTAAGTGAGGAAATTACATATTAGAAGTATCGTATGTGTTTATAAATTGATTTATGATGCTATTATGATTATAATATGATTTTAAATGAAAAGATGCATATGTCCAATAATGTCCATTTTGATGATTTATATGCATAAGCCATACTCAGTACATGTGGTTGTACTAATTCCATGTTTTTATCTATATATATAGCTCTTGGTAGGTGAAGAGCTTTGAGCAGTAAAGACTTGGACTTAGTAGATAGTTTGAGAGAAGTTCAAGTATGTCCTCACTTGACTCGAGGGAATATATATGTCTTTTATGTTTTCATTCAAAGTATTGTAATACACTAAGTATTTCTATATTCGTATTTTGAAGTATGGGTCGTGTCCCTAGTTTTCTTGTGTCTTAAGATGATGTCATCGAGACTTAGTATTTCCTATTACTTTTATATGAATGAGATTTTGAAGACAATATTATGTTTTGTGAAAAGCTTTAATTCCGCACTACTTTTCACTATGTATATGCAATGAATGATATGAAATATCTTGTCTAAGAACTCTGAGAGTTCGATGACGCCGTTCCACAATTCAAGATTGTGCCCGAACTTCTAGGGTGTTGTTTTGGGTTGTGACAAATCTTGGTATTAGAGAATAGGGTGGTGAATGTAGTATTAGGAATCAAGACGTCTTATCAAGTCACGTCTAGTAGAGTCTTTACCATCGGGGTGAGTCACGACACATCTATGGGCGAGACGTTATGGGATGATAGAGTTTCCCTTCTTTTCTACCCCTATGTCGTGCGGTAGAGTAAATGTTTTGATTATCCTTCTTATGAGTTTCCTTGTGTTTCTAGGAGATGAATAATAGAAGGATGGCCGCTACAAGGTTGGAAGAGGAGAGGGTGAATGAGGAGGTTCCCAATCAAGTTGAGCAAGTTAAGCAAGTTCCTTAAGGTGGGAGAGGAGTTCAAGGTGCTAAAGATGCCCAAGTGCCTCCACAATGTGATGCTATACCTAATGTAGAAGGAGGTATTGAGGTTCCGTAGATGTCTAATAGGGAGATTAGAGAGGCTTTGATTGCTATTTCCCGAGTCGTGACTATGCAAGCTATTTGAATATGATGCCTAGAGTTGTGGAGAGCACTACGACATCTGGGTTGACAGATTTTGTGAGTATGAATCCTCCTATCTTTCTTGATTTTAAGCTAAATGAGGATCCCTAAGATTTTCTTGATGGATTGTACAAAATTTTCAGTGCTATGGGTGTTACATCTAGGGAAAAGGCGGATTTGGCTTCGTACCAATTGAGGGATGTTTCTCAAATTTGGTACACTCAATGGAAGGATAATA
The DNA here is from genome assembly GCA_032847665.1 of Solanum chilense. Taxonomy (NCBI): domain Eukaryota; kingdom Viridiplantae; phylum Streptophyta; class Magnoliopsida; order Solanales; family Solanaceae; genus Solanum; species Solanum chilense. The sequence continues at coordinate 54,715,790 of CM064969.1, read as the reverse complement.
GGCCGGAAGGACTGGGTCTTGTTGAATGGGAAGAATTTAAGGAAGATTTTCTTTGTATGTAGTTTCCCCGAGAGGGGATAGAAATTAAGGTAGACGAGTTTATCAATCTCAACAAAGGCAATATGGGTGTTGCTGAGTACTCTTTGAAATTATTAACTTTGTCTAGGTATGCCCCTTCTCTTTTGTCCAATCCAAGAGATTAAATGAGTCATTTTGTGACAGGGGTAGCCGGTTTAGTGGTGGAAAAGTGTCATACCGCTATGTTACATGATGATATAACCCTAGCTAGACTCATGGTGTATGCACAATCAATTGAATAGTTTAAACTTAGGAGGACAAGTAGAAGTTTGAAAAGGAGTGGTGCTAGTGATCAAGAGCAAACTAGGTTTAAGAAGAAGGTTCAATCTCAATGAGAATCTAGGAGTGCTAAGTTCAAGGTTGAGAAAGGAGGTGGTTCAAAGGATGGCAAGCCTACTTGTGTAAATTGTGGCAAGAAACATTACGGTGAGTGTCTATTCGGTACCAGGAGTTGCTTTAATTGTGGTAAAGATGGTCACAAAATGAGAGATTGTCCTATGATTGCTTTTAGAGGAAGATAGGGTAAGAAAGTTGCTCCTAGTGATCCAAAGGATGATGCTTTGACTAAGAGGCGTTTCTATGCACTCCGTTCTAGAGTGGAGAAGCCGGATCTGACGGAGAGTGATGATGATATTGGGACATTCTTTTTTTTTTTGTTACGATATAAGTTCCTTCTAAGTGGGGGAGTATGGTTTGTAGATGGGATAGAAGTCCTTGAAATTGTTGCTTGTTCATCATGTTTAGGAGTTTGGTTGAAATTAAATTTCATTAACTTTTTGCATTCTGTGTTTTATGAAGGCATGATTATGTCGTAAGATGTGTTTATATTATGTTTCTTTGCATATTAGCATGTTTATATCATGGATTTCTGGAAAAATGTGAATTTTTTAAATGTTGCTTAACAAATTCATTTTTTCCTTAAGAACTACGAGCTGCCATATTTTTTAGAAAATGACTAAGTAATTCGTTTGCCAAAAAAATATTGCAATGTGGTTAGAACTTATCTATATGAGTAGGGTATTGATTATAAAATGAGGTTTTACCATTCAAATTGAAGAATGTGAAGTTTATGTTTTCTTCTATGAAAGGTGTTTTATGGTTTGCTTATGAGCTGCTAGTTGAGTCTCTAATCTTGGGAGTGTTCGGAGAGTGGCAAGTAGTAAAGAACCCAACTAATGAGGTTGGGCTCGTTCCCACGAGGAAAATAGTTCAGACTTAACTTCAATCTATTATTACTACTATTTAGTCAATTATTTACATGGAAAGCAAATACAATAAAAGGGTTTTTTCACTTCTAAATGAATGAAAATATATAGCTAAATTAAATGAGACAACTAACAGCTTCAAATGTTGGAGTTTAATAAATTAATAAAAGTAACTAGGGTTTACGTGTTCCCCAAAGGTTCATAACTTGATAATTCTAACTATAACAATTCTTTTCTAGTATCTTGCATGCAAAGGGATAAGTTATGTATTTCTAAATCCTTGGTCCGGCATCTAGAAAATTTAACTCCGCACCATGGTCCGGATACGTGTGTTACTATTCTAACCCTTACCTTTACCTAATATTAAGCATCGTATTCGACATTTTACTAAGTTATTACCTCGTAATCAAAACTAGCCTATTAGATAGTATACACTAAATCTATGTTGATAATTCTTTCCTATCATCTACCTCCTTGGTTTGGCAAGTAGCATTAAGGTGAGTTCTAACGTTAGCCATCCGTTAAAAAGACTTCTAAGCTAAAGAATTATCAATACATGCAAGACACTATTCTAGAATTGTTATTTTAGTTAGTTTTTATCTCATTATTCGCCTATGGTTCCCACAACCCTAGTTATGGAGTTTAGTTACCCATAGTCATAATCACAATATTCAAATATGTTATATAATAATTCATGCACTTACTTCAATGAAAAAGAATAAAATCCAGAAGTTCCCTTGATTAATCAACAAAAATCACCAACAATCAATTACGAAAATTAATTAAAGACTAAAGATTCTCCAAAAGTGCAACAATAATCAACAAGTCTAATCCACAAAAGAAGCTCAAATAACCAAGAGTCTAACCCCAAAAACGAGGTTTTTTGAACTATTTATAAAAAAAACTAACTAAATAAGGACTCTATTTGCTGGAAATCGGTCAAAATACAGATGGGTCGACGGACCTCGCGATGAATCATCGTGGTCAAGACAGGCCGTCATGGACTCCGTCATCCCATACTTGTGCAATTTCTTCTGCTGCTCTCTTAATTACCTTCGACGGCAGGTATGACGGATCATCACAGGCACAACGGTCCGTCGGGGGTCTCCGTTCCATAACACTTGAACTCGTGGAATTTGGGTACTGGGACTACTTCTCTGATCTTCATGACGAACCAGCAGGATGGACCGTAATGGCTACAAAGGTCCGTCACGCACGTCGTAACCCCATACTTTAACATACTTCCCCGTCTTCCCTCAGCATTTTCACTATGATGCCACCTACGGACCGTCATGGGCATGACGGACCGTCATAAGGTCCGTAGGTGGTACTTTTCTGCATTTCTTGCTCAAAAACCTCCGCATTCATCTTTTAGAAAGATTTCCTATAAATAAAGAGAAAATTACATAAATATTACTACAAAAAGGCTTTTGGACACACTAAACTTAAGGAAAAGGCATTAAAAATACAGTGAAACCCTGGTATATCAACACCCTCAACTTAAATTAGTTGTTTGTCCTGAAGCGACGCACTATGACTCAATGCAAAATCTTTGTACAATAGTATCCACATTTTATCTTTCGCAATCATTTGGCTATCAATACCAATCTGTCTCATCATATTTATGCATGCTATCACTATTAGGCTTGAATTATGTGGAATCAGACCATGACACAGACTCACCATGCACTAACACCCATCCTCTTCAATTTCTCACCGAGGTGCTAATATTTCTAGTATTGCAACTAGTGTCCTCACTTCAAAACAATATCCTCATTTTTCACACAATGATTTCAGTTTGAGTATAATGATTACTTTTCAACGCTCACTCTAAGAAAAAATTCACACTCATTCATATGTATTGCCATAAGCTTGCCCTTATTTTCACTACTTTAAGTTCGCTACACAACTCTTAGGATCACGATAGGAATTTCTTAGCTTATAATATAGGCTCAGGGTAAGGTAGGGTATATTTAGGTATACTTTAGAGACTTTTTACCCTATTTGACATATCGGCTAAACATACAACTTTTTATCATTTTATTTCGCCAGTTTTTTCATATTCTATAACCTTGCTATTTTTCCTTCTTTCTTCATTTGTGTAAGTGACTCTCTTCTTTTCTTGCTTGTATTTCTTGTATTTTATATTTTTTTTCACTTTTCTTTCAACTTATTCTTGAGTCACTTTACTTTTGTTCTTTCTCTCTCTTTGTTCTTTCAACCCAATTTCCAGATCATTCCTTATAATAGCCACCCTCAACTCATGGCTTTGCGATGAGTCAAAGTACACTATACCCAACGTTGAGTCAGGGCCATAAAAAGGGTTGTTTAGTGCATTATCCACCCTCAACTTATGCTTTTGGCATAAGCTGAGGTGCACATGACCAAGGAGGGACGAGGGCCAACACATTATTCTCAGAAAAGATCAGTTGGGGTGAAAAAGAAAGGAATAGTTTAATCTCAAATCATTTGGATCAAAGAAGGATTAATTTCATTTGGTTTTCTTTTATTTAGGCTAAAAAGGGGCTATATTAAACAAGGACCTATAATCCTTTCCTAATTGTCTATTGCAACATACTTTTAGCAAGACTAACTAGGCAAGTTTTAGCTCAGTACAAATAGTGAACTATTCAAATATTCCTCACACTCACTTGACATCTCATTACTCTACCAGATTATCAGACACCTAGTTCGAATTTTAGACTTAGGGTCATGCAGTGGTTTACCTCCATGTCATGTTTAGAGCTACACATTTATCAATTACTATGCCTAGTCATTTTCATTTTCATTTCATGAGGATATTATTTTATCCATCATGCTTCAGAATTAAACTATGTACACAAGATATAGACATGTTGATTCAACAGTAAAAATAATCAGTCTCTTGGGGAAAAAGAATAGAGGCATGAAAACCCCTAAAGAGAATAGTGAATTGGGATACTCAAGATTCACCCTGGCACTCACTTTCCATTTACCCCACCCCCAACAAAAAGACATGCAATTGTCCCCAATGCATAAAAAATGAAATACAAAAGTGGTAGATGAAGCAAACTTGGGATGCAAAGCGCCGACGATAAACAAGCTGGTGGGTCTGGTTCCCCGGAACCCACTACCTCTGTAGTATGAACACCCTCAGTAGTGTCCTCAGCATCAACAGCACTATCAGCAGTGCCTCCCGCTATCTCCACATTTCTAGAGCTCAATGCCCCAGCAGCTGACTTTACGACACTCATCCAACGTGCCTTCTCATCAGCAAGCGAGGCTCTCCTCGCAGCCTCCATCTTACGACTCTCTTTCTTCCATGCCCGAGCCTCATCCTCCTCTCGACCCCTACACCTCTTGGCATGCTCTCGAAGGGGAGGTGATGGAATCTCAGAAGTGGTGAATAAGGCCTCCATCACTGTGTCTTCAGCAGGCTCTGCAGAAGGGGCCTCAGACTCAGGCACCCTAGCCTCTAAGATCATATCGATGTCTGCGCGAAGACTATAGACCGCAGCCTGAAGGATCGACACATCCTCTTGAGGGGCTGGCATGGCTAGCACCTGCAACCAAAGCGTCCAGGTGCTGATGAACCTCAGCGATCTTCCGCTCTGTGTGCTGGACCATTCTCAGCTCCAAGCGCTCTTTTTCCTCAGCAATAGACCTCTGCATCCAAGGCTGGATGAGATACAGAAGTGTAGCCATCTATGCCTCTAATTTCTGGACCCTAGTAAGCGAGACCAGGGTGGGGAAAGGGGATGAGCAAGAGGAGCTCGGGGCAGTGCTACTACCCGGGATAGATTCGACCGGGGTAGTTTCAGTGGAAGCCTCATGCGTAGCCTTGCGGACCTGTGCTACCGTATCAGCCAGATTGTCACCAAGTGGAGGCAATTCTGGAAGGGGCCCTCTGCATGGAGCCAAATCATTAGCCTCATCCTTGATGAGGCTAATATCAACAGTGCCCAGCGAGGTCTTGAGCTGATCAACGTGCCATATTGGCACACATACGGACCACCATAGAGAAAATATCATGAACGGGAAAGGTTAAGTAATTATTACCTTAAAAGCCCTTTCGTGCATGACCGCCTATAGAAGCCAAGCAAAGTCCACCTCAAACCCGGTTATCATCACTACCATCAGTACTGCACGATCCCATATGATTATATTATCAGTGCCTGTGGAAGGAAAGGCAGTGGCGTACAATCAACCATAAAAACTTTGTAGTGAAGCTCTGGTTGGCCTTCTTGAAGGCTCCCTTCGGTTCGGTCACCCAGTCAGCACCCTCTCCATCAATAGACAAGTGCAGGGCCATCCACCTCTTTGTGGTCTCTCTCAGCGATAGCTCACACAAGAATTGTCCATCTTTGACAATTTTTCACCGGTAGTCAAACTCGGCGGTGAGAGGGGTCCAATTGGCATCAACATCCTTGCCGTTTAGATATCGACAGATGGCAGGCAGTGAGATATCAACCTGAATGCCAGTGGGGCCTTTTTGGCGAAAGCAGCCCGCCTATAAATCTATGATCTGAGAGTATCCACGTTGGAGGCGTAGAACTCTTGGACCAACTCTTCACTATAACGGCCCAACGAATGCGCTGTCCACTCCAGTCAATGTCTGGTGAAGAGATTGTGGATCTCTGGCATAGTCGGGAGACTTCCCATAAGGAACCGCCACTCCAATATAAGGGTCCTTGTCATGACTCCTTTCTCATTCAAAAACTTTGCATCTGAATGTAAACCTCATCAGACAAGGCATACTGTGCAGTTGTGGTGGGTTTAGGGACATCAGCAGATGCGGAGTCTTTCTCCGATCACGAAACTCCTAAAAAGCTAGACGCTCCTTCTTCGTGAGTAGCTGGCCCAGAAGGTATGCTAGTCAGTTTGCGCTCCTCATCAGACTGGGAGGCAGTGACTACGCCGGATGCCACCATTTTGGGTGTGGCACTAGCAGCACATGCAGCTCAGAATGGGGTGGAAGTGCCTGAGGGAACGTACTCGGTGTCATGCTCATCATTAGAGCCAATGAACAGGTGGGCAGACGGGGCGACAAACTTCGATTTCCCACATGCGTAGACTCGATCTTGTTTTGCTTCCATAATAGATAGTACCTTTAAAGAATCACTATTAGCACTAAAAAGGAGCAAACAAGACAAGTAAAATGACACAAAATAAAAAAAAGTGTTAAGATGTAATGACATTTCTATAGTAAAAGTGAAACACGACGGACCAGGTGACGGCTCTTCGTGAGTATGATGGACCGTCATGGGGCCCGTCATGTATTACTTTAAACTATGTTTATGTGGAATCCCCTGAAGGAAAGTCTCTAACAAGTATGACAGATAAGCAGGATGGACCATTGTGATTATGACGGTCCGTCGTCGATGTCCGTCGTGGGACACTTAGAAAAAAGTATGAAGACTATTAGGAGAGGGGTCTCTGACTGTCATGACAGTTATGCAGGACGGAACGTCAAGGGTTTGACGGTTTGTCGCAGAAGTTCGTCGTGGGACACTTGGAAAAAGTTGGAGACACTTAGGAGAAGGGTCTGTGTCCGTCATGACGGTTATGCAGGACGGGCCATCGAGGGTATTATAGTCCGTCGTATATGTCCGTAAGAGGACACTTTGAAAAAGTTGGAGACCCTTAGGAATAGGGTCTCTGACAACGGTTATGCAGGACGGACCGTCACGGGAAAGGCGTTCCGTCGTATATGCCCATTGGTCGACACTTGGTGAAATTTGGATAGTGGGGTGTTGGGGATGTTGGGACAGACACTATGACGGTCCACCATAGGTACGACGGTCCGTCATCAGGGTCTCGTTCGATCATTTAGTGACAGAACTGGGGATGCCACAATCATCCCCTATGACCTAAATGGAATTTTTACTGTTTTAACCTACATGTGTTTAACGCAAATGCTTAGTAAACTAGAAATGCTAAAACAACTATTTCTAGAGTTTTAACAAGGCAACTATGAGGATTCTCAACCTAGGTCAGACAGAATATGTATTAAAGAACAACCCATCTATAAGAAATAGGCTGATACAAATTGATAAACAAAAATACAATGTAAATGGGTAGAAATCAGACACGCATACCTGAGAATTTGAGAAAAACAAGCGAGGAAGGTACTTGGTGATCAAGTAGAAAACCACAGCAGCAGACTCCGATAAGTAGAGAGTGGATTTTAGAAATTGGGGAATTTGGGAAATTGATCGGTTGAAAGAAAGAGAGGTAGGCAATTAGAAGTTGAAAAGGGAGGGAAATGGGTAAAATGAAGGGGTGGGGTTTTTAAATGTTAAGAATTTTTAAAACCCCTAGCCGGGTCGGGTCGGGTACGCTTCATTAATAACCTGACGAGTCTCCGACGACGGTCCGTCGCAGTTGTGACGGTCCATCATTGGTTCCGTCGTGTGTTCCCTAGTTTTGAAAATAACAGAAAGACGTACTTGGCACGATGAATTCATGCGACGGTCCGTCGCATGCATGACGATCCGTCGATGTATCCGTCAGTGACTGCTGCGAAGTGATTTTCTGCAGAATTTCCTAGTGATGTGCCTGCAAATTTAAAACCCATTAGTAGAAAATACTACCATTACTAAAAAGAATAACTATAAGTATTGGGTTGCCTCCCAACAAACGCCTAATTTAATGTGGCGGAGTGACTGAGGACACTTGATTACTCAACCTTCATCAAGATTATATGCCTCTATCACTTCATTCACCTATGCAGTATGCCCAAAATAGAGTTTTATTCATTCTCCATTCACCTTAAACCGCACTCCCTCCTTGGTTTCTAACAGAACTGCTCCATTAGGGAATACTTGGGTAATCAAGAAAGGGCAAGTCAGTTTGGACTTGAGCTTGCCCGAAAGACAAATCAACTTAGAACTGTCTAAAAGAACCAAATCCCAACCATAAACTATCGTTTTTCTCTTTTTAGGTCATTATCCTTCTTCATCTTTTCTTTGTAAGATATAGCAGATACCGGTTGGAGCTCACCACTCTGCCTCATGGACCTACAAATGTTAAAGGTCGCTTCTTCATTGTTTAACCGAAATTTCATCTGCCCCTTTTCCATATCAACTAAGGCTCTACCCGTAGCAAGGAATGGCCTCCCAAGAATAATAGGTACTTCAAAATCAACTTCATAATCAAGAATAACAAAATATGCCGGAAATATTAATGACTCCACTTTTACTAGAACATCGTGGAGTATCCCTATAGGCCTTTTCAGTGTTCGATCAGCCATCAGTAGCCGCATCGCAGTGGGCTTTGGGTCACCCAAACCCAACTTCTTGTAAATCGATAGGGGCATGAGATTTATGCTTAACCCCACATCACATAATGCTTTTGAAAAATGTAATGACCCGACTGTACAAAGAGTAGTGAACGCACCCGGATCTTCTTTCTTTTGTACGAGAGATCTTGTAGCAATATCACTACAATGTTGCATTCTATTATCATCTACGAAAGTGACCGATCTTTTCTTAGTAACCAGATCTTTCATAAAATTGGCATAACCGGGCATTTTTTCCAGAGCTTCTACCAAAGGGACATTGATAGAAAGCTGCTTCAACATTGTTATAAAACGCCAATATTTACCATGCTCGGTCTTGTTCACTAATCTCTTAGGAAAGGGGGTGGTGGTCTAGGCATGGGAAGTAACTTTATAGGGACTTATGCATCTTTTCCAGTGCTATCTTCCGCTTCACCACTACCCTCTACCACCTTATCATTATCCTTTCTCACTTTTTCCTCATTAGAAAGCATAGGTGGGTCAATGGTTTGCTTACCACCCCGAGTAGTGATTTCCATGCAGTGTGCATCATTTTTTGAATTTTGGACAGTGTTTCTAGGAAGAGTGCCCGATTGCCATGTGTTCACGGTCGTAGATAATTGGTCCATTTGCAACTCGATCTGCTTAATCGATATTGCATGTGTATCGACTTTCTGCCAAATACCCGCTAAATCACTTCTTAACTCTTTAATGTGCTAATCATTATCATCGAACCTCCTCATCTTTTGTGCAACATATCCTCAACTCGTTCCATACTATCTCCACCATCCCTAGGAGTAACTTCACGATTTTGAGGAGGGACATAGGGCCCAATCCTATAATTTTTGTTACCATAGTTACCCCTGTTGAAGTTGTTCTCGCTGTTATAGTTTCCATCTCGGACATAATGATCCTTACGGTTATAGTTACCATAGATCCGATCCTTGTTCCCTTTACCTTGGCGCCAATTATCCAGATTTGAGCCTTAGGCACTCGGTCGAAAACCCCCCGTCTGCTCATTTACTGCATAGGAATCCTCTTCATAATAGCATTCATCATTTGGTGGTGGTGGTTTAGACAAGTAGTTAACTGCATTTATCTTTTCTGCACCCCCAGTGATATGTTTTAATACCAATCCAAGCTCAGTTCTCATCTGAGCTATCTCTTCACGAATCTCATCTGTGGCTGGGTTGTGAGTGGATTGCACTTCTAAGGTGTTTCTCCTAGTATCTCACTTCCCAAGTACTCCAAGCTTTATTGTTCCGGAAGATTTTCTCTAACTTTTCAGCAATCTCAGCGTAATGACACTCCCCATAAGAACCACCCGCAATAGTATCCAACACCGCTTTATTATTATCATTCTGTCCCCGATAGAATTATTCCTTCAGTGACTCATCATCTATGCCATGTTTTGGACGCTTCTAAAAAACGAGGTGAATCTATCCCAAGACACTACTAGAAATTTGACTTACTGCAACGCTTATTTAGCAACGGTTATACCATCGTAGCAATAGCTCACCTATTACAATGGTTATAACCGTGGCCAAATATCCTTGAATCTAATAGAACAATTCTTAAAATAAACTGTTGCACAATCCCTATAACCGTCCCTAAAGAGAATGTATATGAACAGGTTTTAAAACCGTCGCTATAGATAACTCTATGGCAACGGTTTTTTAGAAAAATAATTCTATTTTTTTAGCCCTAAATATTTTTCCCTCCTAAAATAATATATTTCCCTCAAATATAATTTGGCAAAGATACATTAGTCCCTCCTAAAAAAAATAACTCTGATATATTAACTTTTTAAAAAATGTAAAAGAATAAGAATGAAATTGTTTGAGAAACCCTTATTTTTCAGAAACATTCATTAATGCAATGTGAGGAGCCTTTTTCTGGGTGAAGTTGCGAAAGGAATTTCTGAAGATTTTTGTGAGAAAAACGAAATTTGTTGGTGAAGCTGTTGGTGAAGCTCGTTGGTGAAGCTCATTGGTGAAGCTTGTTGGTGAAATTGTTAGTGAAGCTCGTTGTTGAAGAGTTGTTTGTGAAGTTGTTGGTGAAGCTCGTAGGTGAAGTTGTTGCTGAAGATCGTTGTTGGAGCTCGTTGTTGAAGCTGTTGCTGAAGCTCGTCGAGGAAAACAACCAGCTCGTTCTTTTTGGTGATGTTTTTGAGGTTCGACTACGAATTCATCTTATAGGTTAATAATGTTTAAGTTTTCTATGCTAGTTCATGATTTCTAAGTCCCCATTGAATTAATTTTTAAAAATCTTAAAGAATAATATATGGGTTAGTCTTAAATCTATGTTATTTGCTCCAATATAGTTAGTGTATAAACTTCCCCTGTTTGATTCTGTGATATATAAGAGAGTCAAAATTTAGTGCTCCAAGTTTGTGGATCTGTAAGTATTTCTCTCTGCATTTTTTTTGTTCCATCTGAATTCTTCCTTAATATTCCCCATTTGATGTGAATCTGGACAAAAATTACTCCCAAATTACTTCCTACTGGTATTTGTTTCACTTTTTGTTGACTTATATAGCTTAAGATAGTTCGTTTTTGAAAAACTCTCTTGTCCTTTGACTGACTACAAACCTTGATGTAAATATTGTAGTTGTGTGACCCTGTGTTCTCTCCACTGTTTTTTGGTATTCATATTGCTAATCTCAACTTGTTTCGTATTAAGGCTTAGTTATCTTCAATTTTGTTTTTGATTATTAAGAGATGTTTAAACTTGAGTATCACTATCGTTTTACTTTGAAATACATTCGGATTCTGATATTGTCTATGTCTTTTGCTTGTTCGATTGAATGTTATCTTCCCTTTTGAGTCACTGCCAGCATAAACTGTGACACACAATGCCCTATTTATTCGTTAAAGTTAATGAAATTGTGTGGATAGGTGCATTTTGCGATATTGTTTTGATCATTCATGAAACACACATTGATTTGCTTTGTATGATTTACTTCTCACTTTACATGTTCGTTGTGTTTTTTTTGATGCAGTGTCTATAATTTAAACTGGCTATATCATTTTTTGTACATTGTGTTAGTCTTAGGAATTTCTGTGTGTCGTTAATAGAAATGTGTGGAACTTGAATTTGTTTTTCAAGTTTTTAACTGCTTGCACAATTAATATTATATTGACAGTGAATGTACATTTTATTAAAAGAGACCTCTTTAACATGTCTTTTAGCATTCCTTCTCTTCCAAAGTTTCCATATAACTATGGCTGCTATGGGCTTCATGATATGCTGCAATTTGGGGGCTTCTCTTGTTTTTTTTGCAACTTGAATGGCCTGCAATAACTCCTTGTTGATATTACTGCGAAGTTCTGATTCAAACTGAGAGCTCAAACAGTCATCTCTTTCAATCCATTCCCTAAATCTGCTTACAGAGTCTCTTTCTTTTCTCGACCATTTGATTTACTTAGCTAGACGATATTTGTTTGATTCAACAGTGTAACATAGAAATAATATAGTCCTTGTCTTTGCGCTTCATAAAATATTGTATCCATTGTTTGAAGTGTGACTATAACAGTGTATATTTTCAGTGCAACTTCCTTTTTAATTGCTGCAAAATCAATAGTGATTGAGTAACCATCATCGTCAAGGACCCTGTAACAGTGTACTCTCTCTTCTTTTGTTTAAGGAATATAGTTCAAATGTGAGGTGAATTTGACCTCGCCTCCAGGGAAATCGAGGACCTGGGAATCATTATGAATATTGTGCTTTGGATTTAACATTATTTGAGCTTTGGTTGAGTCAGAAAGAAAAAAAGCAAAATGGGGTTGATTTAAACCAAGAATTCGAAATGGGGTTCTTATATTTGGTGATATTTGTATGATGATGATAAACAGAAGATAAAAATTCAATCTTGGGTTTAAAATAAAACAATTTTCTTGATTTTAGTAACAATAGAGTCATTGTGCCACTGTTTGTTTTTTTTTTGGATGTGTGATTATAAAAAAAGGAATTTTTTTGATGGAGTTTTCTAAGCTAAGCTACTTATCTTGAACTTATATCTCTTATATTTTTCCTCTCTTTGGCTTGGTTTCCTACTAATATTGTGTGATTATGTTATTTATAGGCTTGGCTGAAACAGAACCAAAGGTTACACTTCAGGATTTTTGAAGTAGTTCGTTTGGAACCCGAGAAGTCTGATTGGTAAGAAATTGAAAGTAATAGACATTTTTTGGTATATGGTAGTTGTTAGATTGACCAGCTAACTCCCTTGTGTTTTTTTTATAAAGAGAATATCGATTGTTATAGTTTGTCCGAACTACTTTTTCTAGGTGAACAATCAACTCTGTTATTATTTTACGAGTACATGAACTATTTTGCTAGAATCAAAACTAATGCATTGATAGTTATTTTGTTTTCTTGTTGCAGTCTATTGCTATAATGTATGTTATTTACTGTAATCTAGGTCTGTCCTTATTGCTTTGAAATGTGTTTGCGTGTGCCTTTAGTCATTCATTTGTATAAAGTTTATTAAATGGTGGATGTTGCTAATAACTTAACTTGTCAATATCTTTTTGGTTCTACTATTAGTGTTGTAATTGTTTGTTGTTGAATTGATGTGAAGGTTTGAGATTCGATTAATCTAAAAGTTCGAGTTGTTAAGTTCTGTCGATATTATTTGTACGCATGAATTTATTGGCTTTAATGTTTTCCACATGTCATGTAGGATAAATATTCAATGGATTTTGGAGATAAAAGTTGGATGAATCTCTAAAGTTCCACCAATGAATATATTCATGGAGTTAATGATTTTCTTGATAAAGCATTTGAAGGAGCTTCCCAAGGAAATGAAAAATTGTGTCCTTGTAAGAAGTGCTTTAATCATAATTGGCATTGCTGAAATATGGTAGAGGATCATTTGATTTGCCATGGATTTGTTCATGGATACACCAAATGGGTTTTTCATGGTGAAAGATTTTCCTCAAGAAATACTCCACATCCAATCGCTGAAGAAGAAACTTCTAACATGCATGACGACATTGATAGATTACTTCATGATACTTTTAGAAATATAGTAGATGATCAGAGACATGAAGGAGTGAGGGAAGGGCCAAATGAAGATGCAAATATATTTTTTAAATTAGTGGAGGAAGGGAAAGAAGAGTTGTATCCAGGTATAAGAATTTTCTAAGTTGAGTTTTACCATCCGGCTATACATTTTTAAATGCATTCACAAGTTGACTGATGTGGCCTTTTCAGATTTGTTGAACTTGATAAGAGAGGCATTTCCATTGCTCAGATACCCAACTCGTTTTACAAGGGAAAAAAGGTCATAAAAGATTTGGGTCTTCATTATGAGAAAATACATGCTTGCACTAATGATTGCATATTATTTTGGAATAACAATGCAAAGTTAGATAATTGCTCTGTGTGTGGAGCTTCAAGATGGAAGAATGTTCGTAATGACATGAATAATAAAGTTACGAAAATCCCAGTGAATATTTTAAGGTACTTTCCTTTAAAGCCTAGGCTTTAGAGGATATTCATGTGTTCTGAAACATCTGTAGCTATGACATGGCATGATACTGAATGACTTAAACATGGAAATTTAAGACATCCTGCAGATGGTGAAGCTTGGAAGGATTTTGATTCATTGCATCCTGACTTTGCTAATGATGCTCATAAAGTTAGATTGGGTCTTTCAAGTGATGGTTTCAATCCATTCAGAACTATGAGCATTTCCAATAGCACATGGACAGTTATGTTGATGAACTATAATTTATCTGCATGGACTTGCATGAAGTCGGAGAATATTATGTTGTCAATGATTATTCCAGGTCCATCGTCTACGGAAAATGATATAGATGTATACTTGCAACCAGTGATTGCGGAGTTGAAGGAACTATGGGAAGTGGGATTTGAAACATATGATGATGTAACTAATCAAACATTTCTAATGCATACAGCGTTATTGTGGACAATTAGTGATTTTCCAGCTCTAGCAATGCTTTCTGGATGGAGCGCCAAGGGGAGATGGGCATGCCCAACTTGTAACCATAATACTTGTTCCCAATATCTCAAACATAGTCGCAAGATGTGTTACTTGGGTAATCGGGCGTTTTTACCTCCTGATCATCCATTCAGAAGAGAAAAAAGATCATTTAATGGTAAAGAGGAGCATAGAGTTGCACCTACTCCATTATCAGGCCCACAAATTCTTGAAGAGCTTCATGAATTCAATAATGTATTTGGAAAGAACAAAAAGAAAAGAAAACGAAAGAATGATTGTCCATGGAAAGAAAATCCATATTTTTTGAGTTGCCGTAGTGGGCAACAAACAAATTGAGGCCCAATCTTGATGTGATGCACATAGAGAAGAATATATGTGACAGTGTGCTTGGGGCTTTATTGGATATACATAGAAAGTCCAAAGATCATATAAATTTTTGCTATGACTTGTATGAAATGGGGATACGTAAAGAGTTTCAACCTCTAAAAGATTGTGATACAGGAAATATCCACCTAGCTAAAGGTTGTTTCTCTATGACACCAGATGAGAAAAATTTATTTTGCACTGTCTTACAAGATGCCAAATTACCAAAAGGGTGTGCTTCTAATATATCAAATTGTGTGCAAATTTAAGAGATGAAAGTATCAGGATACAAAAGTCACGATGCTTATTTCATAATGCATTACTTGCTCCAGGTTGCAGTCAGAAAAGTGTTAGCCAAGAATGTAGCTATGGTCTTGATTAGATTGGGGAATTATTTTAGAGCCACATGTATCAAGGTTATAACAATAAGCGATCTTGATAAAATGAAAGCAGAAATAATAGATATTGAATGTAAGCTTGAAAAGATTTTTCCTCCATCTTTTTTTGATATAATGACACATTTACCTATCCATTTAGTAGATGAAATTAAGCTTGGAGGCCCAACTCATATGCGTTGGATGTATTCTACAGAGAGAACTATGTGTGACTTCAAGGGGCTTGTTAGTAATCGAAAAAATCCTGAAGGATCAATAGTATAAGGTTTTTCATTTGTAGATTGTTTGAACTTTATTTCCATATACCTACCTAATACGGTGAAGACAAAATTAAGTAGGTGTGAAATAGAGGATGATGAGTACATTCAAACAGAGGAAGGTGGTGTTACACATTTATTTCCTAAGACATGTCATCCAATTGGAAGTGAGAATATAAGGAAAGGCAAGATTTTTAACATGGAGCAGCATGAGTTGTTTGAAGCACATCGATATACTTTGTTCAATACAGGAGATGAACAAGTACAGGCATTTATCAAGTAAGATAAAATATTCGTTTGTTTTTAAAATTCATTTAGATGTTATGATAATGTATTTCAAATTTCATTTCATTTATAAATACACATTGATTAAATTACATTACATGTTTACAGGGAACATAAAAGCTTAAATGATAATCGTACTAGAGGCAATGCATGGGTAAAAGCACAGGTCCATAATAGAGAATTTGGTGATTGGTTTAGTGAAAAAGTTAAAAATATTGAAGTGTCCAATCATTTAAAATGGCTAGCTAAAGGGCCTAACTTTGTGGCAAAAAGATATACTAGATATTTCATTCATTAATGGATATCGATTTCATAAATTATTTGTAAAAGCATTTTACTTCTATTGGATAATTGAATGACACAAAATTGTAGGGGAAATATATTATTCTTGAAGATGCGTACCATTGGGATATGGTAACAATTCGAGATGCTTGGAGAAGACATAGAAGTGATTTGAAGCTTATTTATTACGATTCATATGACAATGATGCAGTTCGAATGGCAAAAAAGCCTGGTCATATTCCAGAATGTAAATTTAGAGAGCTCCTCAAATATTGGAATTTTGAAAAATTCAAGGTAAAAATGTAGTTCAGAATCTCAATTTTTTTTAATAAGTAGCATTTGTATTATAGCTCCTGATTTTTGCTCCCTTCCCAGCTTATTCCCACCTAGTGACCCCTAACACTTCAAAGTTGTTAGAAAAAATTATACCTCTATTTCCAGTAGCATCTCTGTGTCTAGCATGTTTGGATCTTTCATCTGATACAGCTGATCTGGCTTGCTATGTTTGGATATTTCTTTGCTTCCTCCTGGTTGTTGTTTCTCGTAGGTGCCTTTTTAATCAACAGGTGGATCATTATCATGCCCAAACTTAAAACAATTAGAGCAACATTTTGGCCTGTATCTGTAATTCAGACCTTACTAGAAAGACCCATAAGGAGCAGCAAGTGTAACTATCCCTACCAAAGTTTGAGAAATGTCAATGTCAATGTCAATTGCAATGAAGTATGATTCATTTCTATTTGTAATTCATACCTCTGGCATTATTATGGTTTGTATACGGACTAGCCTGCATAACCTTCTCTCTGAGTGCTACAAAAGTAAATCAAAACATATAGTAACCATTTTGAATATTATAGGTACTAAAGCATCTGGATAAAGTGCCAACACTGACTGCTATGACATAAATGTGCATAGTGTGATATCGGTGTTGCTGACATAATAGTATTGATTTTGCTTTACCTGAGGCTTGGTTGGTACTTTGGTGTCTAAAGTAGTGTGATAATAGTATATATTCTGCTTTATTTTTTCTTTTACTGTCTTCTCTATTGTAATATTTTGCATCTTCTTTCTTCATTTATTGTGATAGTCACATGCATTTTACAAGACACCTTAATACTATATAATGGCTGATATTGACAGATTGTTATAAAGGAAAAATGGGCTGTTATAAAGGAAAGACAGACTAATATTGACCTCGTCTAGTACACTATATAACACTAATATACCTTCGATGAACATTACTGATTCATTTCTTTGAAGAAAATGTCTGAAACAAATGCAAACAATCGAAAAAAACTGATGAATCCACACACTGCTGGCAAAAAGAGTTTCGCTTTAGTTCGTAATAAGCTGGTGAGTTCTCTTATATATTATTTTTTTAATGAAATTTTCTTTTGGATCTCTTCCAATGTGAGTTTATTTTTTATATATATTTCCATTTGACTAGGAGAAAGATAAGGAGACAGTATCATCTAAGGATCTCTTTGTGGTTACAAGAACAAGAAAACCTGGGCGTTTGGACAAGGTCTCAAATGAAGATACTACTAGTAAAATTGTATGTGCCTGTCTATTTTTTTTTTTTTTGCTGAGATCAATTATTTATTTCATAAGATTGTGCTTGTTGGATATGCTTTGGTAGGCTGAAATGGAGGAAATTGAAAAACAAATAAGCATACATGGTGAGTATGTTTATGCATTTTCAAGCGTCATGGGTCCTGAACATCCAGGACGTCTAAGACTATACGGCGCAGGAGTTACCAAGACTACTTTGAAAAAAAAAGTTGGCAATCCGGAATCAAATTTAAGTGCAACAACTGATGGAATGCAGCAAATGCAAGAGAGGATGCAGAAAATTGAGAAACAAATGGAGGAACAAAAGAAAATTGTGCGACAAGAAGTTATTGCAGATGTTATTGCACAACTTAAGCATGCAGGATTAGTTGATGCTAACATATTTCCAGCATTGTCGACTCCTTCACCAAGAGAATCTAGTTATGTTCAAGGGGCTAAACAAGGTTGGTGTCGCTAATTCTATGTTTTGATTGGTATTTGTTGTTGCTACTTGCTATAGGATTAGAATGGAATATTATGTTATTGATCTAAGGAAGTTGGGGAAAAGTTAGGTAGAGGATCAGTAAATGCCTGATTCATGAGTTTAATGTCTGAGTTGCTGCTTGTTCTCTGATAGTTTAATGTTTGAGTTGCTTTTTGTAGTCTGTTTCATGAGTTTTCTTGTGCTACTTGTAGCCTAGTAGAGGACCAGTTGTTAGATTCATGATTTTTTTGATACTTGTTGCTTGTAGTCTGGTTTTTTGTGGTTTCTTGTTTATGTTAATTAAACATGTCTCTTGTAGCATGATAGTGTTGTTTCTACTGCTTGTAGTATGGACTCTTGTTTCTGCTGCTGGTCTATCTTGTTTCTACAGCTGGTCTCTTGTTTCTGTTGCTGGTTTCTGGTAGCATTATATATAGTGTTGAACCCTAGCTTCACGATTATGTTTAGTCGAGCCAACGTAGTAGCTAATTACTGCATGTAGTCTGGTCTGTTATTTCTGCTGCTGCTTGTAGATGTTTGAAAGCAGCAAGCAGTTGAATGTTATTGGCATGTACTTGATTTCCAAGTTTTAGGGTTGAACAATTCTAAAAGATAATGCATGGTTGTAACTACATGTATACTTGTTAATTTCAAAGATTTGAGGTTTGCTAAATTACTTATATTTTTTTCTGATTGTATGTAGGTGATGAAATAGAAGAAGGCGATGAAAGCAATAGTGAAGACTTGACATAGGAGCTGAAGTATATATTGATGTAAACTTTATTGATGTTCTAGAAATCATATATTTTTGAAGATTGAAAATTCTATGGAATGTGTTTCACCTTTTTTGAATGCTATAAAAAGATTTGTATATTTTGCTTTAATTGATATTAGAATCACGAATCTTGAATTCTAATTAAGGTAATGAACGTTTATTCTCGTTAATGATTTATGTTTTTAATATGTTATAAAATTTATTCTCATGAATGATTTAGTTTATAGCAGGTATATATAGCTTATTAATATTGCATTAGAATTGTTGCAAATAGCAGGTAATAATAGTGTCAATAGGCATTAAGCAACAATTCTACAATTGTTAAAAGTGTTGCAATACCCTATAACAACCATCGCAATAGAGTGAAACGGTGTGTTGAATCGAAAAAAAAACTGTAGCCATAGCCTTAACAGAACTGATGCATAAACCTCTATTACGACGGTTAAAAATCGTACCAATACGTAAATAACCGTTGGCAATTAATTAAAATGAGAACCGTTGAAATAAGGCAACGTATGGATACGATTATATGAACCGTGGCACAGAACCGTAGCAATAGATCTATTGCTACGCGATCTGTTGTAGCGGTTGATGTAACTGTAGCCTTAGACCTATGGCTACGGTAGTAATGTCAATTGCAATGATAGGTGAACCGTGACAGTAGACCAAATTTCTAGTAGTGAGAACTACTAACTGACCCTTCTGGTAGTGCAACAAAGTTGTTCACTCTGTCTTTGTGGTTTAGTTTCTTGGATACCGGCTAGTACCGTGCTAAGAAAACGTCCCTTTGTTGGTTCCAAGTTAAAATTGAGTTATAAGCGAGCTCAGTGAACCAAATAGCAGCCTCTCCCGTCAGTGAGAGAGGAAACACTCTTAGCCCTATTACATCCAAGCCCAAGTCAAGCCTCCCTACACAACTTTTACACACTGCCTTTACCTTAACTATATGGGCATGTGGATCCTCAAAAGGTAGCCCTGAAAACAAACCTCTGACAGTGAGCATTTGAATCAGGCTACTAGTTACCACAAAGGTATGACCTGGTGGTAAAGGGGGCAAGACAAGCGGCCCATCAGAGTCTGCTATATTTTCATATCCTCTGTAGTATTCTTGGGGTCGTGGAGCAGGATTTTGTCCCCTCTGTTGGTTTTCACCCAGAGCATCGGGTGACAACTGACCGTGAACATAAATCAGAGCTGTGATGTTCTGGTTTGGATCATCATCATGAATTCCCAAATTTCGATTCATGTTGCATAATGTACGCTCTAATTCGTGATCGTAGGGAAACAAGGTTTCTCTTCCTCTCCGTGTATTTGGCATACAAGTAAGATGGTTCTGTATGGATCAAAAACAATAAAACAGAGTAAAATGAAGAAAATATTGACTAAACTATAGTAATAAGTTTAAGTAAATCTAAAATCTACTTTCCCCGGCAGCGGCGCCAAAATTTGATATGCTCAAACTTACCTCTCAAATAAGAAGTAAAGTGGTGGTATCAAGTAAAGAACCCAACTAATGAGGTTGGGATCATTACCACGAGGAAAATAGTTCAGACTTAACTTCAATCTATTATTACTACTATTTAGTCAATTATTTACTTGGAAAGCAAAGACAATAAAAGGGTTTCTTTTTTACTTCTAAATGAATGAAAATAACTAGCTAAATTAAAGTAGACAACTAACAGCTTCAAATGTTGGAGTTTAATCAATTAATAAAAGAAACCAGGGTTTACGTATTCCCCAAAGGTTCATAACTTGATAATTCTAACTATAACAATTCTTTCATAGTATCTTGAATGCAAAGTGATAAGATATGCATTTCTAATTCCTTGGTCCGGCATCTAGAAAATTTCACTCCGCACCTTGGTCTGGCTACTTGTGTTGCTATACTAACCCTTACATTTACCTAATATTAAGCATCGTATTCGATATTTGACTAAGTTATTCCCTCGTACCAATCAATAATACCCGATTAGATAGTATACACTAAATCTATGTTGATAATTTTTTTCCTAGCATCTACCTCCTTCGTCCGGCAAGTAGCATTAAGGTGAATTATAACATTGGTCATCCGTTAAAAAGACTTCTAAGC
The DNA here is from genome assembly GCA_032847665.1 of Solanum chilense. NCBI lineage: Eukaryota > Viridiplantae > Streptophyta > Magnoliopsida > Solanales > Solanaceae > Solanum > Solanum chilense. The sequence continues at coordinate 54,694,800 of CM064969.1, read as the reverse complement.
GAAAGACTTATCAATAAATGCAAGACACTATTCTAGAATTGTTATTTTAGTTAGATTTTATCTCATTATTCGCCTATGGTTCCCACAACCCTAGTTATGGATTTTAGTTACCCATAGTCATAATCACAATATTCAAATATGTAATATAATAATTCATGCACTTACTTCAATGAGAAATAATAAAATCTAGAAGTTCCCTTGATTAATCAAAAAAAATCACCAACAATCAATTGCTGAAATTAATTAAAGACTAAAGATTCTCCAAAAGTGTAATAATAATCACCAAGTCTAATCCACAAAAGAAGCTCATATAAGAAAGAGTCTAACCCCAAAAACGAGGTTTTTTGAACTATTTATAAAAAAAATTAAAGCATAATTAAATAAGGACTCTATTTGCTGGAAATCTGTCAAAACGCGGATAGGTCGACGGACCTCGCGACGGATCATCGTGGTCACAACGGGCCGTCATGAACTCTGTCATCCCATACTTTTGAAATTTCTTCTGCTGCTCTCTTCATTACCCTCGACGGATGGTATGACATATCCTCACAGGCACAACGGTCCGTCGGGGGTCTCCGTTCCATAACACTTGAACTCTTGGAATTTGGGTACTAGGACTACTTCTCTTATCTTCATGACGAACCAGCAGGACAGACCGTAATGTCTATGACGGTCCTTCACGCACTCTGTAACCCCACACATTGTCAGACTTCCCATCTTCCCTCAGCAGCTGCACTACGATGTCACCTACGGACCGCCACAGGCACGACGGACTGTCACAAGCTCCGTAAGTGGTACTTTTCTGCGTTTCTAGCTCAAAAACCTCCGCATTCATCTTTTAGAAAGATTTCCTGCAAATAAAGATAAACTTACATAAAAATTAATACAAAAAAGCTTTTAGACACACTAAACTAAAGGAAAAAGCATTAAAAATACCGTGAAACCACTATATAAATCAATTGTCGGACCCCCAAAATGTCATAGTTTAAATAGATACTAACATGTGTGTATTGATGTTCTAAGCTCCTAAATATGTCTAAAATATAGTATATAGGCAGTAGCTAAAATATTAGAGGTGTTGGAAGTCAAACGTTAAGGGACGACCAAGACGTTCAACGACTAAGTCACCTAAATATCTAAAATGTGGGTCGATGCGTTTATCTTTGTTTCATGGTGTTTTAAGGTTCTTAATCCAGTAAATATAGCATTCATATGCAGTGGTTAAATTTTCTTGAAGTTTTGAGGTCGAACGACCAAGAACGTCCAAGGCGTTCGAAAGATATGCCTTGAGTCGACCTTGTACGTCTAGGCGAGTATAAGCTTGTTTTACGTGTTGGTTGTGGATGAAATTCATGTGAGAAGTTTTAAACTTATATAGGATCGTATTTAGTTTTGAAACATCCGGGAAATTATCCTTAAGGACCATCTAAGGGTCCTTGAGGAATGACCCAAAATTAGTATGCAGGTTGTCCCAGGCAGACCTTGGCGACAGAGCGGTCAACGGACCATCGTGGCTGTGACGCCCGTCAAAGGGTCCCGTCGTGAGGGACATAGGAAATTATGACTATATGAATCTTGGACAACTATTGTGGCCAACGACGGAGGGCTGTGATGCCCCATCGTGGCTGTGACGACCCATCAAGAGCAGGCGTCACACGCAACTGCCTTCCTGCGCAGGTTGCGGCCAAGTCAAGGGGTGAATTGGTAAATTCACACCATTTCTAAATTAAGTCATGGACGTTTTTCTAAGGGTCTTTTGGGTATTTTAATTAAATATATAAAGGGTAATCACATAGAAGACCTCATTCTTCAAAATCATAAACCCAAAACTATTACAAAATATTCCAAAACCTCCATTGAAGTCCAACTTGAAGAGGCATCTTGGTGAGGGGGCTTTGTGTAGAAATTCTTCATCGAAGTGAAGTATTATCATTCTTGAGGTATGACTTTTGATCCTTGAAACTCGTATCTCAAGTAGCCCTACTCTAAACATGTTTTTCAAAGTTTTCTAAAGTGAAATGTCCAATTTCATGATTCTACCATGGGTTCTTGCATAAATGATTTCTAAACAATGAATTATGATGTAATTGTTATTGTATTGATGATTTCAATATATATTACCTATGAACCCATGATTTTTGATGAACCCTTATTTTTTACTATAATGTGGGTTACATGATATTAAGCTAATATTGTTGAATTGTGATGTAGTTTCTTATGGGCTGTTCTAATGATATTAGAATTGTATTAAATTATTGTCTAATTGATCCTATATTGTTAAACGAAATTTTAATTGATATAAATTTCATTGGTTTTTATGATTATTGCTTGAATTGTTTGTTATGGCCATGGGTAAGGGCCTTGCATTGAATTGAAGTGTGAATAAGGGGATGAAGGTATGCTGCCCAGATTTAATTAATTTTATATTAATTATACTTTGATTCTATTGTGATTGGTATTGTCCACTTATGCTGGCAGTGTTATGTGTTTTACTTTCAATTGATGTGGACTTATCGGGCGTTACTTTATGCAATATTTTGAGCATGGCCTTATTGGAAACTACTTGAAGTTATTTGGCGATTTGTGTAGTTTTATTATGTGAAGCATGATGCTATCTATCTACATGTGAAGTTATATAGTCATATATGTATTCTTCTAGTTATGTTGCCTTAAGTGATCATGTTAGACTTTGACTTGACATTATGAGTATAGTGTTAGGTCAATTCTTGGTTGTTTATATTTGACTTTATGAGTCTATGTGGAGTATATTAATGATGTTAAGATGATATATAGGATGACTTGAATATGTATTGTTGTTTTAGAGGTGTTTCTAGAATGATTTGTATTATGAGTTAAAATATAATTATGTGATGTCTTGTCTTGATTGACTTGTATATCTTGCTTGATGTATATATAATTATGAATATGAGATGTCTTTATTTATTGTGTTAGAGCTTTTAGTCTTGAATGTATGATTGACATGGGAATTTAAAAAGATGTTATGAGAGCCTCTTATGTGCAAACCTTGACTTAAGGGTAAGGTTAAGAATGATTGAAGTGTAAGCCGTAATGGTATCTTTCAAAGTAATGGAATGATTAAGTTAAGGTTATTTGGCTTGAACGGCATCATATTAATCTTAAGGAAAGTCATCATGAGCTTCTTGTCGCCATTGTGAGGTATCCCTAGTGTACCTTCTTTGGTAGGGTAAATGTGATTGGGTTATGAACTAGTTATGGAACCCTTTTATGTGAACCTAATGTATGAATTACTCTATGAGAACGAAGGCTAGAACCAAGTGAGTATGGTAAGGGAAAGTAGTTCTAGTTACGTATGAGACTAGAATACAAAGAAGCTCTTCATATTCCTTATCCAAGTGTCTACATGGGATATGTCCAAGTTTTACCATTGGCAAGTAGAACAACCTCATAGGATTAGGATAGAACTCCAGATTCCTTGTCTTTCATGGTCTATGTTGGTTATTTCCTATTCTCAATATATGGAATACTTTTTAGCATTTGAGGAGTTTATGGAGTTTAGATGGTGGTATGGGACTCTATCTAGACATTGCACAATAGACTTTGAAGGTGTTATATGGATTTCCTAGGTCTTGTTCAAGACCATTATTTGAATATCCTTTATGTGATGTATCAGTCTTAATGAACTAAGGAACTAATGACTTATGTTAAGGATTATGTAAATAAATGAGTACCTAATCTAAAGTGACATAAGGATTTCTTAGCTAAAGTGTGAAGAGGGCATAAGGGATGATCTCTTCATGTCTTATCGTTGGAAGTCTTGAGTATGACTCTAGTTACGGAAGTTAGTTGATTTTGTGGACATGATATAAGCCTTAGATAGTCTTAAGGAATATTTAGGAAATCTTGAAGAGGTAACTATGGAATTTTTGTTCTTGATTTACTGAAGTAGGTATTTTGATAGCCTTGGGGAAGAGAATGTCAAATCATCTACGTGTTGGTGATTTATGTTAGCATGATTCTATCTTAGAGAGTCTATAGGATCTCTTAAGTGTGTGTGTAAGATATTGTATGGGCGGTCGCTTCACAACTCACTCAAGTGAGACTTAGAGTTCACCTTTGGTAGAAGAATCTTACCTTGATGTTTATGATTGCTTTGTAAGTATTTATATGAATCATTATAAGTAATCTTAAGGGTCGTTTAGGCACATCTAGAGAGGGTGTATGGGTGGTCTCACTTTGTTTGACTTAAGTAAATCTTAGGATGACTTTAAGTGAGAAAATTACATGCTAGAAGTATCTTTTGTGTTTCTAAATTGATTTATGATGTTATTATGAATTTAATATGATTTTAAATGAAAAGATGCATATTTTCAATAAAGTTTGTTTTTTATGATTTTTATACAGAATCCATACGTAGTACATGTGGTCGTACTAATTTCATGCTTTTGTCTATCTATATAGTTCTTGGTAGGTGAGGAGCTTTGAGAAGTGAGAACTTGGACTTAGAAGATCGTACAACTGAAATTGAAGTATGTCCTCACTTGACTCGAGGGAATATATATGTCTTTTATGTTTTAATTCAAAGTATTGTAATAGAATATGTATTTCTATATTTGTATTTTGAAGTATGGGACGTGTCCCAAGTATTCTTGTGTCTTAAGATGATGATATTGAGACTTAGTATTTCCTATTACTTTTATATGAAAGAGATTTTGAAGACTATATTATGTTTTGTGAAAAATTTAAATTCCGCACTACTTTTCACTATGTATATGCAAAGAATGATATGAAAGGGCTTGTCTAAGAACTCGAGAGTTCGATGACGCCGTGCCACAATCGAAGATTGTGCCCTAACTTCTAGGGTGTGGTTTCGGGTTGTGACAGCGTAACATAAGTGTTAACGTAAATTAAGGTATTGTATGGGGATATTTGCATAATTTTCTTATTGTATTTACATATACACTGGAAATGTGAGAATCAAGTATATAAATATAGGTATATATATACTTTTTTGTCAGCCAAGTATTTATTTGGGCAGCCCCTTTTAGTGACATCTGACCATGTGATGAGGATCATTTGTGTAGCTATATATTTCACACCGCCTCTTCTGATTTTCATCTCACTTGAAGAATAGGAACCTTAGGACATTATGTGACAAGTTGTTCTTCAAACTCAAGAGAAAAACTAGGTCATTTTGGCAGTAATTCGAGACACGCACTTCTTTTTGGTCAGGGGAAAAAAACTTGTTTCTTAGCTGGACAGTGTTTTGTATTTTAAACATATTTTGTCATATAGAACTTCGTTTACAGTGAATAAATATGATTTGGAAAGATACTTTGTAATAATGCAACTCTTATGTTTATGAAAACTCTAATTTTGCTCTTGTGGATTCGAAATATGCGACCCAACATAGGACCAGTTCTGTCCAGCTTTTGGAATTAGAAATCCTATATGTTCAACTGCTAGTGTTTTGATTAGATCTTTTTGTACAGAACGTATTTTGCGATTATTCTTGATTATTTGCAAGAGTAAGAGATATACCTACATATTTCATGAAGGTTATGAAGTCTAGTTAAGCTGTTTTTCTTTTCAAAACTAAGTTGCGAAATGAGATATTAGAATGGCCGGAGTCATTGTTCTTGGAGCATAGTCGCATTTGTAAAGGCTAAGAAAACTTTTGGTGATTATACTATTTTATTTCGACATTATCGAGATACTAGAAATTAAATAAGTTATTTAATAGTATTTTGAAGGTTGTGTATACTCATGAACAAGTTGAGGACCTTCATATGTTGGTTGGTCTATGGTTTGAACTCTTGAAGTGGTGTTGAATAGTTTCTTCTCTAAAGAACTGAGCTTTGTGCATAAACTTGTACTTGTACTATTTTTACCTACTGGTATATCTGAAAGTTTATTGTGGTACATTGGTTACCTCTTGGCACTTTCATTTTCGTATTGTTGTCATGTAAGACGTTAAAGAATCTTTTGAAACTCGCTAACTTGTACGGATTGTTTCATCACTTAGCTCACTTTTTGGGAACTTGTCTTTCTTCTGGGTGTGACTTTGTCACTATTGTAATGACTCTTAATTTGGATCATTTTCCATCATGACACTGGATTTTTAGTTCGTCTTAAGTATGGGAGTTGTCTATTTTAAGCACGAAAAAGAAAACAACTTTAATATGGTTCTTGGTTCTCTTGATTATTGGGCTTTGAATCTTCTTGATCTAGGGTGTCGACCCTTCTTGACACTTGCTCGTGCTTGGTGTGATGACGTGATGTATATAATGGGTGAGTCTTGTTATTTAACCTCTTGGAAAATGGTGCTATTAGTGTTATTGCCATTTGGAGCTTTAAATATCCAACTTGATATTCTTTGTATATTGCTTACTTAATTTACTGATTCTATTTAAATTGTGCTGCCCTTGACTTAACATTGATAACTTGGTGAATCTGAGGGCTCTGGATCTTAGTTTTTACACCACTAATCTATATGCTTAGCGATATTTGTTTCCATCATAGGGAATGTTAGAGAAGATTCATGAAGCTGGCAATTGGAGATGGAGATTTTGAGAGCCTTAAGGAAGATCACATTTGCATATAGGCATCTTTATTTTCTATAAACCTTGGGACTTGTACACAATCTATGTGTTGCATATTTACATTGAATTTTGAGGGCTGATTTGGTCATGTCACCATAGGTTGTAACATAAGAATGGCTATACATTTTTATCTTTTGGGGTGTGTAAACCATGTTTTGTAATATAATAATTTACTATATGTTTTGAAAGTTTGTGCGAAGCATGAATCGACTGATTTCGCTACATTAAGTTAGTGTTATCCTTGTTATTTCGTCCTTATGTGTGAGGATAATAAATGCATGAAAATATCATTGATTATTTGCTTTACAGATTTTGGGAGGTTTTTTTTTTCATGAGTTAATATTATGTGCCATATCAATTTTGACCTTAAATAAATGTTTAAATGGGCAACATGCACATCCATATCTAAATTATTCAAACCTAATCCCTCAACTAGATTAAAATCTGTATGCCTTCGTTGATCTCTTTTAAATGTCACAAATATTAAATTATGTTTCTTGTCAAGTTGTAGTATCTCTCGGTAAGGGTCGGCGCAAGTGTTGGTAACAGAGCCTAGGTTTGTGGTTCTAGGTGTTTTGATGTGAATTACTTGTATAGTTGTTTGCTTTCGAAAAAGTTCTACTAGAGTCCAAGTTGACCTACATGGTTTTACATATTCTTATTGCATGTTGAGTGCACATGCATCATGCACCTGTCCCTAATGCAATGTGATCTTTCCTTCTGCAGGAATTAAGTTATGACCACTTCTTTTGACCGACCTATGGAAGCTGCTTGTTAGGTTTAGGTGCCTCTATTTCCTAACCTCATTCAATGAAAGGGGTTGGAAAACATATCTCGAATGAGTTTGTTCCCAACACTAGCGGATCTGAAGTGGGAAACCATCAACATGTAAGAGTTGGTTCACATCCTCATATGAGTCATGGTACTCAAGCCATGAATCATCCTTTTCAATAAATGGCTGAATTCTTCCACCACATGGTTTAATCGATGCATGATCCCAATGGGATTTACTTTTAGAAAATAAGGAAAATGGGTGGAGTGGAATTTGAAGTCGCTATTGATCCCATTGATGCTGAACAATGGCCAGATCGCATGGAGAGGGTGCTTGAGCAGTTGGAGTGTTCAAATGTTGCGAAACATGAGTATGTTATTTCACTATTACAATAGGATGCTTAGATTGGTGGGTACATGTTCCAAATGCCAAGGTAAAACCTCCTTTTTTTTAATTGGGTTGATTTTCTTAAGGAATTTCGTGTGAAGTATGTATCACATGCTTATTGTGATGCAAAGAAAAAGGAGCTGTTGAATCTAAGGCAGCGAGGCATGTCTATTGCTGAATATGAACAAAAGTTTCTACATCTCTCTCGCTGCTGGAGGTATTATTAAAAAGGAAAAAGACTAGTGTAGGAAATTTGAAGATGGTTTAAATGATTTCATTAGGAAGAATGTGGAAATCCGGCAACATGAGAACATTTGTATGTTAGTGTCTACTACTTTTACTTGGGAACAACTTGATAAAGAACAAGCTAGTAGAAATGAAAACAAATTTCGAAATCTTTGACAAAATTTTGGAGGTCCATCAAAAAGGGAAATATTATATAGTTCTAAGGCTAGTAGAGATAACATGCCAGCACAACAAAAGCAAAAGAAATCATATTTTTCTAGAGCTAACACTCCAAATTATGGTCAAGGCAAGCCTCGCATTCCCACTTGTCCGCAATATGGAAAGAATCATTATGGTACTCGTAGGAGAGCCTCTGTTGCATGTTTTAATTGTCGGAGCTTTGATCATAAAGTGAAGGACTGGCGTAATCCTAATAATGCTCCTTCCTTGAAAACTAAAGGTTCAGTTAATAAGCCTCCTGTTAATCCTCCTCAAACTAATAAAGGTGCAGGGCCTAGAAAAAACCAAGCAGCAGGTGCAAGTGGAGATAATCAAGCTAGTGTACAAAGGGGTACTGCACGCGCTTATGCTATGAGGATGAGGGATGATCAAGATGGACAAGACGTGGTTGTCGGTAAATTTCACTTATTTGGCTTAAGTGTGTTTACATTGGTTGATCCTGGTTCTACACATTCCTATATTTGTTGATCACTTGTTCTTCATAAAAATGTGAAATCTATGAGACTTGATTATGATATGCTGGTTGAAAGTCCTTTGGGTTATTAGGTTGTGTAGTCGAATTTATTGTGATTGTCTCTTCGTGATTCAAAACGTAGTCTCCCCTGTTGATTTGATTGAAATGTCTTTCAAGGATTTTGATGTTATTATAGGGATGGACTATCTTTATAAATATTATGAAGTCATAGATTGGAGGTCAAAGCATGTCACTTTTAAAGATCCTACATGTTCACACATCATCGTACAAGGTTAAACACCAATGACTTCTAGTATTATTTTTGCGGCCTTGGCAAGAAAGTTGATGCGTCAAGGTTGTGGGGAATACCTTGCTCACATAGTTGATACACAGTTGGAGAGTCCTTCTATCAAGGACATACCCGTTATATGTGATTTTCCAAAAGTCTTCCCTGAAAATCTTCCTGGATTGCCCCAGAGAAGAGAGGTTAAATTTATATCGAGCTTATTCCTGGATCCACCCCTATTTCCATTACTCCTTATAGAATGTCTCTAGAAGAATAAAGAGAATTGAAATCTCAATTGCAAGAAATTCTTGAGAAATGTTTTATTCGACCTAGTGTTTCTGCTTGGGGAGCCCCTGATTTATTTGTAAAGAATAGAGATGTGACTCTTAGGCTTTTTATTGACTATAGATAATTGGAGAGAATAAAAATAAATTATAGATATCCACTACCAAGGATTGATGATTTGTTTGACCAAATAAAGGGTGCTAAAATATCTTCAAAGATCAATGTAAGGTTTGGATATCACCAACTACGTGTTAGAGAGAATGATGTTCCTACAACTGCTTTTAGAACTCAGTATGGTCATTATAAATTTTTTGTGATGTCATTCAGACTGATCAATGCTCCTGCGGTATTCATGATCGAATGAATCGAGTATTCAATCCTTATCTTGATCAATTAGTGGTTGTTTTAATAGATGATATATCAATATTTTTGAGAAGTAGTGAAGACCATGATAAACACCTCCGGATTATTTTGCAGATTTTGCAGGTTAAAGAACTTTATACTTAACTTTATAAGTATGAATTTTGCCTTGATGAAGTGTCATTTCTGGGATATGTTGTATCAAATGAAGGCGTGAAGGTGGATCCTAGTAAGATACAAGCAGTTGTTTATTTGAGACCTCCCAAAAGTCCGACTGAGGTAAGAAGTTTGTTGGGCTTAGCAACATACTATAGAAGATTCGTGAAATGCTTCTCCATTATTGCCTCCCCTTTGTCTAGACTCTTGTATAAGGAACTAAAGTTTATTTGGGATGAAAAATGTCAAAAGAGCTTTGGAACTCTCAAATCATTGTTGACTCAAACGCCTACACCTACTCTACCAACTGAAGGAAAAGAATATGTAGTGTACAGTGATGCTTCTCACAATTGTCAAGGATGCATTGTGATGCAAGAAAGGATGGTAATATATTATGCCTCTCCGAAATTAAAACCGCATGAATTGAATTATGCAACTTTTGATCTTGAAAAACTACTATGGTGTTTGCTTTAAAAATATGGCGACATTATTTATATGGAGAGATATATCATATATTTACTGATCTCAAGAGCTTAAAGTACTTGGGTATTCAAAAGGAGCTAAATCTAAGAAAGTTTAGATGGCTTGAACTCATCAAGGATTATGGCTGCACGATTGATTATCATCCAGGTGTAGCTAATGTGGTTGACAATGCCTTAACTCGAAAATCCTTGGCAAGCATTTCTTTGAGTCCTTTGACATTGCTCCTTAAGTTAAGAGCCATGAATGTTTGTTTTACACTGGATTTGAATGGTTTAGCTATTGCTAATTTTCAAGTAAAGTCAATATTACTTGAACAGGTGAAGGAAGCACAAAAGTTAGATGAGAAACTTGTAAATTGACCAGAGAACTCTAAACTGGGGAAATGCTTGATTTTACATTAACAAAGGATGGTGTCTTAATTTATCAAAATAGGTTATGCATCCGAATGATGACAAATTGAGGAGAGAAATATTAAAAGAAGCACATACTTCACCATATGCAATGAATTCTAGAGGTACAAAGATGTACCAGACAATCAAAGAAAATTATTTGTGGAGTGGTATAAAGAGAGACATTTTGGAGTTCATTTCAAATTATTTTTTTTGTCAATAAGTAAAGGCAGAACATCAAGTCTCAGTTTGTCTACTACAGCCCTTGTCGATGTCAGAATGGAAATGGGAGAGAAGAACTAGACTTTGTTTCTTCACGTCCTCGCACTCAAAGACATTATGATGCAATATGGGTGATTGTATATACGCTAACAAAGAGTGACCACTTCTTATGAATCAGGATGGATTAATCACTTGAGCGTATACCCGAGTTTTACATTAATGAGATAGTAAGACTACATGGGATCCCGATTTCTATTGTATCTGACTGAGATCCAAGTTTTACATCAAGATTTTGGGTCAGCTTGCAAGAAGCTTTGGGAACAAAATTTAAATTTAGCACTTCGTTCCATTCTCAGACAGATAGCCAGCAAGAAAGAGTTATACAAATTTTGGAGGATATGTTTCGAGCTTGAATTATCGAGTTTGAGGGAAGTTGGGGGAAAATGGCTTTGATCAAATTTTCTTAAAGTAATAGATACTAATAGAGTATTTGAATGCCTCTATGAAGCCTTATATGGAAGAAAATGTAAAACCCTTATTTGTTGGAGTGAAATTGGTGAAAGAAAGCTGATTGGTCCTGAAATGAGCAGCAAACAGAGGACAAGGTAAAAATTATCAAGGATCATTAAAACATTTCTTTGGATAGACAAAAGTAGTACGCTAATTTAAAAATGTGTGATATTAAATATCATGTTGGAGATAAAGTATTCTTAAAGGTGTCTCCATGGAAAAAATTATAAGATTTGGCCAAAAAGGAAAACTTTGTGCCCAACTTATTGGACCTTATGAGATACATGAAAGGGTTGGACAAGTTGAATATAAATTGGCGTTACCACCTGAGTTAGACAAGATCCACAATGTCTTCCATGTTTCTATGCTCAGAAGATACCGTTCTAATCCATCTCATGTTCTTCTAGTTGAACTATTGAGGTTAATCAATGACTTGATGCATAATGAAGAACCAATCCTAATTCAACATCGGGAATTAAATCATCTTCAGAACAAGAAAATATCCTTAGTAAAGGTACTTTGGATGTCCATTCTGGAAAAAAAGCTACCTCGAAGAGGGAAGAAGACATGAGGACCCAAAGTCCGCACTTGTTTTGTGACTATTCTAAGGTAAATTTCGAGAAGAAATCTCATTAAGGGGGAGAGATCTGTAACACCACTAAAATACAAGACCAAGATTCACATGTCGATACATCATAACTTAATTACTATAATATATTTTTCTCATTTTTGGGACTTGAAATTTTGCGATATTTACACCTCGCTTAGCATAAGTATTAGCATATATTAAGGTACTGTATGGGGGTATTTACAAAAACAATGGAAGTGTGAGTATAAGATATATAAAAATATAAGTATATATGAATGGTTTTGGGCATCCCCTTTCGGTGACATCTGTCCATGTGATGAGGATCATTTGTGTGGCTATATATTTCACACCTCTTCTTGTGATTTTCATCTCACATGAAGAATAGGAACCTTAGGAAATTAACTAACAAGATCTTCTTCAAACTTATGAAAAAAACTAGGTCCTTTCGGCTGGAATTAGAGACACACACTTCATTTTGGTAGGTGATGAAAAATTTGTTTCTTAGATTGCTAGTGTGTTGTATTTTTGAGTATATCATGACTTATAGAACTTCCTTTGCAGTGAATAAATATTATTCCGAAAAATAATTTGTAATTATACAACTCTTATATTTATGGAAAACTCTAATTTTTATGTTATGGATTCGAAATATACGATCCGATATAGGACCAGTTCTGTCGGACTTCTGGAATTAAAAATCATGTATGTTCAACTATTAGTTTTGATTGGATCTTTTTGTGCGAAACGTATTTTACTGTTATTCTTAATTATTTGCAGCTTAAGATATGCAACTAAATCTTTCATGAAGATTATAAAGTCCATTTATGCTGTTTTCATTTTCGAATCAAAGTGCGAAATGAGATATTAGGCTGGCCAGAATCACTGTTCTGGAACCATAGTCGTATTTGTAAAGGCTAAGAAAATTTGTTATGATTATCCTCTTTTACTTCGAAAATATTAAGACACTAGGAATTATTAAGTTATTTAATTATATCTTTTAGGTTGTATATACTCGTGAATAAGTTCAGGGCCTTCATACATTAGTTGGTCTACGGTTTGAATTCTTCAAGTTGTGTTGAACTGTTTCTTTTCTAAAGAACTGAGGTTTGTGCATAAACTTGTACTTGTACTATTTTAACCTGCTTGTTTATCTAAAAATTTATCCTGGTACCTTGGTTACCTCTTGTCACTTTGCATTGGCATGTTATTTTAAATTAAGACTTTAAAGACTCTTGTGTAACTCGCCCACTTGTACGGATTGTTTGATGACTTGACACTCTTTTTGGGACCTTGTCCTCTTGATTTGGATCATTTTCCATCTTGACTCTGATTTTTAGTTTGTCCTAAGTATGGGAGTTGTCCATTTTAAGTACGATCTACAAAGCCACTTTTAATATGTTTCTTGATTCTCTTGATTATTGGGTTTTGAACTTTCTTGATACAGGGCATCGACCCTTCTTGACACCTGCTCGTGCTTGGTGTGACGACATGATGTATATATTGGGGGAGTCTTGTTATTGTACCTCTTGGAAAATGTTTCTATTAGCGTTATTGACATTTGGAGCTTTAAATATCCAACATGATACTCTTTATATATTATTTACTTGATTTACTGATTCTATTTCAATTGTGTCGTCGTTGACATGAGAATTATAACTTGGTGAACCTGAGGGTTCTGGATCATAGTCTTTGCACCACTAAGCTATATGCTTAGTGATAGTTGTTTCTATCGCAGGGAATGTTCAAGAGGATGCATGAAGCTCGCCATTGGAGATGGAGATTTTAAGAGCCTTAAGGATGATCACATTTTTAGATAGGCATCTATATGTTGTATAAAACTTTGGACTTCTACATAATCTATGTGTTGCATATTTACATTAAATTTTCAGGGCTGATTTGGTCATGTCACCATGAATTGTAACATAAGTACGGCTATACGTTTGTATATTTTGGGGTGTGTAAGCCCAAGTCTTGTAATATACTAATTTACTATATGTTTTGAAAGTTTGTGTGAAGCATGAACGGCTGATTTCGCTACATGGAAGTTGGTATTATCCTTGTTATTTCGTCCTTAAGTGTGAGGATAATATATGCATGAAAAGATCATTCATTATTTGCGTAAAAGTTTTTGGGAGAGTTTTTTGTCATAAGTTAAAATTCTGTGTCATATGAATTTTGACCTCAAATAAATATTTAAATGGGAAATATGCACATCCTTAACTAAATTATTCAAACCTAATCTCTCAACTAGATTAAAATCAGTACCCATCGTTAATCTCTTTGAAATGTCGCAAATATTAAATTAGGTTTCATGTCAAGTTGTAGTATCTCTCGGAAAGGGTAACCACATTCAATAGTTTTTTTGGAATGTACAAGAGTCATTCTTGTCCTTCTTTGATCACTTATCTATTCCTCACATATAAGGTGGAAAAATATGAGAGACATAGCATGAGGTGTCCCAAAGGCCCTATTGATCCACTTTAAAAAAAAAGGGTTTTTGGCATGTGACTAAGAAGAGAAATATTGATGTGCATGATTTAGTGTTTGACACATTTATTTAGGGAACCGATTCACCTAGTTCAATCTCTATCCCCTTCTCCAGTAGAATTGGTACCGACATTAGTGCACTAATGAGGACAAATGCAGGTTGCAGATACTTGGATTCACTTGCAGATTTAGGGGTTGACTCGACGTCTTCCTATAGGGCCATGAGATATCTCCTTGGCAGCTAATGCTACTTCTACCCTTTCCACTCTTGTGAAGTATTAGAAGATTCCCAAGAACATGCTAGAAAAAATGGAGAGGAGCCCGAAAAAGATGAAGGAACAAGAAAAGAAAAAGAGCAAGTTTTTGAACAAGATGTTTAGTACACTCTAGAAATTCAATGGCTCAAGTGATGAGGTTTATGACGATGTTCTTTCAAATCGATATAGCTCTTTCATGAGTGATGATATTTGCAGTGAATCCCTCTTAATCTCTTTTTGATTGTGGTACTATGAGGACACGATTACATTTTTTAGTTAGGGGTGCCTCCCTTGTCTGACTTATTTTAGATTGGTTTTTTGCATATGATTGTACCCTTGTTGGACTTGTATAATTTTGATTTGTTGATGATGTGACCTTGTCGGGCTTTTTTTATTTTGATTTGTGGATGATGTTCCCTCATTAGGATTTTTAATATATTATGTTGGGTTGGTTTGTTTTCTATTGTTTCTTTTTGTAGGAAACTTCTTTGTTTTTGTTTGGTAATAAATACGCATTGATAATCCCCAGCGATGGATAAAGTGACAATTTTGTAAGGGAAAATCACTGATTGTATGTAAGTGTTTGATTGGTTATGGATGTATTGTAGTCTGAGTAGGCGACCCCGAATAGATGTATGAGTTTTATAGATGATGGATTGGTTGGCGACTTTCTTAAGGGAATAATCATCTTCCATTAAGAGGTTGTGACTTGGTTGGTACTAAGAACATAGTCTTGCATGTGAAAAGCATTGAGCATACCCCTCCATTTTTAAAATTTAAGCATGTTGTAAATGCTTATGTACAAATCTTACATCTCTTTTTGAGAGTTTTGATTCTCTAGAGATATAAATGTTTGATTATTTAAAAGGAAATAAGATTTTGAGTTGTCTTAATTAATTTGCATACCATGTGTGGTGAATGGTTGTGTAATGCTCTGTGGTTCACTTTTATCACTTAGAACTTGTCCAATTTATGTAGAAATGTTGGTCCTGATTAAGTTTTGTCAAGGAAATGATCTTAGGATTTATTTGATGTTCTTTAAGTCCACTTCGCCTACAAATTCCATCTTTGCACTAAGTGTTTTGAAAAAGAAAGTGAATAAAGAGAAATGAGTCCGCCAAAAGTTGAAAATGGTTGCATGTGTGGCCTCTTGAGTAAAAATAAGAAATATATGGAAAAAATATTGTGAAATGTTCAGTAAGTTTAAAAATGAAGAAGAATGGAAAAGTTGGTGAATGGTAAGTTTTTGTGTAGTGTTGAAGGAGGGTGTAGTCACTTGCGTATATAACATTTTAAGCTTCTGCAAGCCTACATTACAAGCGTAACAAAGTAATTTAATATCCCTTATCAAATGAAGTTGAGTCAACGTTGACTAAATATATGGACAAGCCTAAGTGTGGTATTTGTGTTCATGAGATGTTTTGTTTTGAGTGTGAGAATTTGGATTGTTGCTCGTGTCTTGTAAATACTTTGTGAGTGTGTTGGAACATTTCTTTCTTTTGTAGGTCAAGCAAGTTAATAAAGTGGTGATTTTGAAAATTCTAATTAAGTCAAGTAAGCACAAAAAAGAACTAACGAGTTGAATCACTTCTTGAGCTTTACTTGTTATCACTTAATGATTTTTGGTTTTTGGAAATGTGCAATGAGAATGCAGATAATTATTTTGTGAAAATTTTGCATGTGGAATATTTGTTAGTATCAACTAAAGCCTTTTTATTTGAGCTTGATAGAAAAAGATGACATTGATTTATGGTGTGTGCTGAAATGAAAGCCTTTTGTGTTTCTTTATTTTGTTTACTTGAGCAAAAGTGGTGGATTTCCACTCAAATTTCATAGATAATTTTGGATTTTTTTAGTTTATAATTGGTCCTTTTAATGTGATTCTTTTTAATATTTGCAAGAAAAATTAAATGGAAAGTTGATGAAAAAGATTGTTGAAGTAATCAAGTAAAATTGAAGCAAAAGGAGGTCAATTGGAAAAAAGTGGAACTTGAAGAAGTTTTGTCATCGCAACTGTGTGAAGCATAAGTTGCGATTGTTGCGTTGCCTATGAAATTTAGATCATGTGATCAAGTGTTCAGAGGTCATGACCAGTGACCCAGTGACACCACTCATTGCAACCTTGTATGTTAGTTGTCGCGACGTTGAAGGATAAATTGTGTGGCACCTGTGCAGATTCTTGTATCTTGTCACGCCCCGAGCTACCCCCGAGACGCGGACACAGAACTTAGAACTACAAGTGATCCCAAGCTAACCCTGCTGGCATGATCATGAACATACTACAGAATATAAACAATTGCGGAAACTAAATCACAATTTTAAACTGAAAATATGGGGAATACCCATATTCTATAACTGAGATATTTGAAAACAATGAGTTTAATACAAAGGAAATATTAACTCAATACTAAGCTGAAACTAACTATGTCTTAAAATAGACTCTAAACTGGACTAGAAATACTGGGAAAAGCCCCAGCTAAATCTAGCAAAAACTGAAACTAAAAGAATAAATACTGAGAATAATCTCATGACTATTGTCCTCAGAGAATGAGGACTCACCACTAAATATGCTAAACTGAAGATCGAAAATAGATCTATGCGTGATCTGCATGCTGAGAACCTGAACCTACATCACGAGAAGATGTAGCGCACGTACGCGTCAATACTTGAAAGGTACTGAGCATGTAGGATAGAATAAAGCTGAAATAAAACATAAATTAACAAGCACAAAAGCAATTATAATAATTTGAACATGATATAGAGAATTTTGAGCTAACTGAATACAATGACCAATTTATAACATGCTAAAACTGGATACTGAGTATACTGATAAATGGTCATTGCAAGAGAGTCTAACATAACTATGGAAGCTATTAATAACTGATAATAAAATCACATGAGCTAAATGTGGAGTCCGATGTATATGCCTCATTGAGAGGACCCAATATACCCTGCCAAAGGTATAAAGGATAGTCGGCGTGATCACTAAACTGATTTCCTATAGAGGGGACTAACAACGTACTTGCCTAGTAGTTCACCGCTAATTGGGTACGTTGAACCCTAGTACAACTCGGTATTATGCTACTCCCATTAATTTATGTAGTTAACTGATTATGTTTGAATTTTTATAATAACTGGATAGCTCAAAACTGAACATGCATACTGAGAATGCAACATTTAATCTGATGATGATGCATCAAAATTGAGGCATGTATAACTGAATAGCTGAATTATATGACCTAGCATGTGTAATTCAAGAACTAAAGAAATGCAAAACTAGGGCTCTGAAATTTATGTGATAAAATTAATCATAACTTTACAATTTGATTTTGAACATATATTTAGTAAATTCATGAAGTTCTATCAAAGTTCTAAAAAACCTAGGTTTAATCATGATAAGACAATCAAGAACTGACTGAAAAATAGGGAGCCAACGGGAGAAAGGAACTCACAAGAGAAATCCCACGTACGTGGTGATAAAATTCACGGAGAAGCACTTAGATTTTGGGGCTGGAACTGCTAGAACCTTCCTCATTCCGGAACTGGGGTTCTTGACTTTTATTCTATTTTCTTGCTTCTAATTTTCTAAGTTTTAATTAATAATTTGACTTAGGGTAAGTTTAAGTTATTTTTCTAGGCTTAAATTGACTAAAATCTGATGATTAAGGGTCAAAATGACGTATCTTAGGGTTTAAAGAAAGTGGGAAAACACCAAAAGTCCCCTGGGTTAAATGATGTCGGCAAATGACGTCCTGGACAGACGATCCATTGTTCCATCGACGGTCTGTCGTTTGGGTCCGAAGGTTGAGCTTGTTCGACATGCCTTTACTAAAACGGGCATAACCTTTTACTCAGAGATCTGATTTTAGCAAGGTCGGTGTCTATGGAAAGCTAATTCAATTATCTATCTTTTGATAGGTCATGGGATTCAGAGAGTGGATAATTGAGGTGTCGATCGACTGATACATACTATGGATCGTAGTATGACCGATGAACCGTCGGTCAGTCCGACGTTCGACACTTAGTCAAATTTTCCTAGGTTGAGATTGTGGGGGGTTTGAATCCATCGACGTATGTGTAGTACGGACCGTGGGTCAGGCTACAATCCGTCGATGGCCAGCGTCTGTTGCACATGTAGATTTTCTGAGAAAACTAGTTTTCGGTCTATTTTTTATACGGGGTGTTTCATTATCTCCCCTTTGGAAAACTCGTCCTCGAATGAAGACTAAACTTGATGGAATAGAGGGAGAGAGCTGAAAAACCTACTTCTAAATACTGAGAGTTGTGTTTCTGATTGAATTGAGTTCTGAGAACATACAAATACGCTGAAAATACAAGTACAAACTGAGGGAACATGATTCTAAGACTGAACTTATGCATGAATGACTGGAAAACTGAACAGGAACTATTACCTCAAGCAGGAGTTGAATCAGAAGGAAATAGGTGAGGATACTTGGCTTTCATGGCAGCTTCTACCTCCCAAGTAGCTCCATCTATGGACT
Source organism: Solanum chilense (assembly GCA_032847665.1). Lineage (NCBI taxonomy): Eukaryota > Viridiplantae > Streptophyta > Magnoliopsida > Solanales > Solanaceae > Solanum > Solanum chilense. The sequence continues at coordinate 54,675,615 of CM064969.1, read as the reverse complement.
GATTCCTCCATAAAACCTTGACTGAAGCGATTATTTCTCAACCTTCTAACCTAACGGCCAAGAATCTCAACTGGTACATCCTCGTAAGAAAGACTATCTTTCACCGCCACACTCTCCAATGTCACTACAGAGGCTGGATCACCCAGACAATTCTTCAAGATGAGATGTGGAAGACCGGATGCACTGCTGCTAATTCTTCTGGCAACTCTAACTCATATGCCACCTTGCCAACACTTTTTAAGGTCTTGTAAGGTCCTACATATCTAGGACTGAGCTTTCCTTTCTTGTCAAATCTCATTACTCTTTTCACAAGGGAAACTTTCTGTTGAACCCAATCATCAACATAGAACTCTAGCTCCGTTCTCCTTACATATGCATAAGATTTCTGACGACTTTCGGCTATCCTTTTATGGGGTGTGGTTTGCACCGTAGGTCAATACTTAGACTAGGGAGACTTACATCCCATGGTAAAGTCTCATAGAAGTTCCAAGAGGCAGCAGGGCAGTCTGTCACACCTCATACGGTCGTAGGTGGTGGTCGTAAGTGAGCACCTATTTTTCTGGTACAAGTCAGCCAAGCCAAGCGTGTTTTAGTAAATTCCACCCTTAGATAAATAAATACTTGGACGGTTATTTTATGTATTTTATGGTATGTTATACTAGTTAAAATAGTTAAACCTAGAATTAGACTTCTTCGTAATCAAACCCCTCTTTAAAAAAGGTTCTCTCAAGAACACCATGAGAACTTAAGGTTAAGTTTGAGCTAGGGTTGAAGATATTCATTGCTTTATTCTACAATATTATGGGAAATTCATCTCTAAGGTATGGTGATCCTTCATATAGGGATAGCATTCACCGTGGAGTCCATTTCAAATAGTTTTCAAGTTTTCCAAAAGTTATGAAAAACCCCAATTCTTCCTCAAACTCACGGGTTCTTGCATTAAATTGTTTCAAATGAATTTTAATTGTTATATTATAGTTTAATTGATGTTTTAAGGTTAAAAACTCCATGAACCCATGATTCCTCTAATTCTCTAATTTTTGCTTCAAAAGTAGGTTTGCTAATTATGATTGTTTATTGGTGAAATTGTACTTATATTAGTTATTCCTATTGTTATCTATATCAATGTATGATGAATTTTTTTATATATGTATGAGTTGATGATATTAGTCTTGTGGTCATGATAATGGGAAAATTCTCTTGTTATGTTGAAATTGATGGAAGTTAAATAATGGTGAATGGTGGCATTGGAGAATGGTGAGTTGACTTAATTGCTTATTATAGTAGGATTGTTTTTGTATTGTTTGATACACTTATGGTGGCACTGTTATTTCTTGTTCTTATTATGATTTTGGGCTTGAAGGAATTATGAGGTGAATTGAAGTCAGAGTTATGTTATTGTGTAGAAGGTGGCATAATGTATAATTTCCATGTGATGTTGAGGTGATCTTGTATATTGTATTGTTAATGAAAGAATGTTTCCTCTGAATGTTTACATGTGATGATGCTAGACTACGAAGAGTCTTTAGATGTTGGTATGTTGTCTTGATTAGGTAAACCTAGTTTTCCCTACTTGATACATAAAAGATATGATGAATGTGATCTCTTGACTTGGTAGGCTTAGGCATCATTTTCTTGAGTGAAAGAATGAAAGAGTGAATGGAATCGGCTAGACCTAGCATGGTGATCTTTCTATAAATGAGATATCCTTATGAACCTTGATTAGTATACCCATGGGGTGCCCTTCTTGATCTTGCATATTGTATTATGAATGAAACCATGTTTCCTTTGAATTTTTACATGTGGATGATAGACTATGAAGAGTCCTTATATGTTGATATGGTGTCTTGATTAGGTAAACTGTAACAACCCTAAAATCGAATAGGATAAATACTTAAGTTGATTTGATTATTATTTAAAAATCAGAAATTTTAAGGGCATAATGGTCCTTTCACGTATTAGTAAAAATAAATCAGATTTTGTATTAGTTTAATTAAATCCTATTTTGACTAAGTCTTGAATTTAGTCTCCTAATCCTAATAACTCTCTCCCTCACGTTTCTCAACTCTCTCCCACGTCTCTCAACTCTCATTCTCTCACGCTCTGACTAACAAGAAAGCTTGAGAACAGCTTAATAACAATTGTTCTTCACACTTGAAAAACACAGGAAAAGTTTTAGGAAAAGCAAGGTAATCAAAAACGTCAAGGCAAAGGGAGGTTGGTTGTCAAGTGGCATGTACGTTGAGGAGAATCTGGGCTTGGTTTGGACGAGTTTCTGGGCAGCTGCTTCACACTTGAACAACATCAAAAGGTATGGGTTTTTCTCCTGGAATTATTTCTCCAAGAGTATTTTCCTTCGAATGATTCTCAAGGTCTTGAAAACTAATGTTGTTCCCCTTTGTATGTCCTTGTCCTTAGCTCCCAAATGAATTCGTAGGATGGGTATGTTGTGCTGCTGGATTTAGGCATGAATGGTGTATTTATATTAAATGTGAACATGTTTATGTGATAGAAATTATAAAAATAATATACAAAGTGTGATCGAAAAGTTAGTATGTCTGTGTGCATGTGGGCACTGGTTATGCACACTATTTTGGGGTTGTATCAATCATGTATTTCTTGTGTATTTTATGTGTTCAATGTGTGTAAAATGTGATTTTCATTACCATGAAATATAGTGGATTGAAATAACCATTTTTTAGACAACTAAACTTATGAACAATGTGACTAAAAATGAGTTGGATAATGACAAGAATTTTCCAGATTTGGGTACTCTATAATAAGGTTGAAATCTAGGTTTTAAAAGGGAAAATTAAATAAGTGAGGTCAATGGAGATTGAACCCAAAACCTCACATGTTGAGATGGTTGAAAAAGAAAGAAAAACGTGAAGGACCTAAGGGGATTCAAACACCTTAGCTACTGGTTTTGCGAGGCAAAGAAAAAAACAAAATGGGGACTGGGGGATTCAATCCTAGCTACTGATTTCGCCTCAAAGGAAAAAAATGGGACTAGGGGGAATCGAACTCAGATCTGTGGGGAGAAGGAGAAAAAAATTAATAAACAAATAAATGGGAGGCGTGGGATTCGAACCCATGACCTCCACGTACGTGCGAAAGAAAAGAAAATAAGGAAAAAGAAAAAACTCAAGGTGTGGGAATAGAACCCACGACCTCAAGGCTGAAGGACGAAGCAAAATTAATTAGGAAGTGAAGCGAGGCTGTGGGGGGTCGATCCCACAACTTCACTACCACTCTCCCAATTTAAATAAAATAAAGATAGAGAGGTTGTGGGGGTTCGAACCCACCACCTCACAGCCTCCGCAGCGAAATTAAAAGAAAAATCAAAGCGGCTGTGGGGGTTTGAACTCACAACCTCTTGGTTTGGGAAAAAATGAGCAATGTATTCTTAATGAAAAATAAAATAAGGTTGTGGGGGTTCGAACCCACAACCCTTCGGCTAAATTAAGAGTAACATTAAATAGAAAATCTATCCTTCAATGTTAATGTTGAGATTTAATTCAGAGTTCTAATGTTATGAATATTAGAAATAAAATCAATTAAAAATATAAATGATATCCAAGTGATTAAAGATTTAGGTTCCCTTCCCAAACTTCCGTATTGTTACATTAGTCATACGTGAGTAAAATATCAAAGAGTAATGTCATCTACTTATATCAAAAATCAAGATCTTTGCATATATACAAGATACATAAGTCTTCTACTACATAATCTTAGGAAAGTAAGAATCACTTAAAGAACTATGAATAAAGCCCCATGGCTTGTATGTATAGACACATAAGTCTAACATACGTTCAAAAGTAAGTGAACCTAAGATAAACGTAATGAAATGATGAACCCTAGTAGGGTTAAGTATGAGTGTAATATACACTAAATGACCAAGTGCATTTGGCATATGATGAGATGAAAAATAAAATAATGAAATGAACATTCACATAATAAGAGGTGAGTAACTATGAAAAGCAAAGGTGCTAATTTGAAGAATGTGGTGACAACATGATATGAGGCTAATGTATATGATGAGAGGAATCTCAAATGAGCCTAAGTAAATGTTACCAATACGTGCTCACTAATAAAAGTGTAACATAATGAAAAGACCATTCTCTATGAACACTCTAATGAAAGTATTGAGTTTAACACGCTTAATACTAATAATGAGATGAGAAATCATCTAATGAGATATGTTGTCCTCATACTAGAAGCCATCTTCCATGATGTATGAGTTGAATGTAATTTAACTTTATACTAAGCACCAATAGGCTAGTTATGAGCGGTGATACCTTCTTTCGGGAAGGGCGAAGGTTCACATAACTCTCATGAGATGAGACTGTCTGTCTTTCCAGGTATGGGTCTCCATACATCTCCTAGTCTTTTAACCTATACTGCCAATATAAGGATCTGGCGGGGTTAAATTCCATATACGCTAGCATGTTATTGAGTCACTTTGGCTGGTGATTCCATCTCTTTTTTGGTGTGGGGGAGACATTGGATTCAATGATGCTCACATTATCTATGTCGGTTAAAGTTAAAGTTCCCAATGAATGAATGAGGCCAGCCTCAAATGAAGCATATAAAGAAATGAATGATATCGAAGGTGTTAGGATAGGATAATCAAGAGATCAGCTAGACTCAGGTAATGACATTAGGTTATTCCTGATCATTTCACAGCAAACCCGATGAAAGTCTTAGCTGGTGTTCACACTGTCCTATGAATGAAATGAAATGAAGTACGTATGAATGGATGAAGCAGAATCTGTGTTTGCTAATGAAGACTGCCTAGTTGAGGTCTCATATGTCAAGTCCATGATTCCAAGGTCTCATGGCATATGAATGAATGATATGAAAGAAGTTATGTGTTATATGTTATATGTTATGATATGTGCTATATGAAGATATTATGTGTTGTGTGCAATACGATATTTATAATGATGTATATTACTCTCATGGCATGACCTTACTAACTCAATTTGAAAAGTTCACTAACTTTCCTAATCCCAATTTGGCAATTCTACTGACTTGACTTCTAAAAATCATGTCGTTAGGAAAGAGCTATTCTTTCTCATGCATGTACTTGGTGTGTGCTTGCATATACCCATACTTAGCACAAGTGTGTACTAATCCTATACATCTATACTATTTTAGGTGCAGGCATAGGTGGGCGATGGAGCTACAGGATCATTGTTGCAACTATCCGGATGTCAGCATTCATCCGCAGTTTGGCAAGTCCTCATGCTTTCGAGGATGCTACTGTTTTACATTCTAGCGTGGTTTTAGAGTTCAACTAGTGGAGCATGTTCCACTAGCGTTTCTTTCCTGTTTTGATTCATACTTTGTATTGGTGGCATTTTGGCAATTATACAATTAAGACTTATTAAACTATTTCTTTTAGTTGCTTATCTCTTTAATGTTAGATGGGTGATGATGAACGATTATGAAATTTTAATAATGTTTAGAAAGTATGTTTAAAGAATCAAAAGTTTCAAATTTTTTGCTAAAATTAACCTGCGTAATGAAAGGATGACGTAAGTAGGCTTGTTTGCGACCTCTGAGAAGTCAACGACGCCGGTCTCGTCTGGGGTATGGATTCCAGTCGTGACAAAAACCTAGTTGTCCCTACTTGATACTTGAAAGGTATGATGAATGTGATCTCTTGACTTGGTAGGCTTAGACATCATTTTCTTGAGTGAATGAACGAATTGAATCGGCTAGACCTAGCATGGTGACCTTTTTATAAATGAGCTATCCTTATGTACCTTGATTGGTAGATCCTTATGGTTCCCTTCTTTGTCATGGTATTATGGGTTGGTAAGCCTAATGATAGTGCCCTCTCTAATACACTTATGTGAATGAAATTACTCTATTGGAACAAAGACAAAGCACCGAGTGGATATGCTTATCATAGTAGCTCTACTTAAGTATGAGAATAGAGTACAAAGAAGTTCTTTTATATCCCCTAAACCATGTGCCTACATGGGACGTATTCTAGTTATACCCTTGGCCAGTAGAAGACCCATCACGGAGTAGGGTAGAGTCCGAGTCCATACCTAGCTAGTGTGGTCTATGTCAGTTATGCCTATTACAATTATGCAAGATGTGCACTTTAGATATTGAATAAGTTCTACAACATGTAAGTAGTAATATAGGATGCTACCTACAAATGGCACGAGTAGGCTTTGAAGATACTAGAGCGAGTTCCCTAGGTCTTCCAAGACCCTAATGTGAAGTCTCAAGGGTCTTGTCTTAGGTAGTCTTGAGGAACACATAGGTGGCATGAAGAAGTTGTATCTTACTTAGGTGGGTCTTAGGATAACCTTAGTTAGAAGGTCTAAATGATAAGATGGTTTACTTAATGAATGTGGTGATACCTTTTGTATTATGTGCGTAGACTTTTATGAAAGGCTGTGACCTTTCCAAAAGGTTGCAACTTTTCCAAATAGTTGTAACATTTCTGATAAAATACAATAAATATTTGTTCACACTACCCTTTATTGTCTAACTCTTCTTTTTTCTTTTTCTTCACAATTATATATTTGTATGCTTTGCTCCCGTTAAGTGGCTCATTGATGGTAAGTACTTTTACAGTCATTGATTTATTCTTATGTTATTAAGCATAAATGATAAGATGTAATAATTTTTATTTTCCTTTACATAATTAATGTTTGTTATTGTGTCATCTTGTATGTAAGATAATATAGTGTTTTAGTTTTAAAGATTGATAGGTTTTAAGTATCAATCATATATTACTATAAATGGGAAGCCCTTAAGCTTAAAGTTGAATTACCAATTTGTCCTTGAGCATTATTATATAAAAAAAAACATAATATTTTAATTATCTGAAAACTAAATTCACATTTCAATTACAATAATTACGATAATTGAAAAGACAGTGTGTGAAACTTACATTTAAATGACCATAAATAGGGTAATTGAAAAGCCAATTGAAAGTAATAAATATTTTTGAAGTAATAGAATAGTTAAGCATCCAAGTGAATAATGACTTTTTTCAGGTTCTTTTTGAAGTAATAACATTGTTAAGCATCCAAGTAAGAAACTATATTTCATCTTTAAGTACTTTATTGAAACATTCCATCTTCATACACATTTCAAAAGGCATGGAAGATAGGAACACCATTTAAGTTAAGAAACCGAAGACTCCTTCATCCCCTGCCCTTCAATTTACTTTTGTTGGTGTTTGATAAGTTGTCTCTTAAGGACATGAAAACTTGTAGTTGATTTGTAATAGGTTGATCCTCATATTTCTTTATATGTTTAAAATACCATTAATTTGTTTGTAGTATAAAAATAAATTTTCTTTACTAGAGATTTTGGGATTTTACTTGACAATGAAGATTAATTTGTTCTTTTTTAAAACAGGAAGATTTCAAACTTCTAACACTATTTCTTTTTTGAAACAGGAAGATTTCAAACTTTAACACTTTTTCTTTATTGTTTTCTTCGAACACTGTTTTCACCCCTTTTATTTATAGAGCATGCCTCTTTTTAGATTAATTTATGATCAATTAGGAGTGTTCTTGAAATTCAAGGTAAATAGATTGATCCGGTGATTTATATAATGCAGTTTCAATCAGGATATTCACTTGTATTTTTTTCCCTTTTCTCTATTAATCTTTATTTGTTCATTTCCCACTTGTATTTTTTCCCTTTTCTCTATTAATTTTTATTTGTTCATTTCCCTCTTTTTACTTTATTTTTCTTAACTTGTTTTTCATTTTTGGAAAGGTGAAATTTCAAAAATAAATATGATACATGTAACAATAAAATAGATTTTATCTTTAAAAATTACACATGGTATTTTTCTTAGCTATAATTTTCGTTATGCAATATTTTTGTTCTCTTATTTTCACATATAGGCTTTAAGATTTTATAATTCATCATTTCTCTTGTGTGTGTGTGTGCGCGCGCGCGCGCGCGCGTGTGCGCGTGTGCGTGTGCGTGTGCGTGTGCGTGTGCGTGTGCGTGCGTGTGTGTGTGTGTGTGTGCGCGTGCGCGTGTGTGTGTGCGTGCGTGCGTGCGTGCGCGCGCGTGCGTGTGTGTGTGGACGCTGCCTAATTACAATGTTCCCCTCATACTAGAGGCATATTAGAGCAGATGATATCCCCAATAATGTCTAGATTGTCTAGTAAGATCCCAAATATGCAACACAACAGGTGACACTTGCACAGATCCCGTCCCCCTTGAAGGAATGGGGATAAAGAAAGAAGAAACAAATATATCAATATCTCTCTTAAGTAGTTAATACGTTTACTGAACAGAAAGGAAAAAACAAATCCAAAAAAAAATCTGCAAGTGGCCTATAAATCAATTTCAAGAGGTCTCTATAAAGAACAAATGCACACATTTTTTTCACGCCATTATACCATAGATTCATACCACAAAAAACTAAAGAGATAAAAGATACAAAAATGTATAGTAAAAGGAAGGAATTTCCCCATACAATATGCATTTCTTTAGAGGTAACTTCCAAATTATCATGCACTAGGATTCAATTATCCGAACAATGGTGAAAAGAATATCTTCTCTTTTAAAGATATATATTGTTTAGCTTTAAAAATTTAGATACCGTACCTTTCATTTTGTGATCCTATAAAAAAGTTAATTCAAAAAAAAAAAAATAGTCCTAATGAAAGCATCGTTTTTAAAGTCTAAGTAACTTAGATATACACTTAGCGAGCCATTTGTACTGTTAGTTTGCATTAACCGGAGGAATAGATTCAGTTCAAGATAGATGTACTACGTTACTGTTAGTTAGGATTTGATCACTTTTTCATCTTGACACCTACTCCTAAAATATTTTAACCTTTTTTAATTGACAAACCACTTTATCTAGATCCTAATCCCACACTGTAGTATAAAAATAAGAAAAACTCTGCATTACAAACAAGTAGTATCACATTTTAGTGGATTTACAGACTATGAAGTCTATGAAGGAAAATTAGAAATGAATTTCTAGCACCAAAGAGGACATAAAGAAAGAGGGTTATAAAACAAAGATATTTATAATGGTCATACCTGTGGAGGAGGTGGAAATAAGTGAATAAAAACTTCAGGGATGTTTCCTATGTTTCTTTGATATAAGCTAAATAGCGCATTTAATTGTGATTTCATACTCGTCATCTTTTACTGCCACTTTGGAGTTGGATTGCTAGAGCTAAATGAACTCACATTAACATGCATAAATCTCATAGATGTTTGTTTGAATGCCATAGTTGGAGAACACCCAAGCCTAGCTCTCGAACACGTCCTGGATGTTTCGGACCGAGTACTATGCCAAGTGCATCATAACGGTGAAACCTCGAGAATACTTTCTGGCGTTTGACTTCGAGTTTCTTCAATTTTCTCATGTGTAAAAGAAAAACAAGCACACTATTTTTGTCAAATACTAGTTGATCACTCTATGAAGATAGAGGGGCCATGTATCTTCGAATTATTAAATTTTCAGATTGTACGATTTGGTAATGTCTTCAAATGCTATTGTCTCTAATTCTAGAGTTGATGGGACTTGGTTATAGTTAATTTTAGAAGCGGCTGCAACCAAGTAGATACTTGAAGAAAGATGAATGAAAATGCTGCAAATATCTAGAGTTTTGAGTAGTAACTTGTTTATTACTTACTTGTTGGCCATATCATTCAGTAGATACTTGAATAAAGATTGCAAACATCTAGAGCTTTTAGTAGCAATCCACAAATGATTATGACACACTTTTAAGTCTAAAGTTTGTAAGATAAGTTCTTAATACCTAATTATGAATAGTACTTCACAACAAGCAACTCATGAAGAAGAAGGGACAAGAACAACAGGTTGTTGTTGCTGCATAGTAGAATTACTACTCAAAAGGAAGACCTCACTGTTGCATTTCAGTACATAGACTAATATCCATACTACATCAACATCAACTAAACGCATACATAAAAAGAAAACAATAACATTAAGAATATTGTGTTTAAGGGAAGTAGTTTTTAGTCCTCAATTTCAGTATCTCAATTGAAGCATTAGTTTTTTTACTCTCACCAAAACCAGAAATCTGATTCGATAGCTACTCGACTAATCATATATTAAAAGATACTTACCGCAATCTCTCTAGCCGCCTCAGTTACATAACATCCATATTTTCTCTTATGAGTCTCAGTCCATATTTTACCTCGATCAACATCTTTTCCCTTTGCACTCTAAAATTTTTAAATTGTAAGACATTAATAAATAATTAAGAGAATATATATCTAAGAACATTGTATTAAACTACCATTTCAGCTCTTTTTCTAGCCAAACTCTTAGCACCTCTGGTATGAGGAATTTCATTTTGTGGAATCTGTTGATTCTTCTTGCAAAGTTTCTACAGGTTTTGATTGGAACAATATGAACAGTTAACTTCATGTAAAGAAGAAATATGTGACAGAAAAGTAGTGGTAGAAAGTAAATAAAAGGGCCACAATAATGACAGAGAAAAACAAGTAATAGAAAGAAAAAAAGGAAGAATGAAGTACTAGTGTTTTCTTGTCCATACGATAATTGACAAACGGTGCCCATTGATCCATGGGTATTCCATTTGGAGATTTTGTAATGATCTCTTCTTTGCTCAATAATGGATTTTCTGCGGTATACCATATCTTCTTTGTTCAATAATGGATTTTCTGGGGTATACCATAGTTTATGCCTGTGGTCCTTCCACTTAAGATTACTGCCAACCCATCTTTTTTCCTTTTGATTATCAATCATTAAGAGAAATCGAGCCTTCACAAAATTAGTTTAATGCAGTTTTAACTAAAAGAATCAAGCTAAGAAAAATATTTAAGAAGGAAGTACAATTAGGATTTCATTAAAAACACGATCCAAGTAAGATTCTGGCATGTCTGAACATAACACCTGCAATTATGCCGGCTGCTTTTCCAATAGGTGCAGCCTATTCATCACATTCTACAATTATCCGCAATCCATTTTCCATGTTATGGACATCCCTGATCTGCATTCTAATCGTTTTTGTTACTTGATTTTGATCTAAAACAAAATAAAGACCAAATTTACGTTAGTTCCTAAGAAGGTAAAAAATTATAATAAATTTTATCATTTATATGCACCTATAACATCGACAAACCAATCATGATTGTGTTCATTGTCTTTATGTTTGTTTGATTTGAAGAAACTCCATTAAAAGTAGATGAAACAAATTTTAAAGAGTCTCTATCAGATGATGAAGATGGAACATGTCGACTTGTTTTTGATGATGAAGCTTGATCCTGAGATTGAGGGAAGTAACCTGGAGCAAGAGAAGAGCTCGCCGCTGATTTGGACATATTTTTATACTTATTTTGCTTCGCCATCCCTGCATACACATTAAAAAGATTATAAACTTGCACACCTATAGCAAATTTTAAAGACAACAAAGATATAATCAAGATTTATTTATGTAGGTGAAGTAAAAATAATCCAACGCATGTAATAAATTTGTCTAATTAAAAGAGTCATACAAATTGAATACTTCAAGAAAAACTCAACCCAAGCTTAACTAATGAACAAAAGTAGCTAAGTAAAATAGTAAGAGAAATCAAAAAGTGACTCTAATCTTAAACCAATATAGTCTTGCACTGGCAATTCATCAGCTTCATCCTCTGTACACTAGATTAGAGCATTGACGTCACCAAAGAATTGATCTAAGTCTTGTACAAGAAATTCACTCTCAAGAACTTCATTTTCTCCTTCCTCTCCCATATCATATAATTCTCTTGGATTCAAGTGAATAACTGTACTCCAGCCTTTATCCAACTCATCATCCATATAATATACCATTTGAGCTTGTGAAGCTTCAATGAATGGATTATACTCTTCACATCACCATTGTGAATCAATTGTCAAAAATTAATAGAAGGAAATCCCCATGAATCCTTTTTAAACCCCCTGTACCTTGTTGTGTCAGCCCATTTGCATTTGAATAATGTAGCTGTAAATTGATTATAATAGTTGAGATCCATAATGTCTTCCAATTTTCCATAGTAAGGCAAATCGGATAGCCTCAAATTTCCATCAGAACTGTTAGCAATACAAGATGTGGACGAAGTCAGAAAAACTCCATTATTCTGTGTTTCAGTTCATATTCTCGACTTTTGGTCCGAAATTTGATTACTTTGATATTAAATATTGTAAACCTTCTAGCATGTTGTTCTGGACCATTTCCTAGAAACTGAAGGTCATCTGATACAGTGTTCAAAAATGTCCGGGTTCTTAATCTGAAAAAAATCCATGTAAGGAATAGTTTTAAATGTACAACACTCTTATATATTATGAAACTAACCTTTCGAGGAAACCAATCAATGAAATTTTTATTAATTATCTTCTCTATATCCATACTTGAAGGCTTTCGGCCCTTCCACCGGCTTCATATATAATTTTTAAATTCACTACATGAAATGTTAATATAAGTATCAATCCGCTCTTCCAGGTTCATGGATAATTAAGGGTCAGCAGTATTGTATTGTTCAAATGCAAGGGAAACATGTGATGGCACAATTATTCTAGAAATATCACATTCCTGACATTAAAAAGAGCGACGCAGTTCATCAGCTAACAACCTGAACACCATGCATCTTGATCTGTTAGGATGCAAGTATCGACACAACTGAAATGTTGCAACAATTGCTGAGAATGATAATGTTACAGAAGCTTGTAACATATAGTCTCCATTCAAGTTTCAAGTGTTGACATTTTATATAGGGAATGAATATATTCATATATAAAGTGAATGACACAACAGTGTAAATATTCACTCAATGAATGGCATGACTTGCAGACAGTTTAGTACCACATATCGATGAGCTTGACGTTTTACCATTGGTGACAACTCAAATGTTTCAGCTCCTACTCCTTTACCAACTGGTGGGAACAAGCTAAATGAATTTGTCGAGCCTCTATCCCCAAGATTATCAATAACAGGACGCGGTCTATTAATTTTTGTCTCGAATCCTTCAAGATATTGAGAGAAAAAGGTAAGAGCTTCTTCTGCTACATGTCCTTCCGCTATGGAACCTTCTGGTTGTGCATGTTTCTCCCAAAGGACTTCAAGTGTCATAAATACCTAATCAGAGGATGAATAAATAGTTAACAGATGCAATTTTATATCATTGACTTAAAGAATAAATTCCAATAACAAATAAAAAATTGAATTTACCTTTCCAAAGCATACATCCATCGATACTGCACTGGACCCCCAAGTTTTGCTTGAGCGACCAGATGACAAGTAGAATGAACCATGATTGTAAAGAATGTGGGAGGACATAATATGTCTAAGTGGTTAATAGTGTGAACATATCGTGATTGGAGCTTGTCAAGATCTGAGAGACTCAAGTTTTTGACACATAGGTGTCGAAAAAACTAACTCAACTCCATTAGCACAGCAGTCACCTTATCAGGCAAAACATTATGTATTGCAATTGGTAACAAGTGTTTCATGAGAAGGTGAAAATCATGACTCTTCATTCCAAATAGCATTCATTGTTTCAAGTCAATACATCTCGAAATGTTTCTTGCATATCTATCAGGCATTTTGATATTCTTCAGAGTTTGCAAAATACATCTTTTTTGAGACCATTTTTCTTTGTATTAAAAATAGTAAACAAATAAGGACAATAATTTCCATTCTCATCTAGCCAAAGTTTTTTTCTTATACCCACTTCTCTAAGATCCTTTCGAGCTTTAGGATTGTCTTTTGATTCTTGAGAATCACTAAGCAAAGTAAATAAAATTCTCAGAAACATTCTTCTCAATATGCACAACAAGTTAGATTCCCAATAAGGAAGGTCAAAAAATGTGCTTCTCTTTCACCATTTTCTAGCAATCGTTTTTTTTTTTTGTAGGTTTTGTTTCTCTTGTTAACTTATTATTTCACTCGGGTGCTTTTCCAAAATTGACATTAATTCCCTCCATTTGTTTCAAGATGTTTGATCCTGATAATGTAACTGGGGACTCCCGTTTCACGATTTTTCCATTGAAACGAAGACGTTGCAATCTAAATCCATGACCTCTTTCAAGAAAATGACGATGACCAATAAAACACGAATTTCTACTATGCTTCAACAAGTAGGAGTCTGTAGCAAAGTTACATGTGGGGGCAATCAAATTAAGTGTATGTGTTCCATTAGGATAACTTACCAAGTCTAGGAAAAACACTTCTTGTCCACATCAAAGCTGCTTGCATTTTAAATGTTTCATTTTTTTGAAGATTGTAATGTCTGGACCCCATCATCCCATAATATCTTCAACTCTTGTATAAGAAGTTGTAAGTAGACGTCTATGTCATTTCGAGGCATTTCTTTCCTGGAATGATCATTGAGAGAATGAATGAAGATTGTTACACACACTCCCAAGGAGGACAGTTATATGGAAAAAGAATCACTGGCCAAATACTATAAGTTGATGACATAATTCCAAAAGGATCAAAACCATCACTAGCTAGGTCAAGTCGAACATTCCGAGGTTCTGAAGCAATTAAGGATGAAGCAATTCAAATGTTTTCCAGGCCTGAGAATCCATAGGATGCCTCATTAATATATCTTGGTTACCCCCTAAAGAATGGCATCTCATTAACTCAGCAGTTTTAGAGCACGTGAACAATCTTTGCAGCCTCGGTTTTAATGAAAAGTAGCACAAAATCTTTGAAGGTTGCTTATTTTTACCATCCTTCCACCTATATGTCTTGCATTTTTTGCATTCTTGCAATCCTTCATCGTGTTCCCCAAAGTATAACATACAATCATTTGGACAAGCATGTATTTTGGTAAAACTAAGACAACGTTTGTAGATGGTTTTTTTTCCCTTATAAAAGGAAACAGGAATCTTGGCATCTTCAAAGGCATCTTTTAACAATTCCAGCACCATACCATTTGCTTTATCAGCCATTCGACACATACACTTTATATGATATAATCTGAGTAGAAAGGATAATTTGAAATATCTCGTACACCCTTCATATAATGGTTGCTTGTCATCTTGGATCAATTCATAGAGCTTTGCATAATCTTCATTAGGCATTTCAGCATGCTCTTCATTAAATATTTCTTATCCATTCATAGTCACATCATGTTCATTTATATTGTTCCCAGTGAATCCAAATGCGTCATTAATCATGGATTCCATCGGATTACTAGGCTGCAGAGTTTCTGTTGTGATCCGTGAACTTTGAAATGTTTGTGGTATAGTTGTATTTAAGCCTTCACCATGAAAATACCATATTTATTACTTTACTGGAAAAGGTTTTAACATTAGGTGCTCTTGAACAACACTTCTTCTTTGCCACTAATTAAAACCGCATCTCGGACATGGACATTTAATTACATCACCATCAACCAATCCATTCTGAAAGGCAAAATCAAGAAACTTTTTTACCCCATTTGCATATTCCGAAGTGTTTTGCGGTTTGCCAATCCATGATTTATCAATTGGCATGGCTAGAAATGACAATATAACCATTCAACTTAAAGTTCAATGATATAACAATTTTGAAATAAAAGAAAAGAATATGACTTAAACACATTATATAATAGATAAATTGAAAATCAAAGCTAAACTAGAGAGTTATTGAATAATCAGAAATCCTCTCAAGGCCAAAGTTTTACATATTTACATCTTTCATAGGTAAATTATCCGTCCTTTGCACGGGATTGAATTATTTTATCAAGATTACATATAATCATTCAATAATATTTGTATTTTTGATATATATACTACATTGTCAAGAACATTTTATCTTAAGCAACGCGTTCCTCCAAAATCCTTAAAGTATTATATATATTTTTTAAATTTTCATGTTTGTTATACAAAAATTATGAGTCATAGATAGGTTTTAAGTATAAAAAAAAGTCTAAGAAAATCTGCCCCATAATAGTTGGTCAAATGTATTGAAAATTTTTAAATTCCGAGAAGTTATAAAGAACAACTTCAAACATTAAAAAAAGAGACAAAAAATGTCAAACGACAACATTCCAAATTTAAGTGGAACATCACATCCATACAAGATCATAATTAACTAAATTTATATGGACAACCTTGGACTCCTTTCTTATGAACCTTCATCAATCTCTTCTTTATTATTGTATATCACATCAACTATATGATAAAATTGACCCTAAATTTTTTATCATCATAAATGTTTTTTGTGTAATGTCTCAAAATATCATTACTATTTTGAAGGTTTCATATCACCGCCAAAAACATATTTGTATAAAACCATACTTAATGTTATGGTTATAATATGGAGTCTGAAAAAATAATGCAATCATCAACTAAGCACTAGGGCACATTTGGATGTCAACAACTGGATAAATTAAACATCATTGTCGACATATCACATATTAAAATCTAACAACATAATTTTTGAGCTCTTGAACTCACAAACATCCAAAAATAATAATAAAGACGACCTTACCTTCCTAACAATCAAGAAGAAAAGGCATG
Source organism: Solanum chilense (assembly GCA_032847665.1). NCBI lineage: Eukaryota > Viridiplantae > Streptophyta > Magnoliopsida > Solanales > Solanaceae > Solanum > Solanum chilense. The sequence goes on along the minus strand of CM064969.1, from coordinate 54,659,138 downwards.
TTGCTTAATATATTTTTCAAAAATATAGTCTTTTGGTATTTTACAAATGGACAGTTCCCAAATTTAATTGAAATAAGCGAAAAGAATTGAATATTTTATCAAATGAATGAGTTATCGCTAAATAAAAGATAGTATTTAATGATTATTAATATCTTAATTATGACTAAATAATTATGTTTCTCATTCTAGTTTCTCTACTAATTTTAATTTTCTAGTTGTGAAAATATTCTTAAACTTTGTTGTCTTACAATGTTCTTCAAAGTTTTGTTCTAAGTATGTTAGGAATACAAGATGAACAACACCGACATAAAAATGAGATCGGACTGTCATGTTCCAGCATGCTAAAAGTTTGATTTTGTATTCCTTGAGAGGACCAACTATGTGATGAATCATGTCAATTGTGATATTGATTCTAATGATAGTATTGAATGTGTTGATATTGATGCTTTTGTTAGAATGTTGTAATTGCTTGTTTATGTTACACTAGTGGGATAGTCATGTGATCCTACCAGTACACGGTGGTTGTGTATTGATTCTGCAGTTGCTCTTTTTTTTTAGTACAGAGCATTTTCACGCTGCTATTGACAGATCGCAGTTAGGACATCGGTGATTGCTTCGAGTTCAAGGGTGAGACACATCCTTTGGGCTTCCATAGAAATTCTCTTTAGTCTATGTCCATAATTTTTGTAACTAGACCTTATTTTTGTTAGTGAGATAGTTCATTAGAAATTCTTGTTAAACTTGGTTATCCTTTCTAGTTTTGGTACATTAACTTTCAAATTCTAGGGTTATCTTCGGCATTGTTAGTCAGTTGTTAGATACTTATTTAGTAACGGAACCTTATCTTAGTTATTTAACTTGATTCTATAACTTAAATGCCACTGTTTTTGGGTTTATTGGTTTAGTTGGTCTCTAGTAGTTGTTCACCCACTGAGTTATAATGTGGGTGTCAATCACGATGTTTCGGGTCGGAACACATACACTAGTGGATCCACTAAGTGAGTTAGGTCTTATAACCTAGCAAGGTGTAGGATGGTCCTTGGCAACATGAGTTAAAGTGTTGTATCATCACTATAGCTCTTAAGTGATGGTGGTCGGTTAGAAAAACTCCACAAAAGTATTTTGTATTTTGATGTACACCAGAAATATTTGTATTTCATATACAAACATAGTTTATATTGTATTTTTACATACATACAGAGTTTTTATTATATTTCAAAATACACATAGTTTAAAATCATATTTTAAAGCCTTTCTTTATACTGCATTTATTTACACTGCATTATATTGAAATTAGTTGATTTTTGTTGAGTTAAGTAAGGTAATTATTTCTTTCAGACTCTTTCAAGTCTATCTTATGTTTATCATTCTAACTCGCATACTCGTATATTCAATATATTGATGTCAGTTGGCCTGCATCATCTTATGATGCAGAAGCAGGTAACCAGGATAAGCAAGCAGCGCATCGTTGATCTAGGGAGCACTCCAGAATCAGTTAATGATTCTCCTTGCATTCCAGATTACTCTATTTTATTTCTTCCTGTTATTATATTAGTTCATTAAGATATTGTGGGGCTTCTCCCAACGTCCATCTCACTTTCTTTAGAGGCTTCACAACTAGTAAGACAGTTAGTTATAAGTCTTTTAGCTTAGTATTCCAGATGTTTTTCTATGAGACTTTAGAAGCCATTTTGACCAGTTGAATATTTCTTATAAGACATTCTAAGTTTATATCACAAGTTCTTTATTTAGACTATTCTTGTGCTTTTAAGTCTTTAGTTGAGTAAGTAAGCTAGACAAAGGGTTCACTTGGGGCCAACAATGGTTCTCGAGTGTCAGTCTTGCCCAGGGTGTAGGCTCAGGGACTGACAATAATCTAGATTGAATAGACTCATCATTCATTGGTTTAATCTTGTATATTCTCTTAAATTACTATGCAATTATCACACAATGTTCGTCTACAATCCATCAAAAGCAAGACATAGATTGATTAAATTTCTATTTAACTTTTCCAAAACACTACTCTCATCATTCGACAACTTCTTAATACATTTGCAAATTTGAAAAGGTAGAGACTACAAAGGTGAATAATACGAAAAACTCAAAGACAACAAATATTTTGAAATCACACTTGACATTTAAATTATGAGTTATGACATATTAAATAAAAGATTTTTTTATCAGATGGAATACTCTATATATTATAAGGATTGCATAATTGAAGTCATTAGTTTGAACTTGTATATTTCTCTTCAATTTTTGTGCAGCTTATCACATTTTTTTTATAATATATTCAGAGCTCTTGTACATAATTAGCATGGGATACAGGAGAAACATACATGCGTCAGAGTATATAAATAACATTATGACTCCACATGTGTCAGAATATATATATATATATATATATATATATATATATATATATATATAACCTTAGGTCTGCCTATGTGGCTCTACCACAAATCAGAATTTCCTTTTAATTTATTTATTTCCAAACTAGTCTTTCCCATTTACAAAAAGTGGTGACTTTTATGAATAGTTATGAATTTTATGAAAAGATGTGACTTATATCAAGTAAATGTCCCTTTCAAAATGATATTTGTATGGTCCTCATACTTAGTGCTAAATGTTGTGTCCCTAATTTTGATATTCTTAAAGTTTGGGTCTTTCTTGGACTTATGAGACTAAATTTTCGTTGCTTATAAGGACTTATTTTAAAATTATGTTGACTCTTAAGTCTGTTGATTTTGCTTGAATAAGGTTTTAATTCCTCACTTTTGATAGCGTATGTGATGAATGAATGTTATGGGTTTGTACAAGAGCTCTTCGAGTTTGGATACGCAGTGTGACGACTAGGGGGTGCTCTCGGGCCGTTACAAACTTAATATCAGAGCATAATGTTATGAAAATGGTCCTTAGAATGCAAAGTCTCACGAGTCCACATCTAGTAGAGTCTTGTTCATCGGTGTGAGTCACGAAATATCTAAGGGCGAGATATTATAGGATGATAGAGGTTATACTTCTTTGATATTCTTGAAATCGTGTCATAGATTAAAGTTCTATAAGTGTATTTTCCTAATCTCTTCTTTTGTTTTTATAGGTTATGAATACAAGAAGGACGCCCATAAGGATAGTTGAGGACAAAGTAGTGAATGAGGGCGTTCTTACCCGAGGTCATCAAGTTCCTCAAGGTGACCAAGTTCCGATATTTAGCCAAGAGAATGAGACTCCGGTGGCAACTTAGGTCTCAAAACATAAGCCAATAATAAGATAGTGACAAATGAACTAACTAATTGTCTATAAATTCTCTAATAATTAAGATGGATGTCAGGACAAGACCCACGACATCCTAATGAACTAAAATAGTGGAAAGCAATAAAAGGGGATCCCCGAAAGCAGGGAGGCTCATCAACAAACTCTGAAGCTCAACTAGAATCAATGTTGCACTGGATGCTGATCCTGTTTAACTTTCTCATCGTCATAACAACGATGCATGTCAAATGACATCAATATATTGAATGCATGAGCATGCGAGGGGAATACCAAAATAATACATAGGCTTGAAAGTAACGGAAAGAACATACCTAGGCTCAACTCAAATAAACTGAATTTATTTCAATATAAAGAAATAATATGAATGCAGTACAAAGGTTCTTAAATTTTATGGATAATGACTCTTTCTATTTTGAAATACAATAGTAACTTTGTAGGTATGAAAATATACAACATAAACTTGGGAATGTATATAAAAATACAATTTACTTTTGTGTATATAAAAATAAAAGATACTTTTGTGGGAGTTTCTTAAATCGACCATTATCACTTAAGAACTATTGTAATGATACATCGGTTTGCCTCACGCTGCTACGCTTGTCCTATACCTCGCCGAAGGTATAGAACCTGACTACTAAGTGAACCAATAGTCTATGCTAAAAATCACAAAGGAATCATAAGAAAAAGTATGACCCTTTTGCCACCCATGATGTTTACATGGTTTATTGGGGCTGAGAGTTGTTTGAACTCTCCCCCATATCGGTGATCAATACTACTCCCAAAATATAATACTAACTTTTCTGTTTAAAAAAATATAAATGTCCCTAAAGTCTATAGCAACATTGAATCCAATGAAAATTGATTAATGTTGGTAAAGGCTGAAGCACTCTTCGTGAACGTGAATATTTATTGCCGATAAAAGATATTCTTGTTATAGTGTATGTTTAAAAATTGTTAGTTTGACGAAAACATGATCTCTTTGATGACCAAAAAGAAGATAATAAGAAATATGACAAATTAGTTAACCTGCGATAAAAGATGTGGACTAATTGTATCTACAAAAATAGTCTATAACTAGTGAAATGACATATATTAAGTTTGTACCCAAGAAAAAACTATCAAAATAATATAATAATTATGGAAAGTAAGAGAGCAATCATTTAAGTTCATTTAACAAACTTCATCATTGGTTCTGTGATGGTTATGAAATATTTGTTCTTGTGTGCTATCAAATATAGTACAACCAACAAGCAATTTTCCCAAAAAGAATATGAAGAAAATCTGTAGAAAGGGACAAAAGAAAAGTTAAATTTTCAATCATCCTCATTTGAATTTTGAACATAAATTCAAAAAAAAGTCACAAAAAATTCAAGAAGAAGTTACAATATATACATAAACCACTACGATTCATAGTAAAAAATTAAATTTCATGAAATAGTAGGAAGAAAACTTTGAGAAACGAAACACACTTTATAAGAAGCTTAATTAATGTGTTTGAATTCGAAAAAAAACATAGAAATAATAATGGCAGAAATAAAACATAGGTTTACTAAAGAACCAAATGTAATCAATAAAACCATCAACCATTTCAGCAACATATAACATTGCAATTGAAAACAATTTCTTTATTTATATATAGAAACCTTTAGGAAGGGACAAAAGAGAAGATCAATTTTCAATCATCCTTGATGCAACCTTAACATAATTAAAAAAGGTCATCAAAATAGGAAAAGGAAATTGTCATAGTTACATGTATAACTATGACTTATAGTTAAAATTAAGCTCCATGAAAACTTAGTTAATGTATTTGAATTTGACTATCCTATAGCGGTTAAAGACCTACAAATTACAGTTGCACGAAATTCCTCTATTTATAGACAACATAGGATAATGTAAACGCATGTTTATTGTTTCTTACCAGAAAGATCACAACTCTTTGAAAAAGTTACAATCCTTCAGAAAGGTCAAACTCTTTGATAAAAGTCACAATTTTTCATAAAACTCGCAAATCTTCATAAAAGATAATTTTTTTCAAAAAAGTCAAAACTTTTCATAAAGTCATAACTTTACATGAAAAGGGAATGCTAGTTTTGGAAATAAATAAATATAAAAAGGAATATTAGTTTATAGTGGCGCCAGATAGGCGGGTCTAGGGTTCTCTTTTATATAAATATTAGGTAATTTACCTGTGCTTCGCGCGGACATAAGATATCTTTCTAACATTTTGAACAACTTTACCAATAATCGAATGTTTAAAGAAAAAAATAGTAAATTTTTGTAGATTTTTTGAACATTTCTAGAGAAATTAAATGAGTTGACATTATCACTTAACTCAAAAACTGTAAATATATAATAAATGATTAAAAATATCTTGATATATAATTATTTCAATCTTATATGTAATTTACTATATTATATGTCTGCAGATGTAATTTTCTTATATAAATTGAGTCACGTTTTTATGTAGCGATTAAACAACACTTTTTTTTATATACACATGAAAAAAATAGATTCTAATAATTTTATGATTATCATAACTCCTTGCGTAAAAAATTTATGTGAAAGTTTTTGATAATCAATATTTGTTATAATTAAGTTAAGAACAACAAAAAATATACACCGCAACAACATAAATAAAATTTTTAGAGACAATCTACTTGTTTGAGGTCAAATGTTATTATTACTTTTTTATTCTAATAAAAAACTATAGAAAGAGAAAAATATGTTTAGAACAACAACAAAATATTATTGTTGACCCTTAGAGAAATTCATTCTTCACTAATTTGCGGAAGGCGCTACCGGATGCTTCATCAATGCAACTTTATGTTTTTTCCAGGAATATTTATGTATGATAATTGCATTATGAAAGTACACATAGATTAAGATATTGGCTTTTAGAGTCATATTAAAGAAACATTCTCGGACATTAAAAAGTTGAAAATGAGTTTAACCCAGATAATATAAACGCTCATCACTTGTGACATGAAGGACAACAAGTCTATGTCAATAGACATATCTTTTCTAGATTAAGACATTAATTTTATTTATAATAAGTTTTGTTTCATATTCTTCAAATTAAGCTTGACTAAAATAGTCACAACTTAAGGCCAAAAATATTTATATGAGTCGAATGGGAAAGGAAAAAAAGCATTAAAAGGATGAAGATCTTTGTTTTAGTAAGATTATATATATACCAAACACAAAATAATCAATACGGTTCTAAGGAGACCAAAAAAGATCGAGAAAAAAAACCCTTAAAGGGAGTAAACTATAATATATCCAATGACGATAACAACTCATTATAACTTGAAAAATTCCTATGCTTTGAAATAAGATATCTCAAAAAATTGACCAACACTTTAATCAACTTCAATTCTTAAAGTACTCATAATATCCACTAATAAAATTTAGTAAAAAAAGACAACAACATAAAAATAAAAAAAATATGGGCATTCAAAGTTATTAACTCTCAGAAATTTTCTGAAGAACACAAAATCACATCCTTGTTTGTGAAGGAATAGTGTTGTTGATGAAGAAATTTGAGATTACCAAAGACTTTTTTTAATGAACCTTCATCAATTTCAGTAGAGAAAACTTGCTTCAATATTCAATTAACATTTGTTTCTTAATTTGTACTAAGAAATACTTATAACAATAACTTTGCATAAACATAAACAACAAAATTTAAAGCATATATTCAAAGAAACAATGAATAATATAAGTATCGACTAATGATTGGAAAAACATACCAGGATATGCAACAATAGAATGAAACAGAATGAAAAAAATTGAGTCCACTGAATCCACAATGTCGTTCTCTATTTATAGACAACGAGTAGTGTAAAAATATAATTATATATCGAAAAGGTCACAACTCTTTGAAAAAGTTACAACCTTTCGTAAAGGTCACAACATTTCATAAAAGTCACAACTCTTCATAAAACCACAACTTTTCATGAAAAAAGTTATAACTGTTCCTAAAAGATACAACTATTCATGAAAATCACACATTTTCACAAAAGTCACAACTTTTCATGAAAAAGGAAGGCTATTTTTAAAAATAAAATAAATTTAAAGAGAATTCTGCGTGTGGTGTCGCCACGTAGGCGGACCTATGGTTCTCTTTTATATGATATGATTATCAAAGACGTTACTCATATAATTTGAGTTTTGCTTATTTACAGAAAATCACTTTCTCTGTTCTTTTAAGACAAAGAACGGAGAAACTCATTGTTTTAGCATCAAAACATGTTGGAAAATGTGTTGAGGGATACACACATGTCCACTAAAATATCATACTTAGTTCAACAACTATGTTTCAAGCTTGTGAAGTGCACCTACATCACTTGTTCCATTGATCTAAAACCTTAGTCCTTGTGTGCTGGGAATTCCAGTTAAATTTCAACTAGCCAAACTGAAGGTTCAACTCAATGTAAATCACTTTTACATTTTAAACATTCACTAGAAAACTATCAAAATATACACATAAATAGAGCCTACAAACACCAACTCAACTAAAAAAAAGGAAAAAAATGGGATCAGAGAAGATTGAGAGTTTACCGTATCTCCTTAAATGTGCAATTTATGAGAGAACAATCTCCTTCATTGTGAAATCTGGGTATATTGAGAGCTAGTTACCAAGAAATTTGGGGAAATATTGCGAGCTAATTATGGGAGAGCTTCGAAGAAATTTTGTATATTAAGAGCTAATTATGTTGAAAGTTATGGGAGATCATATTTTTTTGCAAAAAATTGAAATCTCAGTTGGTAGCTTATTAAGTTCATTTTTTGTTCACTTTGGAAATCTTACAGATAAAATGAAAAAGTATATTTGAAATTTGTTTAACAAAGAGAGAACAGCGTGATTATTTTTTAATGAAGGAAGAAACATAAAAAATTTCAATTAATGAAGGAAAAGAGATAATGATTGTGTATATAAATATTTATATTTAATAGTTTATATTTTAAGAATATATTAAATTTATTAGAATTTTTTTTTTAAAATTTACAAAACATTAGTGAGGGTTGGAAGCATCGTAACAAAAATATAATTCGTCGTAATTGAAATATTTAATATGGCGTAATTAAAAAGGTCGTAATATGTTATATTTGAGACGGTTCACTCGAATCGTCGTAATATAACCATCATAATATTTTAATTTCTTTGTAGTGTACTCAAGAAAGACTTCATTAAGATACTCATTCATGTGCTCTATTGTTACAAGATGTTTTTGTTATTTAACAAAATAAGCACTCAGCTTCATTTTGGTATTATTTGTTTTCCGACCCAACAAAATTTGATGTTTACTACTCAAATGTTTGGAGTCCAGAACCAAAAGGGCAACAATTTTTTTCGAAATTTTCAAAAGTTCAACTCAATATATTTTGATACCAAAAGGGTAACATTTCGTTACTTTCCCTAACAATGTTAATTAGAGGGTTTTAAAAGTAACACTAAAAAATTATAAGTCTCGTGAATTTTTAAGCCTTGTAAGGAGCAAATCCACGTCATTTTAAAAAGATATTCATTTTTTTCTTACTTACTAGGACTATTCTATAACTTGAAGTATATTAATATAGGAAAAGTTGTTCTTCCTATATTTATTTATTTATATTTAATTCCTAATCTTTGATTTGTCTAAATTTAGTAATAAATGCTCATATACTTATCTTGGATGTTGAAGCCACTTATGCTAATTAAAATATATATATATATATATATATATATATATATATATATATATAAAATTTGTTAAAAATTTATAAATTATACAAGTTCATGGAAAGTAGGGGTTTAAACCATTGAAAGAACCTCAGTCAGAAATGCTAAGGGCTGCACAAAATAGACTCTTGTGTTTCGGGCCATTCTCGAACTCCGCACATAGATATGCATTTTAAGATGCTTTAATACAAATAGTATGTTATCAAAGGTCCTTGATTAAGATACACATACTTCGTCAATTAGGTTATATTTAGTTGTTATTACATGTAACCCGTCTTATTTTGAAGATAAAAATTTCATATTTTGTGCAATGCATTTTAAATTAAGACCACAAAAGATTGTTAATTACCATAATGATCCCCCCCTTCATCGCAATTAATGTTTCTTTTATCTTTTTTCGATAATTATAACACTGCTTAGTGTAATCCTACAACTAGGGTTTGGAGAACGTAGGATGTATGTTGATTTTACCTCTACCTTTATGAGGTAAATAGACTATTTTCAATAGACCCTCCGCTCAAAAGGAATGTTATCAAAGTAAGATTGCTAGAAAAATATAATACCCAAATAGCACGACACAAAGAAAAGAAAACGACAATTAATGCGACACATAGAATAATAGGAGACTACACAATTACTAAATACTATTCCAATGATGAGAAGAGGATAAGGAGGAGGCTATCCTCAAACTCTCCCACATTAAGTGCGAGAACAACCCAACAACCTACTGAGTTGGACTTGTGCTAAGTCATATGTAATATCTCACAATGTTTTCCCAATATACCTCAACCTCTCTTAACTCTTTCTACAACCAACCTCTCGCATCTCCTAATTTGTGTACCCTCACACCTCCTCTTCACATGACCAAACCACCTTAGCCTCATATTTCTCATTTGTTCTGGCATAGAGGCACTCCCACCTTGTACCAAACAACTATATTCCTAATCATATCTCTCTTAGTGTGTGCTCACATAATCATTTAAGCATTCTCATCGCAATTATCTTCATCTTCAGGACGTGGGTTTTCTTGATTAACCATCACTCTACCCGTACATCTCTACATCATAAGTTACATCACTAAACGTCATTTTAATCTTAATAATAATGAAAGAAATTGTAAGAAATTTTTTTATATGGGTTGATGAAGGGACTCTCAAAGTCAATATAATTATAATAGAAGTATTAAGTTTATGTAGGCCTTTTTACAGGAAGAAGAATCATAGACAAGAAAAACACAATGAAAGAGATGTATCCAATTAAATAGACATTAACGGCGATAGCAACTGAATGTTCTAAAGTAACATACATACCAGTTGCAAATGAAACTACGATGGCTGCCATCACGTAAATCTTCAATGCTATTGCCATATTATAAAGCTGGATAATAATCGTCAACTCTGTTACAACGGATATTGCATGTGCTGCCATGGAAAAATAGGCAAATACAACAGCACATGATTATGTAATGGAAATGGCATCCGATAATCTGGTGATGCTATATGAGATGGGAAGTTAAAAGGATTGAGTTGGGGCAGGGATAGGCAAGTTCAAACTTTTTTTCTGCTGTAATCCTGTAGAATGCAACATATAATCTTGTTTTATGTAGACCTTCAATATGTTTTTTTTTTCTGTTGTAATTTGGTCATCTTTTCTATAGTTTTTTCCACGATCTCTTCACGTCTTCATAAGTCATATATAGGTTATGATAGTGACACTTCAATCTCAAGCACTACAAAAAGAGACATTTAGCGGTAATTGAGTTAATGTCATTGCATCTAATGTCACTAAAATCTTTAATGACATTTATATAAAGTATTGGTAATAAATACTCATATTGATTAATTTTTCAATTAAATACAATATAGCGGCAAATTATGTTATTGCCACTTAATCGTTTATTTATTACAATGAGGTTGTTTATAAGGACTTATGGCTGGTGTCTTCTCTTCTTCCATTCCTTATTTAGTTATTGTGAAGATCATTATGTTGAATTTTAGGAAAGAAGATCTATTACATATTGTGTGAGCTATTTATAAGACTTTATGAATATATAAATTAGTTGTGAAGAAGAATATTAATGTTGAGAATACTTACCTTTATTGATTTGGTAAACAACAACAATAACATACCTAGTGAAATCCACTAAGTGGTATCTGGGAAGGATAAATTGTATTCAAACCTTATCACTATCTCGTAGAGGTAGATATTTTGTTTTCTAAAGACCCTTGGTATCGAATTTGATCTTTTGTTATTCGAGAGAGATGAAACCGTTCTAGTTGATGAATTTTGGAAAAAATACTTAATAAAGGATAGTTAATAAAGAATAACTGAAGAAGTAATTGACAAACTTAACAAAGACGACTTGAATTTAAACTTTTTACATGAAATGATAAAATTTAAAATTCAAAAAAGTTATTAAAAGTAAACCTAACCTTGGAGATATGATTAAAGGAAATAATTAAAATGTAATCTTGAATCAATGAGGAAGAAGTATCAACATCCTTTTCTCTGTTGTTGTTTCTCCCTTTTCTCTCACAACCAACAGTTTTTTTGTTTTGTTTTGATAGTTGAATATTCATTTGCTAAATGATTCATATTTGGGTCTTCTTCAATGGATGATTCCAATTATATTCATCTTCAATTGGTTAGAGCCTGAAAGTATACTATGGAATGGAAGGAAATTTTTTAGATAACAAAATAAGTTTAACAATTTATTTTATTTTGTCAAATATCTAAATATCAAATTAAATTAAAAAATAAACTATTGTTGAATAATATTAGAAACTTGTTTAAAATACATGATGTAGATAGACATAAGCTTTATATGAGTTTCCTTATAAAGGATATCGATGGAACATACTTTGATACTTCTCAGCATTCCTTATGTGATATGATAGTTTCCACCATTTTCATCTTTTGGTAAAAGTCTCGAGCCATAGTTTATATAATTCTTATTTGTAATTGCAACACCCCAAATTTTTCGAACTAAGACTTGGGTCGTTTATCGTAGTGATTTAACCAAGGAATTAAAAATTTGTTAAGTCTTAAGGTCAACTCTCTAGATTTAGCACCAGAGTTCCAAAAAGAATTAAATTGGGAATGACAAAAATTGGAAATCTTGAGAGTTAAGCTAAGTATGAGTTTACGGTCAACATCAAATGAGCATAACTCCCAGTACATGATGAGTTAGGTATGCTGCAAGATGTCATTGGAAAGGTATTTTAATTATATTTCCAAAGCCACTGAGTTTGCTAAATTTCGAGTTCGAATGAGTGAGATATGACCCTTTGATAAGGAAAGTTAGCCGAAAACAATAAGGGGTATTTTGGTCATTTCCTTAGCAAATCAGGTTTAATTCATTATTAGTCATATTTTAAGGTTGTAATAATTTTAGATTCCGTTTCATAATTCTAAAATATGCTTAGGGTTTTAGTTGACAGTTCAAGAAAAGACAAGGAAAGAAAAGAGGAGAAAAGAGGCAAGGATGAAAGCGTTTTTTCGACGTTCTTGAGTCAAGTTGGGATTTTAGCCATGGGTCTAATCCCTAATAGGTATGTAAGCTTCCATAGTGTTGCATTATCACCGACACTCCAATAATGTATTTTTTTGAGCGAAAATTTCATGCTTAAAGTTTAAAGATTAGAGTTTTTGATAAGTTCTTGAAAGGTGCTCTTGAAGTTCATTGTAAATCTTGTTGTGTTGGAGTTTGTATGATTTCTTGAGATCAAATTGAGTACTTTTAGTGTTTTTTCCAGTATATTAGAGTGTAATTAAGTTAAGTAATCAAATCCAAGTTATTGGGGAAGAAACCGTTTGAATTTATGCAATTTAGGGTGAGAAAACGAGCAAAAGTACTCGGCAGAAATTGTCGGTTGAGGCCTGGCACGGCGTGCTTGCCATAGCTCTCAAACCCATCTCTGTCCATCAAGGGTTGGGGCTCCGCTCCAGCCATAGTCCAGGGTCGTCTGCCCATTCCACTCCCTCCGGTATCTCCGTTTGAGTTCGTTTAAAGTGCACCTTCACTCCTTTTTTATTCTAACTAATCTAAGCTACTTCTAAACACCTAAAATAAGTCCTAACATAATCATAACATTGAATTCATAATTCAAAATTCAAGGTACAGTTGAGAGTTTAAGTTTTGAGAATTCTTTCAAACGTTCTAAGAAAGTCTTTTTGAGGAGTCTTCCACAACTTCTAGTAACTTGTTTCAAGATTCAAGCAAGTGAGTATAAGAGTGAAGAGTATGTATTCATGAGTCTACAATATCACCTATATCCTTCTTATCCTGAATCATAACTCTTGAATTCATAATTCATATTCAAGAGAGAGTTTAGAGTTGAGTTTAAGAAAGATTTTAAGTTAAATCATGAATCTTTTGAGATCAACTATTAAGATTGAGCTGAGATTAGAGAAACTAAGTAAGAGAATGAGAAGGTCTTTATTCATGAGTTCTATCTAGTTACTTAGACCTTTGAGTCAAGTTATTCATGCCCATAACATCTGCATGAGTTTCATAATTTGAGTATCATTTAGAGGAGTACTATCTCCAGGTTCTATGTTGTGAGTATTGAGTTCCTTTTTTCCTATATTGAGTTAAAAAGTACCTTCTAGTTCATGAGTTGAGTTGTTCATGCTCATAATTCCGCATGAACTCTCCAAGTTAAAAATCATGAATTAATCCATAAACATTAGATCATGATCCGTGAATCCATACTTCAATTCAATGAAAGTTAAGATCAATGTCAAGAAAGCTAAGAGTCAAGTCTTGAAGATAACAAGCAAGTCAAAGTAAAGTTATAAAGCTTTGTAGAGTCTTTCACAAACATTTTCACCTCATTTTAAAAGACTTTAAGTTCAAGTCAAGGAAGAGCAAAGAGTTGAGTTCATTTCTCAAAAGCTATAAGGGAACTGAGTATTCCATAAGAGTTAAGTTTCAAGTAAGCAAAGAGTATCAAGTTGAGTTCACTTCTCAAGAGTTCCAAGGGAACTAAGTAGTCCCTAAGAGTGTAAACAAAAATGATTTCAAACTTTTGAGAAGTAAGGGAAGCTAGACTACCATAGAGCCCATGGGTAGTTTTAATAGAAGGAAGATGAAACTATGATTTCCAAGAGAGCTTTTTAAAAGCTAAGTTTTGAGCGCTAATTTCAAACCACAAAATCAATATGTTTTTAAAAATAAGAGTCAGTATATTTTTTGGAGTAGTATTGAGCACCGATATGGGGGAGAGTTCAGATAACTCACAGACCCCATAAACCATGTTAGTCACCATGGGTAGAAAAGGGTCATACTTTTTAGATGATTCATTTTCACAGTTTACTAGTGGATCCATTAGGCAGTTCAGGTCCTATTCCTTCGGCCGGGTATAGGATGCGCTGTCAGCATGTGGTATACCGCTGTGTCATCACTGTAGCTCTTAAGTGATGGTTGTCGGTTAGAGAAACTGCCACAGTATTAGTTACATGGTTCCTCAAGGGGTTATTCTTAGTATGAATAATGGTATGTGACTTCATTCATGCATTGCACAAGTATACTTTGAGAGGGAGCATGATATATATTTTATGATATTATTATCTTGAGTTAACATCATGTTTTTAAACAAATTTTCTTTATATTGCACTTGCTTTAAACTACTTTATATCAAAATGAGTTCATTTAAGTATCAAAAGTTATGTAAATTGAGTTGAGTATCCATAGTGGAGTATCATATCTTTGAGTTTAATATTTAATCTCTGAGTTAAGTATCTTATTCTTGAGTATTCCTTGAGTTTTAAGTCTGAGAAGAGGTAAGTATGTTTTGATCTTTTATTCAAGTATCAAGCTTATGTTATGGTTTAGAATTCCCCTTACATACTCGTACATTCCACGTACTAAGCCAATTAGCCTGCATCTTCTCACGATGCAGACATAGCTATATAGGATCATCAATAGGACATCCGTTCTTACATCCTAGAGTTCGAGTTAGCCATGATGTGATTCCTTATGTCCAGAGGATTTCATTTACTTTTCAGTTTAGTCAGGAGGTCGTGGGTCTTGTTCTGACTTCCATCTTTATCAGTTAGAGGCTTCATACATAGTCTATATAGTTGAGGAGTCTATATTATCATTTATTTCATTAAAAGTTTTAAAGACTAAAGTTACATATTTTATGGCTAGTTGAATATATTACTTTATTTAGAGTTGTTTATTTGAGTTAAAAGTTTCAAAAATGAAGTTTATGAATGTTATTTCATTTTTCAAGCTTTGTGTGCTTAAGTAAGTCTTCCGCTTGTAGTCATCCAGGATAAGGGTTCACTTGGGGGCCAACAATAGTCTTTGAGTGCCGGCCACGTCTAGGGAGTAGGCTCGGATCGTGACAATAATGTGATCACAATTATCTGGGATATCATCTTGACATCTAATTTCGTTGAGATATTGTTCATCTGAAAATTATATGTGAGATAGCATGATATATGTGAAACAAATTAGAAGTTCAAAAAGTAGTGTTGAAACTTCAATTGAATGACTGTATTTTAGGATACCAATGTGTTCTGTGCCATTAAGGGCAAGAATTTTAAATTACCATGCGCTCATTGATTTAAATTTAGGAGAATTCTCTACTTTCAATGGAAAAAAACTCAAATAATTAACATAAATTCAATTTGTATGATGTAAAATTCCTTCAAAACCATCAATAATTTCTTCTTGTCGTTGGTCAGGAAGTTCCTCCTCAAAAGTATCCTTTTGGTCCCGTCTTATGTTGCTTTTGTTGTGTTCTTTAAATTTCTCAATTTCTAATTCCTGCAAGTCCATATTGTTTCTTAATAAATGATTGGAGATAGAAAAGTATATTGTGGAATATAAAAAAAGTGCTCAATAAACAATTTTTAAATAGATATAAGCGTTGAATAATTACCTTGCAAACATAAAGGAGGGGATATAAACACGTATTGATAATGTTATTGTCTATTAAGGTAGCACTTTAATTGGTTATCTTTACCAAGGCTCTCAAAATCACCTGAAAATCATCATAATCAAATGAAAGATAATTAATAGAGTAAATCATTTATGAGTTGTTGAATAAAATAATGAATTATGTACGATGAATAGTTTGTTGTTCATGGTTGTCTGCATCCTTCCTCTCTTTCATGGAAAGTTGCGAATTGCTTCCCTTGTTCTCTTGAAACAAATAGTTAAAATTTTATTTTGTTAAAAAAGTTAATAATAATACATTGAAATCAACTTTCCATACTAGTAATACTCCAATTAATTTTTAAAAAATTATTTAATAATAAGATTAAAATTTTAAAAAAGGCATTATTTCTCTTATAATTTATTAAAGTGAACAAGGAAAATAATAATCAACATAAGTCAGTTATAGGATGTTGAATTAGTTAACTACGTACCATAAATAAGTTTTTCCTTTTCATTGTTATCTAGTATTTTCTTGGAAGAGTCCCCTTCGTCCTCTCCAGAAGATATCTTATTCCTCTTGGCATCTTCTTTCTTTCTGTGCTTCGAGCATATTGGACATATTCTATTGAATGAAAACCAAAAGACAAGATCAAGTAATTATTCTAATTGACAAATCATGCTCGCAAAAAGCAAGATCTTCCGTCCAAACTAAAAAGCATAAAGTTGAAAACTAAATGAGATTCTAGAAGTCACAAAAGAAACGTAGTTAAGTTAATATACACGTATGCCTTTGAAGCTACATACACTTTATCCTAATCATAGTTGTATATATACACTATATTTCATAATATAAAACTTATTTAAAATATATAGAAATAGATATTACATATAGATTTTTAGCTGAAACAACACTTTTGGATTTGAGAGAAACACAGAGGAATGATTTTAAGGGATGCAGAAAGCATCATCCTTCTGTGACTCTCGTTCTCTGATTGAGATGAGAGTCTTCTTCTAAGATTGAAAATATAATTGAGTGAATGCATGTGGAAAAATTGATGGAAATCTTAGTGTATTTAAATGAGATTGCCCATACATATCAATACACAACAGTAAAAGCAACATATCTGATGTCATCTCACTAGTAGGATTTGAAAAGGGTGAGATATACACACACTAGGTTTAAAAATAGGAATATGTACACAACTTTTGCTACAACCTTTATGGGGTAGAGATTTTTTTTTCTATATGCCATACACAAAAGAATAGAAATTCGATTGCAACCAGGAGAAATAAAAAAAATCAATCTTGTTAGTTATAGCTTTTAAAATTTATAAGAAATGGGCAATAAGTTCAAAAACAAGACACTTGCTATAATGAACTGTTAATTTAGAAATAAACGCAAGGGAAAAATATTGAGGAACAAAACAAGATCTAAATTTAATCAAACTCACCATCACGTAATTTGATTTCTTTATGTAATAAAATAAAAAGCAAAAATGAATTGAAGAGAATGAACGAGTGAATCAACACCCTGGGAGGGACTGAAAATCGGTGACCATTGCTTCCCTCGAGAGAACCCTTGGTCTGTCTTACTTAACTCAGCGGAAGACTTAACTTAACTTAATATAAACAACAAATAACATTTCCAAGATAACTTACTCAGTATGAAATAATCTAGCCACATGACACTTGAATCTCAAAGTTAAAAACATCTTAAATGTAAGATAAAAGAGACATCAAACTGAATAATCAAACTTATTATCTGTCTATGAAGCCTCTAATAATTGAGATGGATGTTGGGAAAGACTCCATAACATTGTAATGAACTAAACTAGAAAACAATAAAATGGATCTTCCGAAAAGCAAGCTGGCTCACTAACAAACTCTGGGATGCTCAAATGGATCAACGGTGTGCTGGTTGTCGATCCTAATTACATGCATCTACATCATAATACGATGCAAGCCAACTGGCATCAACACATATAAGTACGAGTATGCGAGTTGGAACGCTAAACGACACTTAAGATTGAGCAGGAGTATGAAAGAACACTTACCTTGGCTCTGTTCAACTCGGGATTTACTAACTCTTATTCAATATATGCAGGTTATAAGTAAATGCAATATAAAGAAAACTGATTGAAACATACGGTAAACTCTTAATGTATACAAGTATTCAGATAACATCTGAGATGTATGTGAAAATACAAATAACTAATGTATATGAAAATACAATACTTCAGTTGGAGCTTCTCTAATCGACAACAATCACTTAAGAGCTATAGTAATGATACAATGTTACTCGGCACATACCGCCCGACCATCCTAACCTTGCTAGAGTGTTTAACCTGAACTGCCTAATGGATCCACTAGTATACTGAGAAAAGGGTTAATCTGAATGTATGACCCTTTCTGCCCATAGTGGCTACATGGTTATATGGAGACTTGAGTTACTATGAACTCGCATCCCCACATCGGCGCTCAGTGTTACTCCCAAAATATATACTAGCTCTTAGCTTTTTAAAGCATACTGATTTTGTGATTTGAGATTTGTGCTTAAAACATAGCTTTAAAAGGTCCGTTGGAAATCATAGTTTTCCTACTTGTTTCATTTCATAAAAATATTACGTCTATCTTAAAACTAGCATGAAGTCTCTTTACTTGTTAAATATGAACACATTTGTAACTTTTAGGTATCAATTAGTCCCGTTATAACTTTTGACAATGAACTCAACTCTTTAATCTCGCTTAACTTGTGACTTGAGCTTTAAACAAAGTTAAAAAGGTTTGTTGAAAACTCTAGGAAACATTAAGAACTCACTTTGACTTGCTTCTTGATATTTAGACTTGATTCGTAGCTTCTTTGACTTTGATTTTAACTATCCTTGAATTGGATTATGGATTCAAGGATTATGATCTCATGTTTATGGATGCTTTCTTGATGTTTAGATGTACTTTTGAGTGTTGTAATCAACTAGGAATTATAAGTACATCACTTAGGAACTAGTATGAAAAGATGAGGGGGAAATGGGAACTCCAGGTGACTCTGGTGCTCTGAGAGGCGTGCGAAGCTAGAGCCTGACGGACAGACACTATCCTCCGGTGCTCTAGCGGGCGCGGCGCACTAGAGCCTGACATATAGAGTCTATCATGAGGGGCTCTATTAGGCGCGGCGCCCCAAGTCCTGTCAGATGGGTTTACCTACTTTTCCTCTCCGATTTTAAACTCTAAACCTCCCAAACTTCCATTGATCTTCCGCCAAACACTTAGGATCATCAATATACTCATTACCCAATAGTTTAGACTCGTCAAAAAAGCCCGGAAACTCAAATCAAACAACTAAAGGTATTCTACAACCCAACCAATAGGCATTTAACAATTTGTTCATCAAGAACTTCAAGATTTATCATTCAATTTATATGAAAATTGCTGAATTAAACATAATATTATGTGGGTGAACAAACCAAACACAGAAAGATCTCACACCCTAAAGGGATCACTTGGTCTTTTCTCCTTTATACTTTTTCTCTTCTCTTTTCTCTAAAGCACTAACTGTCTTTAATATTCTAAAAGCTGAATTAAAGATTAATTTTACCCCTAATAAACCCTTAAGACAAATTAGGAAATAGTAGGGTGAAAGACTACTTTACCCTTACTAAAATCCGGATTGGATTTTCCTCAATCCAACCTCCCGACTTCCGAAAAGCATATCTCCCTCATATGACATCAAGAATGCGCAAACTTTGAGTTATTGGAAAGGTATTTCCAACCATATAAAGAAATCACTGTAGCTCTTCCTGAGATAAGATTTATGGCCGTTTTATAATAACAAAAGAATCACTTTTACACTTAGAAAATTTTCTAAATTTCCCTATTAATTTCCAAAAAATGATTATTGTTGGTTTCTTAACTTATTCTTAGTTATTTTAAGTTACGAGATGTAACAGTATCTCCCCCTTGGGAGCATTCCTCCTCGAATGAGAATTTTTTTTCCTAAGCTAGGGGTAGTAACATAATTTCAGCACTCAACCAACAAACACAAGTAATACATGTTTACACATGGTCTTATTAAGAGCTAAGAAGAGAATTTAGTTCCTTGATCCGAATTCTCTCGAGATTCAAAGAGATGTGGATTCTCTTCTTGATATCTTCCTCAGCTTCCCAAGTCACTTCTTCAACAAATTGGTTCCTCCAAAGGGCCTTGACCAATGGAACTTCATTTGTTCTCAACTTGCGAACTTGACGATCAAAAATCTGAACCAAACACTCTCGTAAGATAAGTTATCCTTAATCCAAACATTCTCAGTTGGTACAATCAGTGAAGGATCACTGAAGCACTTCTTCAACATAGACATATGGAATACCGAATGAACCTCTTCTAACTCTTGGGGTAGATCCAACTCATAAGCCACATTGACAACTCTGTTGGAGATTCTATAACATCCAATATATCGGGGACTAAGTTCCCCCTTCTTACCAAACCTCATAAAACACTTCATGGGTGAAACGTTCAGATACACTGAATCATCCACCTCAAACTCTAACCACCTTCTCCTAACATCGATGTAGGACTTTTGGCGACACTATGCCATTTTCAATCTATCTTTAATCACTTTCACCTTTTCCATAGCTTAGTGAACTAGATTTTGTCCTATCAATCTTGATTCACCAACTTCGAACCATCCAATTGAAGATCTCCATCTTCTCCTATAAAGAGCCATTTGGATGCTTGAATGGTAGTTGTTGTTGTAAGAGAACTCAATGAGAGGTATGTGATCATCTGAATTCCCTTTGAAGTTGATCACACAAGATCTCAACATATCTTTTAAGGTATGGATAGTATGGTCTATTTTACCATCTGTCTGAGGATGAAAAACAATGCTTAAGTTGACCTTTGAACCCAAAACCTTCTAAAATGAATTCCAGAATTGTGCAATAAATTGGACACCTCTATCTTAAATAATGGAGACTGGAACTCCATGAAGTCTTAACATTTCTTTAAGGTACAAAGTAATAATACTCGTCCGAATAGGTAGTATTTACCCATAAGAAATGGGGTGACTTTGTCATCCTATAGACAATCACCCGAATAGAATCATGTTGCCCGCGAGACCTTGAAAAGCCTGTGCTGATGGCCATATTAATCATCTTACACTTCCATTCTAGAAATTCGATAGTTTGAGACAAACCTTGAGGCCTTTGGTGTTTTACTTTCACTTGTTGACAATTTTAGCACATGGCAACATACTTATAATATCATTCTTCATGCCTTACTACAAATATACCTCCATCTAATCGCGGTACATCTTGGTGGAACCCGAATGAATGGAATATCTGGAGCTATGAGCCTCCTTCAGGATCCTCTATTTGAGTCAATCAACCCTAGATACACACAATCTACCTTGGTACTTCAACACACCATCCCCCCTTGTTTAAAAGCCAATACTCTTTGGTTATGGACACTTGCCTTCAAATCAACCAAAATGGGATCTTGATTTTGCTTCTATTTTACCTCTCACACTAACGATGACTCAACCTTATTGGTCACAACAATTCCTCCTTCTGTGGATTCCATAAATATGACTACCAAACACGCAAGTCTGTGCACATATTTAGCTAACTTCCTCTTTTCTTCATCAATATGGGGGACACTACCCATTAATAACTTGCTCAAGGCATCAACAACCACATTAGCTTTACCTGGGTGGTAAAGAATATTCAAGTTATAATCCTTGAGTAATTCTAACCACCTCCTCTGTATGAGATTGAAATACTTCTGAGTGAATACATATTGGAGGATCTTGTGATCAGTGAATATTTAAACATGAACACCATATAGGTAGTGACGCCATATGTTCCAAGCAAGAACCATTGCAGCCAATTCTATTTCATGAGTTGGATAATTCTTCTCATGAATCTTCAACTGTCTAGAGGCATAAGCTATAACTTAGCCATTCTGCATTAACATAAAGCCCAAACCAAGTGTTGATGCATCATAATACACCACAAAACCTTAAGTACCCTTTGGTAAAGTCAAACCAGAGTGGTATTCAATCTCTTTCTCAGCTCCTGAAAGCTTTCGTCACAAGCTTTAGACAATTGAAACTTGAATGTCTTCTGAGTTAGCTTGGTTAAAGGAGACAACATAGATGAAAAACCTTCAACAAATCTCATATAATAACCATCCAAACCCAAGAAACTCCTTATATCTGTTATAGATGAGGGTCTAGGACAACTATGATCTGCTTCTATTGTTTCAGTGTCAACTCTAATCCCATCACAATAAATACCAATGCCACATACTTAAGCCAAAACGCAAACTTGGATAACTTGGCATATAACTATTTATCTCTCAAAGTCTTAAAAACTATCCTGAGGTCACTAACATGATTTTCTTCACTCCTTGAATAAACCAGTATGTCATCAATTGAGACGATGACAAAGAGATCTAAATAAGACTTAAAGACTCTATTCATAAGATCCATGAGTTGCAGGTGCATTTGTCAGAACAAAGGACATAACCAGAAACTCATAATTCCTATACCTGGTTCTAAATGTTGTCTTTAGGATGTGTCATTCCCTAACTTTCAACTGATGATAACCTGATTTGAGATCGATTTACGAGAAGCATGAAGCACCATGAAGTTAGTTGAAAGCATCATCTATCCTCTGAAGAGGATATTTATTCTTGGTAGTCACCTTATTAAATTTGTGGTAATCTATACACATAATAAGGGAACTATCTTTTTTCTCGCAAATAAGACCGGAGCGCCCAAAGGTGACACTTGGTCGAATGAAGCCTTTGTATAATAAATCTTCCAGTTGTTCTTTAAGCTCTTTTAACTGTTCTGGTGCCATTCTATATGGCAGAATAGAGATAGCACGAGTATCAGAAATGATATCTATGTCGAAGTCTATCTCTCTTTTGGGAGGGATTCTGGGTAGATCATCAGGAAGAATTTCCGGAAACTCTTTCACTATAGGGACTGACTGAAGGGAAGGTATCTCAACACTTGAGTCATTAACTGGAACTAAGTGATACATACACCCCTTGAAGACTAACTTCATCGCCTTAGGGTACGAAATGAAATGACCCTTAAGCACTGCTAAACTACTAGTCCACTCTATGAGTAGCTCATTAGTAATTTGGAACTTGACAACTTTAGTTCTGCAATCTATTGACGCATAACAGGCATAAAGACAGTCCATACCTAGAATGACATCATAATCTACCATGTCTACTTCTAATAGATCATCCATGGAGTTCTTCTGATTGATAGACACCGGTTAATCACGATAGACTCTTTCTGCTAGAATAAACTACCCAACAGGTGTAGACATACAGAAGAGTTCACAATGTTTTTCTGGAAAAATCTCAAACTGATTTGCAAGACAAGGAGTTAAAAAGATAAACTTGCTCCTGGGTCTATCAAAGCATAAATATAAAAAGTAAATACTTTTATCATACCAAGACAACATCTGGAGAGTTCTGTTGTTCTTGGCAGCTAGTTATTGCGTAGAGATGATTTGCCCCTCCGCTGGTACTAGAAGTTACTTCTCTAGGTGCAGCTCTGTCTGGTTGAGCCGCTGATGAAGACTCATCTCTATTACACCCATTACCACGCCTTTATTATTATTTGGACATTCTCTCATGAAATGTCCAGTCAGATTGCACTTTAAACAACTCACCGAGCCTTCACGACAGATGCCATAGTGATTTCTATAACACTTAGCGCAAGCAGGAGGCGTACTACTTCCTTGCGCCACACTACACTATGAATATGCAGGCTTAGCTTAGGAATTTTGACCATGATAATCAACTCTGTCTCTGGTAGATGATGGTGCATGCCCCCCCTGCTTCTGAAATTGTGGCGGATTCAAAACACTTTTGTGTTGACTAGACCCATTATCGGTCTTGGCTTTCTTATTTTTGTAGTCTTCTCTGTCCCTCAACTTTTCTTCTTCTACCTGCTATACATAAACCACTACCTCGAAATGTCCACTTCTCTAATAAGTATTGAAGCCCAACCCTCTTCGCTTGAAGCACGACCGCAGCAGTGAACAAACTCGTCCTACTCTTCATGTCCTTAACAATCTCCCGAGCATAAAGAGATAGTTGGGTGAATTTCAACCCATGCTGATGCACATTGAGTGAGTCCTGCTTAAGGGTGAGGAACTCACGTACCTTGACCTCTTTCCATTATTAGGAAAAGAAATGCCCCAATAAATCTTCTTCAAAACAATCCCAATTCGGATGTGGTGCATTCTAATCTCTTCCATCATTCTACTGGTCGTACAAAGTCCTAGCCACACACTTGAGTTTGTGTGTATCCAGTTCAACTTTCTCAATACCAACAAAATACATCACATCTAACACCTTCTTCACCTCTTCCAAAAAGTTTTACGGATCCTCAGTAGTGCTCTAACCAATGAAGCTTTGGGGATTCATCCTAAAGAATTCCCGAATCCTCAAAGTGTCAGCCCCTTCTCATCGAGCTCCTCTTTGTTGCCCAACTTAGTTGGTCACGACTTGACTCAACATCTGAATAGCCTCACGAAACTCAACATTATTAAGCCACCCTTGAGGTTGTACTTCTGGAGCATTGGGTAACTCATATTCCTGAGCTTCTACATTTCTCCTAGGTGGAAGACCTCTGACTGCTTTGTGGAGACATGATTATCTGAAACACGGGCAAGCACGAATTGTGGAGAGAATTTAGCCATAAAATATAACGCATGAAATGAGTATGAATGGATTGAGGAATTCCTAAATGTTGTACCTCCTAATCATAGATGTGGTGCGCTTCACACCGATGAATAAGACTTTATAGATACGACTTAGTAGAGTTCCGAGGACTCTTGAACTCTGTGCTCTGACACCAAGTTTGTTATGCCTCGAGCCTACATCCTAGGCGGGACTGACACCCGGTGACTATTGGTTGGCCTCGACCAAACCCGTGGCCTGACTTACGTAACTCAGTGGAAGACTTAATTTAACATAATATAAACAATACAGAAAATTTCTAAGGAAACATACTCAATATGTACTATTCTAGCCAAATGGAACTTGAATCTCAAAGTTAAAAACATCTTAAATGTAAGATAAAGCATACATCAAACCGAACAATTTAACTGCTGAGATGCATGTTCCGAAAGGAACCAAAACATCCTAAAGAACTAAACTAAAAAACAATAAAATAGATCATCCGTAAAGCAAGGAGTCTGACCAAAAGACTCTAGGATGCTTAACTAGACTAATGGTGCGATGGATATCGACCCTTGTTACCTGCGTTTGCATCATAATACGTTGCAGGACAACTTGCATTAGTACATTGAATGTACAAGTATGCGCGTAAGAATGCTAAACAACTCTTAAGCTTGAGAAAGAGTAAGAAAGAACACTTACCTTGGCTTTATTCAACTAAGGATTTACTAACTCTTATTCAATATATGCAGTTTATAAGTAAATACAGTATAAAGAAAAATTGACTGAAACATACTGTAAACACTTAATGTATACAAGTATACAAATAATATCTGAGATGTATGTGAAAATACAAATAACTGATGTAAATGAATATACAGTACTTCTGTGTGAAATTCTCTAATCGACAACCGTCACTTAAGAGCTATAGTGATGATACAATGTTACTCGGCCCACGCTGCACGACCATCCTAACCTTTCTAGAGTATTGAACCTGAACTGCCTAATGAATCCACTAGTATACTATGAACATGGTTCATCTAAAAAGTATGACCCTTCTCTACGAATGATGGCTACATAGTATACATGGAGACTTGAGTTACTATGAACTCGCATCCCCACATGGGTGCTCAAGACTACTCCCAAAACATATACTGGCTATTATGTTTTTAAACATACTGATTCTATGATTTGAAATTAGAGCTCAAAACTTAGATTTAAAAAGCTCTCTAAGAAATCATAGTTTCCCTCCTTGTTTTATTTCATAAAACTATTACTTCAATCTTAAAACTATCCCGAAAGATCTTTATTTGTTAAATGTGAAAACATTTGTAACTCTTAGGATTACTAAGTCCCCTTACAATGTTTGAGAATGAACTCAACTCTTTACTCTCGCTTAACTTGTGACTTGAGCCTTCAAACAAAGTTAAAAAGGTTTGTTGAAGACTCTTGGAAACTTTAATAACTCACTTTGACTTGCTTCTTGACGTTTATACTTGACTCTTAGCTTCTTCGACTTTGATCTTAACTTTCCTTGAATTGGATTATGGATTCAAGGATCATGATCTTATGTTTATGGATGATTTCATGATGTTTCGATTTACTTTAGAGTGTTGGAATCAACTAGGAATGATAAGTACATTACTTAGGAACTAGTACGAAAAGATGGGGGAGAAATGCGAACTCCAGGTGACCCTAGCGCTCTAAGAGGCACGAGGCACTAGAGCTCGATGGATAGACACTGTACTCAGGCGCTCTGGTTGGCGCAGTGTGGCAGAGCGTGACGGACAGAGTCTGTCCAGAGGTCTCTGGTAGGCGCGGCTCCCCAGGGCCTGTCATACGGGTTTTCCAACTTTTCTTCTCCGATTTTAAACTCTAAACCTCCCAAACATCTATGGATGTTCCCCCAAAACACTTAGGATCACCAATATACTCAATATCTATTATTTTAGACTCGTAAAACATCCCGGAAATACAAATCAAACGACTAAAGGTATTCTACAACCCAAGCAATAGGGATTTAACAATTTGTTCATCAAGAACTTCAAGATGCATCATTCAATCTATATGAAACTTTCTGAATTAAAAATGTTGGTGTGTGGGTGAACGAATCCAAGGAAGAAAGATCTCGTAGACCTGAAAGGGATCACTCCCGATGAAACTCATTTGACGATCTTGGCGAAATCTTGGTCTTTTCTGATTTATCCTTCTTCTCTTCTCTTTACTCCCAAGCATTAAGTGTATTCAATATTATAGAAACTGACTTAAGGCTTAATTTTACCCATAATAAACCCTTAAAACAAATTAGGAAATAGTAGGGTGAAAAGACAATTTTACCCTTACTATAATCTGGATTGAATTTTACTTAATCCAATAGACCAAGTTCAGAATGGCATATCTCCATCATACCCTAACTCCTTATGAGCTGGGAGTTATGGACGTTTGACAATGACTAAACGCATCACTTTTACACTTAGGAAATTTTCCAGATTTCCCTATTTATTTGCAAAATAATATTATTCTTGGTTTCTTAGATTATTCTTAGTTATTTCAAGTTATGAGATGTTACAGAAGAAGAAAACCTATATTGATTCAAGTGTCACCTCTTGACTGCATATTTATTTTTTAAAAAACTAAAATTAAAATGAAGAACTGAATAGACATTTCGCCTTTTATATTTACACTCTCGATTGCTGAACTGTTTCTTGAAAATATGTTTGTTCAATTTTGGAAAATTTATTATTTGTCCATAAACGGTAAGACAAATTTAAAGTACAAAGGTGTGAAAGACTACAGTTTTAAATCAATTGTTGTGAATAATTTTATTATTGTGCTAATAGTGATATTTTTACATTAATTGAGAAATTTATTTAAAATCATTTATTTCATTTACCTTTTTAATTTATTATACTTTGTAGTGTGTATTATAAGGATAATACATGACAACTTTGATTTTTGCACTATGACTAAATGAATTTAAATAGTTTTCATATGGTTAGTTAAAAATCATATCCAATGAAAACCATCAGAATCACTACAAAATTGATATAGAACATTAAATTGTGATTGAGGTAATAATATTTTTCTTACAAAAGGTAATAGTCAGTTTGACTTAAAAGTAAGGTATTTTGAATCTATATTTTGGAGTGGATGAATTCATATTTATTTTCTTTAAACTTGTTTAGATCATGAAATTAAAATAAGAAAATATTTGTGTAGTTTTTCATATAATTGTATAGGATATGTTAATATAAAAAAAAAACTCAATTTGAAATTAAATGGAAAATGTTCATTTTTTTCTTGCAATGTGATAAACAAACAATTTATGGGTAAATGAATTTTTAAAAATTAATTGTTATGTCGTACGTGTTTATATGTCTCCTCTTTATTGTTGAACTATTCCTTTTAATATTAATACCATAAATATATTTAGTAAAGAAATTCAAAAAATAGTTGAAAGATAAATTTAATCTGGTGTGGGAGAAAAATTAGGTATAAATATTAGAAAAAATAAATCTATTTATAAAATATATTTTTTCAATGAATGCAATTTAATTGAAACCCCTCCCTAATACATAGTTTCTATATTGCTTTAGAAAATAACATTCATCAAGTTTGGATCATTCTAACATATTACTTTACAATTTAAAAAAGCAAGGATATGAAAAGATAAAAGTTCTAACTATCACGATTCAAAAATTAGGTGTGATGACACCTGCCTTATCCAACTAAGACAAGTCAACCAAAACAATCATTGACAAGGGTAAATACGAAAGTGACAAAGTAAATAAGGACTAAACATAACATAAGAATTTCGAAAATAATAACATAACAAAACCTGTTGTCATTATAAAAGCCACCAGGTAAATATACAATTTTTTTATAAATGAACAAGTCTGAATGTCTACAGTCCTAGAATAGTAGAAAGACATAGTCAATAGTAACTAACACCTTCCGCAAGGAGGTACCTCACAAAATCCTTAAAATCAAGTCTCGGACACTGATGTGAGAGGAGCATCATAATGAACTGGACCCATAAACTACATTAGTGTAGAAAAAAGGGGAGTGAGTGATGAGTGGTGGATTTTCATTCATTTAAGGATATTTTCATAGTTACTTTGACTTGCTTTAGTTTAGAATTGATGCTTTTATAGTGTTTTGCTTAATATTTATAGGTAAATGAAATGAAGAGTTGATTAAGAATATGGTTGAAGAAATTGAGTGGAATTGAAGCAAGAAGAGGCCAACTAGAACAAATGGGAACTGCCAGAAGTTTTGTCATCGCGATCGTATGAAGTAGAGGTCGTGACTGTGTTGCCCATGAAATTCAAATCTTGCGGTTGTGAAGTCATATGTCGTAATCTTATGTCCAAGAGACACTACTCCCCGCAACCGCATGAGTTCGTTTTCATGACTGCAAAGGTTAAAATACCTAGCACCTGGGCAGATTTGAAATTTCGAAATTGATCCCAAAACCCCTTTGCACACTTGCCAACAATCATTGTTCATCTATTCATCTTGTACGCAATAATCCTAGAGAGAGAATTCCATCTTCTTATCTTAGATTAGAAAAGTTCTTGTAGATTTCTATTAGGGTTGAGACTTGCAAGTCACCTCACAATTAACATTTGGATTTGATGATTGTGTTATTGTTACTAAAATCTCTTATCTTTCTTTATTTCTTTTCTATAAATTTCTCAAACTATGGGTGAAATTGTCTAATTGACATTGAAATTTTGTGCTAAAAATAAACAACTTGTTTGGATTCTGATAGCTCACTCGAATGAATTTGTTTGTGAATGTGTGCTTTCATGGTTTATGATTGTGTGCTTTCATGATTAGGGTTTAATGTTATTTTAATACTTTAATCTATGATTTGATAGTGCATGCTTGAATCTAACTTTATATTTTTGCGGGCTGCTCGAATAAGAATTCATGAAGTGGAGCATAAGATTAATAGTCATGTTTGACTTTGACTACTAAATTTGAAAAAAGGAGATAATTTGGATTTACTTTGTTGAATGCTAAAAATATAGATTCAGATTAACGTATTGGATTGCTTGTTGTTGAACACAATTGAACCCGAAGGAGATTTTGTGATAACACACTTTGAGACATAAAGGAGATAAGTGTTGATTGATAATGATCTACTCAACCTTTAATTAATTTGAGATGGCAATAGATTGTTGAATGAGGATTGAGTTCCAAATTTCCTAATCTCAAATAAAATAGATTTCTTATTCCTCTTAGCATCTTCGTTCTTTTTCTTTTCAGTTTCAAGTATATTGAGCATATACTATTGAATAAAATACAAAAAGAAATATCAACTAATTATTCAAATTGACAAATCATGCGCGCAAAAAGCAGGATCTTCCCTCCATACTAAAAAGTCTAAAGTTGAAAATAAATGAAGTTCTAGAAGTCATAAAAGAAACGTAGTTAGGTTTATATACACATATGCCGTTGAAGCTACATACACTTTATCTTAATTATCACCGTACATATACAATGTATTTAATAAAGTATAATTGATTTGAAAAAGATAAAAATTTCATACAAATACAAATTTTAGATTTGAAACAAATCCTTTTGATTTGAGAAAAACATAGAGTAATGATCATAAGGGATGAATAAAGCATCATCCTTTAGTGACACTCTTTCATGCTCGGAGCCTACACCTTGGACATCGGCGGCACACAACGACCATTGTTTGTGTTGAGCGAACCCTTGGCCTGACTTACTTGACCCAACAGAAGACTATACTCATCTTGGATAAAGATTAAAAGCATTCTCATCAAATAACTTAGATAACTGTCTTGGTCAAAATGACACTTAAGTCTCAACACTTGAACATATGAAATTATAAAATAAATGAGACTCTATAACTGAACTACTAACTGTCTACAAAGATTCTAGACTTACTAATATGAATGTTGGCACGGAGCGTACAACATCATAATGAACTTAACTAGTACAACAATAAAAAGGAAGTCCTTCAAAATTCAAGTAGGTTCACTAACTGACTCAAGAGTTCTCAACGGGATCAACAATGTGCTCCGTGTTTATCCTGGTTACCTGCGTATGAATCATAAAACAATGCATACAAACTGACATCAATAAATGTAGGAGTATGCGAGTTATAATGCTACACGACACTTAAGCTTTAAAAGGAGTAGGAAAGAACACTTACATTGACTCTACTCAACACATGAGTTATTGACTCTTATTCAATATATGCAGTTTAAAAGTAAATGCAATATTAAAAAAAAGTGACTGAAATATGCTGTAAACTTTGAACGTATACAAGTATACAAATAATATCGGAGATGCATGTGAAAATACAAATAACTTATGTATAGAAAAATAGAATACGTCTGTGGGAGCTTCTCTAACAGACAACCATCAGTTAAGAGCTATAGTGATGATATAGCGTTAATGTTCCCACGCTTCTCGGACATCTAACCTTTCCAAAGTATAGGACCTGAACTGCCTAATGGATACACTAGTAAACTGTGACAAGGGTTCATTTAAAAACTATGACCCTTTTCTACCCATGATGGCTACATGGTTTTTATGGAGACTTGAGTTAATATGAACTCGCATCCCCACATTGGTGCTCAATACTAGTCCTAAAAATATACTAGTTCTTATGTTTATTAAACATACCAGTTCTTTGATTTGAGATAAGTGCTCAAAACTTAGCTTTAAAAAGTTTCTGTTTGAATCATAGTTTCCCTGCTTGTTTCATTGTATAAAACTATTACTTCTAACTTAAAACTAGCCCAAAGGATCTTTACTTTTTGAATGTGAAAATGTTTGTAACTCTCAGGGATTACTTTGTCCCCTTATAACTTTTGAGAATGAATACAACTATTTACTCTCTCTTGACTTTTAACTTGACTCTTTAAACAAAGTTAAAAAAAATGTGTTGAAGACTCTAGGAAACTTTAAGGACTCACTTTGACTTGCTTCTTGACTTTTAGACTTGACTCTTAGCTTCTTTGAATTTGATCTTAACTTCCCTTGAATTGGATTATGGATACAAGGACCACGATCTCATATATATGGATGATTTCATGATGATTAGATGTACTTTAGAATGTTGAAATAAACTAGGAATGATAGGTACATCACAGAGGAACTAGAACGAAAAGATAGGAAAAGACCGGGGTCTCCAAGGGTCTTGGCTCTTTGAGAGGCGTGGAACGCCAGAGCCTGTCAGACAGACACTTGTCTAAGGTGCTTTAGATGGCGCAGCGATGCAGGACCTGTCAGACAGAGCTTGACCTGAAGGGCTATAGCACACGCAGCGCCCCAGAGGTTGTCTGGCAGGACCTCCGACTTTTCTTCTCCGTTTTTCATATCTAAACGTCTAAAATTCCATGGAACCTACCCAAACACTTAGGATTAATAAATACCTCATGACCCTATATATTAAACCCAAAAATTGTCCGGAAACATGAATTGAATCTACTAGAGATCAACTACAATTCAACAAACAAGAATATCACAATTTTTCATCGAGAACTTCAATGTTCATCATTCAAATAAACTCTAACTTGCTAATTCAATAAAACTAGGGTGTGGGTTTAAGGACCCAACACAGAATGATCTCACCTACCTCGATAGGGATCACCCCCGACGAAATCCACGCAACAATCTTGGCGTTCTTGGAAAATTCTTGATCTTCCTCTTCTTTTATCTTTACTCCCCAACCCTAAGAGTTCTTAATTTTTGTTAAGCTTAATTTTTGACTTGGGTTTTACCCCTAAATAACCCTTAAAACGAATTGGGAAATAATCGTGCGAAAATATAACTTTGCCCTTACTGAAATCCTGATTGGACTTTCCTCAATCCAACAACCCCAATTCCTAAAGTAATATCTCCCTCATACTTCCATAGATAGATCATTGAATAGTCTTTCCATAGACACTGACCCTGCTAAAATCAGACCTCCAAGTAAATAGTTATGCCTATTTTCGAAAAGGCCTGTCGGACAGGCCCTGAGCACGGATCCAACGACGGGCATAGGGAAGACAACGGACTGTCAGTCATGGTCGTCATTTGGTCTGACAGCAACTTTTCTAGGGGTGTTTTTGACCTTTCCCACTCCGTTGAAACCCTAAGTTACATCATTTTGACCCTAAATCACCATATTTTAGTCAGCTTAAGCATAGAAACATAATTAAAACATATCTAAGTCAAATCAGGAAATCAAAAGTTAGAAAACTAGAAGCAAGAAAGGAGGAAAATCTCAAGAACCCTAATTCAAGAACGCCACAAGATCCAGCATTTCCAGCCCCAAAAATTAAGTATTTTTCCGTAGATTTCATCTTCAGGTATGTGAGATATCACTAGTGGGTTTCTTTAACACATTGGGTCCCTAGTTTTCAATTAGATTCTTGATTCTCATATCATTATTAGATCTAGGGTTTTTAGAACTTCAATAGAACTTTATGAATTTATTAGTTTTATGATCCAAATTAGATTATAATGTTCTTATTAAGTTTATTACATGAATTTCAGAACCCTAGCTTTGTATTTCTTTAGTTCTTGAATTACACATGCTAGGTTAGACATTTCAGATATACATGCCTCAGTTATAAAAGCATAATTACGAGATTAATTGTTGCATTCAGTTTGCAAGTTCAGTTTTGAGGTATCCAGTATTTACAAAAACTCAAACATAATTAGTAAATTTAGTGATTGGGAGTAACATAATACCGAGTTGGACTAGGGTTTAGTATACCTAATAGTCCCACAACTACTAGCCAAATAAGTTGTAAGTCCCCTCTATGGGCAATCAGTTTAGTGATCACGCCACCATGTGTTTATACCTCTGGCAGGGTATATTGGGTCCTCTCGATGGGGTGTATACATCGAACTCCACATTTTGCTCATGTGGTTTTATTATCGGTTATTAGTAGCTACCACAGTTAAATCAGACTATCTACATTGACCATTTATCAGTATATTAAGTATTCAGTTTAAGCATGTTATAAATTGGTCATTCCATCCAGTCAGCTCAGAATTAAGTTTATTATGTCAGATTATTATACTTGCTTTTATGTTTGTTTATATATGTTTAATTTCAGCTTTACTCAATCCTACATGCTCAGTACCTTTCAAGTAATGACGCGTACGTGCGCTACATCTTCTAGTGATGTAGGCTCAGGTTCTCAGCATCCAGATCACGCATAGATCGATTTTCGATCTCTAGTTCAGCAGATTCACTGGTTAGTCCTCATTCTCTGGGGATAGCAGTCATGAGTTTCATTTAAGTCTTTAGTCATTTAGTTTCAGTTTTTGCTAGATTTAGCTGGGGCTTGTCCCAATATTTCAATTCAAGTTTAGAGGCTTATTTCTGACATAGTTAGATTCAGCTTAATATTGAGTTAATATTTCCTTTGTATTAAACTCATTGTTTTTAAATATCTCAGTTATAGAATATGGGTATTCCCCATCTTTTAAGATTTAATTGTGATTTAGCTTTCGCACCAGTTTATTTTCTTTAGTATGCTCATGATCATGCCAGCAGGGTTTGCTTGGGATCACTTATGGTCCTAGGTACCGTGTTGCGTCTCGGGGGTAGCTCGTGGCGTGACAAAACTAGGTATCAGAGCACTAGGTTCAACAGTCCTAGACTGTCTGAAAAACCACACTAAGTCGAATACTTTGCATGGTTGTGAAGTGCACCAGATCTAATGAGAGGGAGTCTACAAAGTGTTTTTAGGAAGATTTCAGTTTCTTGTTACTCTTATCGTGCGTAAGGTATGATCTAATGAACGCATTGCTAACGCAGTTCCTCTAGTACCTGATAAAGAAGTTCAAATGCAGATTTTCAGAATGCCAAGTCATCTTTTGGTTCAAAGTATGACCAATCATAACAATCAGCAGGTTCTATTTCCTACTAATTGAAATGACCGATCAGTTGCAGCCAGATTTGTGATTTTGTTAGAATGATTCTGCCAAAGTTTATAGGATTGCAAGTTTTAAAGAACCCACAAAAGTTCATTGATGAGGTCAAGAAAATATTTTATGTGATGTAAGTAACTGGTAGTGACAGGTGAGATTGACATCCTACAAACTCAAGGGTATTACTGACATATGGCTCACTCTATGGAAAGACAACAGACATAACTTTATCTTTTGTAACTCACTATAGCAATCCAATTTAATGTCAGCCCAGAAACTCTTTCAGAACCTTTCTCAATCTCTACTCTAGTCGGTGACCCAGTTATAGCTAGAGGGGTATACAGAAATTGCCCTGTCACAGTCTCTCAGAAAGTTACCTCAGCAGATCTAGTAAAGTTAGAAATGGTAGACTTCGATGTTATTCTAGGCATGTATTAGTTACACTCATGTTATGCCATAGTAGATTGTAGAACTAGAATTGTTTGTTTTCAGTTTCCAGACAAACCAATCTTATAATGGAAGGGTAGTAGCTTAGCGCTTATGGGTTGATTTATTTCTCAACTTAAGGCCAAAAAGATGATCTCTAAGGTTTATCTCTATCATCTAGTTCGGGTTAAGTATTCTAGCCTTGAAACCTCAACTTTTGAGTCAGTTCCAGTAGTCTCTGAATTTCTAGAAGTTTTTCCAAAAGATATTCCCGGAGTCCCTCCCAAAAGGGAAATCAACTTTGGAATTGATCTCGTTCCAGATACCCAGCCTATTTCTATTCCTTCTTACATAATGGCTCCAGCAGAGCTTAAGGAATATAAAGACTTCTAGATAAGGGTTTTATTAGACCTAGTATTTCATCATGGGGTGCACCATTGTTTTTCGTAAGGAAGAAAGATGGTTCTTTCAGAATGTGCATTGACTATAGAAAATTGAACAAGGTAACAATAAAGAATAGGTATCCCATCCCCAGAATTGATTACTTGTTTGACCAACTTCAAGGTGCTAGCCATTTCTCAAAGATAGACCTTAGATTAGGTTATCATCACATTAGAGTCAGAGATAGTGACATTCCTAAAATAGCCTTTAGAACTCAGTATGGTCATTATGAATTTGTAGTTATGTCGTTTGGACTAACTAATTCTCCTTCAGCTTTCATGGATTTTATGAACAGAGTTTTCAAACAGTAATTGGACTTGTTCGTTATTGTCTTTATTGATGATATCCTCATTTACTCTAAGAGTGTGGAAGAACATGTAAGTCATTTGAGAGTTGTTTTGCAGACTCTCAAGGATCGCCAGTTGTTCGCTAAGTTTAGTAAATGTGAGTTCTGGTTGCAATCCGTTACTTTTCTTGGTCACATTGTATCTAGCGAAGGGATCCAAGTGGATTCACATAAGATAGAAGCAGTAAAACAGTGGCTCAGACCTACCTCTGCTACAGATATCAGAAGTTTCTTAGGTCTAGCGAGTTATTATACATGGTTCGTGGAAGGATTCTCCTCCATATCCTCACTATTAACTAGGTTGACTAACAAGATTGTCAAGTTTCAATAGTGAGATGATTGTGAGAAATGTTTTGCATAGTTGAAAACAAGATTGACTACAGTTCCTGTCTTAACTCTACCAGAGGTTTCAGATGGTGATGTGATCTATTATCTGGATGCTGCAAGGTAAGGTGATAACTTATGCCTCTAGATAACATAAGGTTCATGAGAAAAACTATCTAAGTCATGACCTCGAGCTTGCAGCAGTGGTGTTTGGAGACACTACTTGTATGGTGTTCACGTAGATGTGTTCACTGACCATAAGAGCCTTCAGTATGTGTTCACCTAGAAAGAGTTGAATCTTAACCAAAGGAGATGGCTAGATTTCATTAAGGATTATGATATGACTGTGAATTATCATCCAGGTAAGGCTAATGTAGTAGCAGATGCTCTTAGTAGATTATCTATGGGTAATGTAATCCATGTTGAGGATGAAAGGAAGGAGCTAGTGACGGATGTTCACAGGCTTGCTCGCTTGGGAGTTCGCCTTATGAGAAGATCTGACAATGGTGTAATAGTTCAGAATGGGGCAGAATTGTCTTTGGTAGTGGAGGTTAAGGAAAAGCATGACAGTAATCCAATCTTGCTTGAACTAAAGGGTGTAGTTCATTTGTCACGACCCAAAACTGAGCCGCGACTGGCACCCACACTTAACCTACTATGTGAGCGAACCAACCAATCTAAACCCAAACATATTGAATAAAATACAATGAGGAAGACTTAAACTCATTAACAAAATCAATTAAACAACTTCTAAAATTTATAACTCATTATCCCCAAAATCTGGAAGTCATCATCACAAGAACATCTATCCTCAAATTACTAATCTAAGAGTATCTAAGAAACTAAAATACATAAAAAGCTAGTCCATGCCGGAAATTCAAGGCATCAAAACTTGAAGAAGAAGATCCAGTCCAAGCTAGAAGCATTAGCTCATCCTGAAATCTGGCTTGATGAAGACTGGCTAGAGTTGCGGTTGAGTTGAAGACGACGGCGCGTTTGCTGCACTCTACAAATAACAAAGAAAGAAACATACAAGTAGGGGTCCGTACAAAACACGAGTACTGAGTAGATATCATCGGCCAACTCAAAATAGAAAATAGTATATATTAGATAATATCATAAATCAACTACAATACTCAACATGTAGCTACAACAAGTACTAAATCATTAATAAGTACCACCAAGTTCATCCATGAGGGCTCAAGCCTCAATACCATACTCATTTGGGAATTAGGTTCATTACATTGAGTATATTAACATCTTTCACGATTTATTATCTTTCTTCCTCTTGTGTCGGTACGTGACACTCCGATCCATATTCTATCCTGGTGCCGGAACGTGGCACTCCGATCCTCATTCTATCCTGGTACCGGAACGTGGCACTCGATCCATATACTATCCTGGTGTCAGAACGTGACACTTCGATTCTCATTCTATCCTGGTACCGGAACGTGGCACCTGATCCTCTATTTCTATCCTGGTACCGGAACGTGGCACCCGATCCTCTATTTCTATCCTGGTACCAGAACGTGGCACCCGATCCCCTAATTCATCAAGCCTTCTTTTATACTAAGGCATCATCAATCTCATTATATAATTTATCAAGCCTTCTTTTATACCAAGGCATCATCATTCTCATTATATAATTTATCAAGCCTTCT
Source organism: Solanum chilense (assembly GCA_032847665.1). Lineage (NCBI taxonomy): Eukaryota > Viridiplantae > Streptophyta > Magnoliopsida > Solanales > Solanaceae > Solanum > Solanum chilense. The sequence continues at coordinate 54,621,437 of CM064969.1, read as the reverse complement.
TTTATACCAAGGCATCATCATTCTCATTATATAATTTATCAAGCCTTCTTTTATACCAAGGCATCTTGATTAACAAAGTGAATTAGGTTTTCTTTCAAGATTTGGGATTCAATAGCTTCATCATGCTTATTTTATCACAATAACATATTCATATTCATGCAAGCATACAATTAAGCTTATAGAAGGGTTTACAATACTACCAATACATATCATTCGCTATTAAGAGTTTACTACGAATAGTATCAAAACCATAACCTACCTCCACCGAAGATTTCGTGATCAAGCAAGCAATTCCTCAAAATCTTTGCTATCCTCTTCGTTTCCCTCTTCTCTCGTTCGATCCTCTCTCTCTTCTTTGTTCTTTTTATTTTCTTTATTCAAACCCTCTTTCTTTTACGCTAATTAACATATAATTAAGTGTAAAAGATGACAATAATAACCCACTAATTAACTCAAGGTTACCACTTTTATCCCCCAAGAAATTAAGTTATTAATATAAACCCACGAATTTTATAATTATAGCAGGAATAGTCCAATACGCCCCTTTAAACTTAAACAGAAATCCGACTCCGCCTGGGATTACGCAACCTGTGACGGCCCATCGTGCCTGCGACGGTCCGTCATGCAGGTTTGTCAGAGACTCAATTTCCTTGAAGAGTCTGTGACGGTCCGTCGTACCTACGACGGTCCGTCCTGTACTTCCGTCACGACGTTCAGAGAATTGTTCCCTGTACCACATTCTCAAGAGTTGAAGTGTTTTGAAACGGGGGCTCACGACGGTTCGTCATACCTGTGACGTTTTGTCCTGCAGGTCCGTCACAGAGTTCAGAGAGTCGATTTTAGCAATCAAATTTCAGAATTCTAAGTGTTTTGGAACGAGACACCCTTGACGGTCCGTCGTGCCCATGACGGTCCGTCGTGGGTTCCGTCGACTCCGACAGTTTTTCCAGAAATAAAATCTGCTGCTCAAAACGACTAAACAGGTCGTTACAATAGATACCAATTTACCCATCGTTCGTCCTCGAACGATCAAAAGAAGAAAAACAAGGACGAGAAAAGGTACCTGAATCTGTAAACAGGTGTGGGTATCTTTCTTGCATATCAGCCTCCTTCTCCCAAGTGGCCTTTTCAATTGGTCGATTCTTCCATTGAACTTTGATGGATGCAATCTCCCTCGACCTCAACTTGCGAACTTCTCTATCTAAAATAGCAACAGGTTCCTCCTCATAAGACAAATTTTCATCAAGCAGAACCGAATCCCAACGAATGATGTAATTTCCATCCCCATGGTATCTTTTCAACATAGACAAGTGAAATACCGGATGCA
>CM064969.1:54462196-54620010 GCA_032847665.1 Solanum chilense | reverse complement strand
GATTTTTGTTTTACTTGTCATTCTCTTCTTTTCCGAGGCTTCTTGTGGAGAATTTCCAGGTAGCTGTTTCCGTCGCAGAAGACTTTCTTCTCCCTAATTATGATCTTGTTCTATTCTAGAAACAAGTTCATTTGAGACTTGAGTTTTTCTTTTGAATCAATTGTAATACTTTAGAGGCTTGTACAAGTGACTACCAGGTTTTGGGGGTTTTATTAAGTTACTCATATTTTATTTCCGCATTTTATTGTAATGATTGAGTTTTAGGCTGACTTGTCTTGGTGGGATAAGACGAGTGCCATCACGCCCATTTTTGGGTCGTGATATATATTTTGTTCGTTATGGTTGGAATATTGGTAAACGTTGGGGTTTAGATTTGTTGGTTCGCTCACATAGGAGGATAAGTGTGGGTGCCACTCGCGGCTCGTTTTGGGTCGTGACAATTAGTTACACTTAAAAACTTGCTAAATTCTTCAAATAAGTTAAATATATGATGTGGTTTAGTTAGTGCATAAAGTGTTGAAATTAAGTTAAAACTAAACTAATTAGACTTTAAAAATTGTTAAATTCTTCAAATGTATTAAAATATATAATGTCGTTTAGTTGGTGAATATAGTGTTTGAATTAAGTTAACATTAAACTAATTAGACTTAGAAAGTTATTAAGTTGATTTATTAAGTTAAAATTATTTGATGATGTTTAGTTGGTGAATATAGTGTTGGAATTAAGTAAAAACAAAACTAATTAGACTTAAGAAAGTGTTAAGTTCTTCAAATAATTAAATTACATAATGTGGTTTACTTGGTGAATATAGTGTTGGAATTAAGTTAAAACTAAACTAATTAGCCTTAAAAAGTTGTTAAGTTCTTCAAATAAGTTAAATGTATAATGTGGTTTAATTGGTGAATATAATGTTGGAATTAAGTAAAACTAAACAAATTAGACTTAAAAAGTTTTCAAGTTCTTCAAATAATTAAATTATATGACGTGATTTAATTGGCGAATATAGTGTTGGAATTAAGTTAAAACGAAACTAATTAAACTTAAGAAGTTGTAATGTTCTTCAAAAATGTTAAAATATATAACGTGGTTTAGTTGGTGAACATAGTGTTGGAATTAAGTAAAACCAAAACTAATGCAACTTAAAAAGTTGTTAAATTCTTCAAATAAGTTCAAGTATATAATGCGATTTAGTTGGTGAATATATAGTGTTGATATTAAGTTAAAAGCAAAACTAATTAGACAAAAAAATTGTTAAGTTCTTCATATAAGTTAAAAAATATAATGTGGTTTACTTGGGGAATATAGTGTTGAAATTAAGTTAAAACTAAAATAATTAGACATAAAAAGTTGTTAAGCTGATTAAATAAATTAAAATATAAAATGTGGTTTATTTGTTGAATATAATGTTTGAATTAAGTTAAGACTAAACTAATTATATTTAAAAAGTTGTTAAGTTATTTTAATAAGTTAAAATAAAAAAATACGGTTTATTTGGTGAATATAGTGTTGGAGGAAAGTTAAAACTAAACTAATTAGACCTAAAAGGTTGTTAGATTTTTCAAATAAGTTTAAACATATAATGATGTTTGGTTTGTGAATATGTTGTCAGAATTAAGTTAAAACCAAACTAATCAGATTTAAGAAGTTGTTAAGTTCTTCAAATAAATTAAAATATATTTTAGTGAAAAAACTTACAATATAATAAAATTGCAAGATTAAATTGAAAATAAAATGAAGAAATAAATCTTTAGGCTGAGGCACAGATATTTCGCTCTCTTAAAGAAGATTCAAGCTCACTGCATCATAATCTACACAGATCCAGCAGTATAACTCTTGACTTGTGCCCTCAAGGATACAACAACCAAACAAAAGTGTATAACTCAAACAACTCCGGATTAGTTGAAGAGTCCAAAGCTCCACAAAGGAACACCTTCCTTCAATCTATAATACTCTCTTTTATATAGTGAATATAGTTGAAGACTTAAAATATTTTCTATGTCTCAAATCTCTCTTTCACTACAATATCCTAAATATAATACTATTCATCTTTTTCACTCTATATTTTCTTGTATTTCTCTTGTTTCTTCACCTATCTCAACACAACTGAAGACTACACTATTTATAGGTGATGAATTCTTCCTTGCTATGAATTGGAGCTAGTGGGTAGAAAATTTGTCAAATGAATGGCTGAAATGTTAAATAAGTTACAAGACATAAATATAGAATAGTGTATGAAATTAAGAATTGATGGTTATAAGTTACTAAAAACTAATGATCATTTTCTTTCATAATTGATGAGACTAAAGAGGCACAAATGTAATGTCAATCAATAGACATAAAGTGATATATATTGTGACATATAATATATATTTCTATTAATATTAAAATGTCATATCAACAATCCCCCACTCATTTTAATATTAAGATAAAAGAGTTTTTCACAACTTAGTTGAAGGTAGACTATTATGCATAATGAAGGTGTGCTCTGCATTGAACCTTCACTTAGTAAAACAATAGTCTTTACTCAAGAGTCAGTAGTGGTCTCAGGCTTGACCTATGACTGCTTAAGGGAAATAAAGAATTACTTCTAATACACAATAATCAAGGTGTTGACATAGGCTTTAATAGCCAGGACGTTACAGCCTTGTGCTATGCCGGTTTCATGAGTGTTTTTGAGAACAAGACCATTATTATAGAAAGCAACCTACTTTCGCACTCACATAGGTGAAATCTGCCAAGGGTGCTCCTATAATTTGACATCTTACTCATATGAGATACAAACTTTCACTAAGATTTTAAAGACTCAACCTCCATAAATAATTATAGGATAAATGCAGTCACATCATAGGGACTGAACAAAATTAACAGTGGTGCATCTCACAAAAAGTCATCATATGATTTGTTCTTTCCATTGAACCTGGTTATAAGATCTCTAGTCCTCACGTTGGGTTTTCTCATATATGACTCAGAATTTATGAGCTTCAATTTTTATCCGCCTCGATGTGCTTCAGACTCTTTATCTTTCTAAGACCTTAGTTCATGAATCTGCAAGATTATCACAAGTTTTTACACAACAAAAATTGTTGGTATACCAACGATCAATATGATCTCACAATCTTGTGTTTTTCTCCTCATGATTTTAAATTTACTGTTATAATAATGATTTTGTATTCAACCACTATATTGGTGCTTTCACATTTAATAAAAATTATAAAAATTAATTTTCTCAAAATAAAGTTCCATTTAACTTTTTCACTTGTTGAAGTTTAATTAATTTATTTTTCTTACTTCAACCTTCATAATAGAGATAACAAAAAATAATTTTTTTTTCTCATCCCACCAAATAACACTAAATTTATTCTCATCTAGTTTGCTTGTACCTTCAAAGTACTCTTACTGATAACTCAACATCAAGTCAAGTTGTTAGTCACATAGCTCATGTTTTTATTAGACTAGCAAACTCATTTTGTTTTTATATGTCACAACTTTCTTACACAATTGAATCAAAAGGAGTTGCAAGACTCACACAATCAACAAAATTGCATTTCACAATTATTTCCATATTGTGTACTTGACAAGGAAAACTACATCACATGTTTTATGGTACTTTTTTCATTTCATGAATGAAATTTATCTCACCATTATGTTAAATGACTACTCAAAATGGTTTTCATTATTTATTTAAAACTCACATGTTAGAGCTAAAAATCATAATTTGATAGCCAAATAATAACATGTGATTTATTCCAAAATTAATATATATGCACTTAACACTCTTTTAGAGAATTTTTCAAAGATGCAAAAATCACAATTTCACAATGATTTTTTTTTTCTCATTTATAAACCCCCACTATTTCAAGAATTCAAAAATCATTTTTTTCATGAAAAGTAGATTCACTTTATTTATGAAAATACTAGGTAAATATTTTTTTCTTTACCTTTTCTCCACTTTTGAGCAAGTAGAAAAATAGTTTACCGTACAACTCTTCTCTTCCATCTCTTGAAGAGAGCGAAGTTTGAGCGGAATGATGTTGAGATCCCTATCTTATAATCCGTATTTTTTCAAACTGTAACAAAACATGATTCTCCTTAAAATTGTTAGTAAAAATACTCACAATATAATAAAATTGAAAGATTACAATTGAAAAGAAAATGAAGAAATAAATCTCTAGGCTGAGGCATGGATATCTCGCTCTCTTTATGGAGATTCAAGTCCACAACAACATAATCTACATCGATCCAGCAGTATAACTCTTGACTTGTCCCCTCCAGAATACAACAGCCCAACAATAGTGTATAACTCAAACAACTCCAGATTATTTGAAGAGTCCAAAGCTCCACAAAAGAACATCATCCTTCAACATATAATACTCTCTTTTGTACAGTGAATATAGTTGAAGACTTAAAATATTTTCTATGTCTCAACTCTCTTTTTCACTACACGAACCTTAATATAATACTACTCATCTTTTTCACTCTATAATTTCTTATATTTCTCTTGTTTCTTCTCCTATCTTAACACAAACAAAAACTATACTATTTATAGGTGATGAATTCATCCTTGCAATGAATTGGAGATAGTGGGTAGTAAATTTGCCAAATGAATGGATCAAATATTACATAAGGTACAAGACATAAATATCGGATAATAGATTAAATGAAGAGTTGGTGGTTACATAATTTACTAAAAACAAATGACCATTTTCTTCCAAAATTGATGAGAGTAAAGAGACACAAATGTAATGTCTATCAAAAGACATAACATGATATATAATGTGACATATAATATATATTTTTATTAATATTAAAATGTCACACCAACGTATATAATGTGGTTTAGTTGGTGAATATAGTGTTGAAATTAAGTTAAATCTAAACTAATTAGACTTATAAATTTGTTAAGTTCTTTAAATATATTAAAATATATAATGTGGTTTAGTTGGCATTTAGTTAGTGAATATAATGTTTGACTTAGTAAAAACTAAATTACTTAGATTTAAAAAGTTGTTAATTTCTTCAAATAAATTAAATTATATAATATGATTTAGTTGGTGAATATTATGTTGGAATTAAGTAAAAACTAACTAATTAGACTTAAAAACTTATTAAATTCTTGATATATGTTAAAATATATAATGTGGTTTAGTTGGTGAATATGGTGTTGGATTTAAATTTAAGGTAAACTAATTATGCATAAAAAGTTGCTAAATTCTTCAAACATATTGAAATATATAACGTGGATTAGTTTGAGATTATAGTATTGGAATTAAATAAAACCTAAATTAGTTACACTTAAAAAGTTGTTAAATTCTTCAAATAAGTTAAAATATATGATGTTGTTTAGTTAGTGCATATATTGTTGAAATTAAGTTAAAACTAAACAAATTAGACTTTTAAAATTGTTAAATTCTTCAAATATGTTAAAATATATAATGTGGTTTAGTTGGTGAATATAGTGTTGGAATTAAGTTAACATTAAACTAATTAGACATAGAAAGTTGTTAAGTTAATTTATTAAGTAAAAATTATATAATGTTGTTTAGTTGGTGAATATAGTGTTGGAATTAAGTAAAAAAAACTAATTAGACTTAAAAAGGTGTTAAGTTCTTAAATTAAGTTAAAAATATATAATGTGGTTTAGTTGGTGAATATAGTGTTAGAATTAAGTTAAAACTAAACTAATTAGACTTAAAAAGTTGTTAAGTTCTTCAAATAAGTTAAATATATAATGTGCTTTAGTTGGTGAATATAGTGTCGGAATTAATTAAAACTAAACTAGTTAGACTTAAAAAGTTGTTAAGTTCTTCAAATAATTTAAAATATATAACGTGATTTAATTGGTGAATGTAGTGTTGGAATTGAGTTAAAACAAAACTAATTAAACTTAAGAAGTTGTAAAGTTCTTCAAATAACTTAAAATATATAATGTGATTTAGTTGGTGAATAGTGTTGGAATTAAGTAAAATCGAAACTAATTCAACTTAAAAAGTTGTTAAATTCTTCAAATAAGTTCAATTATATAATGTGGTTTAGTTGATGAATATCGTGTTGAAAGTAATTTAAAAGCAAAACTAATTGGACTGAAAAAGTTGTTAAGTTCTTCGTATAAGTTAAAATAGATAATGTGGTTTAGTTGGGGAATATAGTGTTGGAATGAAGTTAAAACTAAAATAATTAGAAATAAAAAGCTTTTAAGTTGTTTAAATAAGTTAAAATATATAATGTGATTTATTTGGTGAATAAAGTGTTTGAATTAAGTTAAAACTAAACTAATTAGACTTAAAAACTTGCTACGTCGTTTTAAATAAGTTAAAATATAGAATATGGTTTATTTGGTGAAAATACTGTTGGAATTAAGTTAAAAGTAAACCAACAGACTTAAAAAATTGCTAAGTTTTTAAATAAGTTAAAATATATAATGTGGTTTAGTTCGTGAATATAATGTTAGGATTAAGTTAAAACTAAACTAATTAGACCTAAGAAGTTGTTAACTTCCTCAAATAAGTTAAAATATATAATGTGGTTTAGTTGGTATAGTGTTGGATTTAAGCTAAAACTAAATTAATTAGGCCTAAAAAGTCGATAAATTATACAAATAAATTAGAATATATAATGTGGTTAGTTTGTGAATATAATGTTGCAATTTAGTTAAAACTAAATTAATTAGACTTAAAAAGTTATTAAGTTCTTCAAATATATTAAAATATACAATGTGGTTTAGTTGGTGAATATAGTGTTGAAATGTCACGATGTAAAATGAGTTGTGAGTTACACTCATACATAACTACCTAGGTAGGCGAACCAACGAATTTAACCTTAAATTATATTATACAAGAATAATGCGGAAGCTCACAATCTAACTAAATATTGATTACCAAAACGTGAAAGTCATCACATCAAGGACATCTAAACTCCAAATATTAAGTGTAAGAGTATCAAATTATCACGATCAAAAAATGAACGTAATGACACTCGTCTTATCCCACCTAGACAAGTCAGCCTAAACCACAACTAATGCAATAAAATGCGAAAAATTTACTACAACTTAAATTGTACCCCAAAACCTGGTTGTCACGTATAAAGCCTCTAAAGTATTACAATTGAATTAAAAAAAATATAAGTCTCATATGACATTGTTTCTAGAGTAGAAAAAATCATAAACTGGAGTAAGAAGGTCTGCTTAGATGACAAAAAACTACCTTAAAAATCTCCAAGAAGCCTCGGAAAAGAAGAGAATATATCATAAAGGTCCGGGCTAATAACCTAATAAAAAATTGTAGAAGAAAGGGGTGAGAATCAAACCACACGGTACTCAACAAGTAAAACTCTAAACACAAGCTAAGGGGATGAAATATGGGTACTCCTACCACCTCAACCAAACCTCCAAAACTACAACCTGCATAAAAATCAGTCCAACCTAACAACTCACAGTTTACATAGCACATAGCTCAACAGCAACACCTATACAAATTATATATCCTTAACAACAACACTTTGACAAATTACATATCCTCAACAACAATACTTTGGCAAATTACATATCCTCAACAACAACACTTTGAAAAATTACATATTCTCAACAACAATATTTTGACAAAATGCATTATATCATCAACAACATGCTAAGTATTTATCAATCACAAGTTCCGCAGAAAGGCATTCACAAGATCAACAAACACAATATCAAGTAAACTAATGATAAGTATGTGCAATGCAATGGAATGTAATGTCAAGTATAATGATGCATTTTTGATAGAGTGATACACACTCGTTGTCTCTCAGTCCGGGACCGATAGAGAATATATATGTCCAATGCATCTGTAGCAACGCACGACAAGACCCTCGATAATAGTAACTACGTCCCTCAAAATATAGTATCCATCGCGGCACGCGATACGTCCCTTGAAATATTAAATTATATTTAAGTTTTCATTCTTTCTCAATGCACATAATACTTGTCACAACCATGTCTCAGAATAATGCAAATGACACGTTCACACAAATAATAAGAAGAAGACCATTTTCATAACATTGCACAATTCACAGCAACACAAACATGATATCACATCAACAATGATTCAACAAGCCTTTAAAACTTTCTAAAAGCATCACTCATAAACAATTAATCACATTGCCTTTTGATACCCCTTTTTCATCAATAGAATTAATAAATGTGGACAAGTCAACCCATCACCAAATTCTATTACGCCCAAACATATACCACAAGAAAATATGCGTATTCCATACAGTTAACAAGAGTTTAGAAATCCACTTCCCTCAAATAATCAAGAATTCACTTCGAAACTTGAGCTTTCCACTTTCATCGAGCTTCCAAATATGTGCAATCTATTCACACAACAATCACAACAAGATGTTGGACTAAAAACACTCATATCACTATGTGTTTAGTTTAAACCCAAAAACTCACCCAAATTTCTAATTAATGTCATAATTTTGATACCAATTAATATAGCAACTCTCATATTTTCAAACTTCAAGCTTAGGGTTATGTTTTATTTTCTGCAAACTCATAAATGATATAGTATTTATACAATACAATTCGCCCAATATATAATAAATTATATAAATATATCAAAACTTGAATCATAATTTATTCGAAGAACCCACATAACATAACTATTCTAAATTCAATTTAATCTTATAACTTAAATTATAATGTAGTAAGTAATTTGAGGGGATAATGCCCTAGTAACCCCTCAACCTATGCCCGAAATCTCAGAGACAAATTTATGCTATACTAAGGTCCTATTACCCCCCTGAACTTTTTTATTTATAATTTTCTACCATATTATGCCTATGTGACAGTATCTTGTGGGTCCAACGGTGAATGACTTTTTTTCAAGCTAGTGCCATATAGGACCAAAATGGGTAGAAAATTACTTATAAAATAAGTTCTGGGGGTAATAGAACCTTAATATAGTATAAGTTTGTGTAACGACCTGTTTAGTCGTTCTGAGCAGCAGATTTTATTTCTGGAAAAACTGTCTGAGACGACGGAACCCACGACGGACCGTCATGGGCACGACGGACCGTCGAGGGTGTCTCGTTCCAAAACACTTGGGAATTCTGAAATCTGAGTACTGAAATCGACTCTCTGAACTCTGTGACGGACCTGCAGGACGGACCGTCACAGGTACGATGAACCGTCGTGAGCTCTCGTTTCAAAACACTTCAACTCTTGAGAATTTGGTACAGGGAATGATTCTCTGAACGTCGTGACGGAAGTGCAGGACGGACCGTCGTAGGCACGACGGGCCGTCACAGACTCCTTAAGGAAATTGAGTCTCTAACGAACCTGCATGACGGACCGTCACAGGAACGACGGGCCGTCACAGGTTGCGTAAATCCCAGGCGGGGTCGGATTTCTGTTAAGTTTTAAAGGGGCGTTTTGGACTATTCCTGCTATAATTATAAAATTTGTGGGTTTATATTAATAACTCAATCTTTTGGGGGATAAAAGAGGTAACCTTGAGTTAATTAGTGGGTTATTATTGTCATATTTTACACTTATTTATATGTTAATTAGGGTAAAAGAAGGAGGGTTTGAATAAAGAAGATAAAAAGAACAAAGAAGAGAGAGAGGATCGAACGAGAGAAGAGGGAAACGAAGAGGGTAGCAAAGATTTTGAGGAATTGCTTGCTTGATCACGAAATCTTCGGTGGAGGTAGGTTATGGTTTTGTTTATATGATATTCGTAGTAAATTCTTAATAGCGAATGATATGTATTGGTAGTATTGTAAACCCTTCTATATGCTTATTTGTATGCTTGCATGAATATGATTATATAATTGTGATAAACTAAGCATGATGAAGTTATTGAATCCCAAATCTTGAAAGAAACCCTAATTCACTTTGTTAATGATGATGCCTTGGTATAAAAGAAGGCTTGATAAATTATATAATGAGAATGATGATGCCTTGGTATAAAAGAAGGCTTGATAAATTATATAATGAGAATGATGATGCCTTGGTATAAAAGAAGGCTTGATGAATTAGGGGATTGGGTGCCACATTCCGGTACCAGGATAGAATGAGGATCGGAGTGTCACGTTCCGACACCAGGATATATGGATCGGGTGCCACGTTCTGGTACCAGGATAGAATGAGGATCGGAGTGTCACGTTCCGACACCAGGATAGTATATGGATCGGGTGCCACGTTCCGGTACCAAGATAGAATGAGGATCGGAGTGCCACGTTCCGGCACCAGGATAGAATATGGATCGGAGTGTCGCGTACCGACATAAGAGGAAGAAAGATAATGAATCTTGAAAGATGTTAATATACTCAATGTAATGAACCTAATTCCCAAATGAGTATGGTATTGAGGCTTGAGTCCTCATGGATGAACTTGATGGTACTTATTAATGATTTAGTACTTATTGTTGCTACATGTTGACTATTGTAGTTGATTTATGATATTGTCTGATATATACTGTTTTCTATTTTGAGTTGGCCGATGATACTTACTCAGTACCCGTGTTTTGTACTGACCCCTACTTGTTTGTTTCTTTCTTTGTTATATGTGGAGTGCAGCAAACGTTCCGTCGTCTTCAACTCAACCGCAACTCTAGCCAGTCTTCATAAAGCCAGATTTCAGGGTGAGCTAATGCTTCTAGCTTGGACTAGATTTTCCACTTCATGTCTTGATGCCTTGAACTTCCGGCACGGACTAGCTTTTTTTCATTTAGTTACTTAGAATACTCTTAGTTTAGTAATTTGATCATAGATGTTCTTGTGATGATGACTTCCAGATTTTGGGGATAATGAGTTATAAATTTTAGAAGTTATTTTGTTTGATTTATATAATGAGTTTAAGTCTTCCGCACTGTATTTTATTCAATATGTTTGGGTTTAGATTGGTTTGTTCGCTCACATAGTAGGTTAAGTGTGGGTGCCAGTCGCGACTCGGTTTTGGGTCGTGACAAACTTGGTATCAGAGCATTAGGTTCGTTGGTCTCATCACACAAGAACGAGTCTAGTAGAGTCTTAATGAACGGTAGGGGGACGCCTTTACTTTTCTTTGAGAGGCTATTAGACATTAGGAAAATTCCACTCTTTCATTCTTTCTTTCATGCTACTATTTGAGTCCAATTGGTATCTAGGTGATACAAATTGGTGTCTGACCATCTTCACTCTATTTAGCAGATGGTTAGAACAAGAGCAACAACCGCGCCAGCAGCGACAACTGCAAGACAGGATGCGTCTGAGCCAGCCACAGGGGCTGTAGCTCGAGGAGGATCAGTGGTAAGAGGCCGTGGTAGAGGTCGTGGGAGGACGTCCTCTAGAGGAAGAGGACGAGCACCTAGCCCATCTGGTACTAGGGCGGTGACTCCTCCAACGACTGAGGAAGTGATAAGAGAGGGTGAGGAAGGGGAGAATGAACAAGTGCAGAATGAAGAATTACCACCCCAACCTACCCCAGAGATGATTAATCAGGTTCTGGCCTATCTTAGTGGTTTGTCTGATCAGGGCCAAACACCTCCAGTGTTTTCTACACCAAAACCTCAGGTTCCGGAGGTACAACATGTGGCAACTGTGGCTCTCCGCATGGATACCTCATTGGAAATAGGCACGTTTCCTCGTCTGACTACAGGGCCTATAATGACAAATAATCAGCATGAACTTTTCAGTAAGTTCTTAAAATTGAAACCTCCAGTCTTCAAGGGTGCAGAATCTGAGGATGCTTACGATTTTCTGGTTTATTGTCATGAGCTACTACACAAGATGGGTATAGTAGAATGGTTTGGTGTTGAGTTCGTGAGTTATCAGTTTCATGGGAACGCCAAAATGTGGTGGCGGTCACATGTTGAGTGTCAACCAACAGAGGCTCCACCTATGACTTGGGCATCGTTCTCTAGCTTGTTTATGGAAAAGTGCATCCCCCGGACTTTGAGGGATAGGAAAAGGGATGAGTTATTGAGCCTAGAGCAAGGTAGGATGTCGGTTACTGCATATGAGGCTAAGTTTCGTGCATTATCCAGGTATGCCACCCAACTTTGTTTTAGTCCACAAGAATGGATTCGCCGTTTTGTGAAGGGGTTGAGGTTAGAATTGCGGATTTCAGCCTTACAGGTAGCGGCTACGGCAAAATCCTTCCAAGAAGTGGTAGACTTTGTGATAGAGGTGGAAGGAGTGAAGCCAGACGACTTCACCACGACATCGACATCAAAAAGGTTTCGAAAGGGAGGTGAGTTTAATGGTTCTTACTCTAGAGGATAGGGTTCTGGAGGTTACTCAGTCCGACCTATTCAGTCTTCACTACAGACTGTAGTTGGGGGTCCACCTCAGACCGGTCAACACTTCTCTGAGAGACCTATGCTCGAATCCAGAGAGTGTTATGGATGTGGGGAGACTGGGCACATTAAGAGGTATTGTCCAAAATAGAGTTACAGAACCCCCGTAGTCAGAGGTAGAGGTGGTCATGGTAGAGACCGTTAGTCCGGAGGATGTGGTGGTCGAGGTAATGGTGGTCACCAAAACGGCCGAGGTGATGGGCAAACTGGAGCCACTACAGCACAACATGGTAGGGGCAACGGACAGACCGGCGATAGGGCCCATTGTTACGCTTTCCCTGGGAGATCTGAAGCAGAGGCATCTGATGCTGTTATCACAGGTAATCTCTTGGTTTGTGATTGCATGGCTTCTGTATTATTTGATCCTGGCTCCACATTTTCATATGTATCTTCCTCATTCGCTAATGGTCTGAATTTACATTGTGAATTGCTTGACATGCCTATTCGTGTTTCTACTCCGGTGGGTGAGTCTATTGTAGTTGAAAAGGTATATAGGTCTTGTCTGGTAACTTTTGTGGGGAGCAACACTTATGTAGACTTGGTTATCTTAGAAATGGTTGATTTTGATGTAATTCTGGGTATGACTTGGCTTTCTCCGAATTTTGCGATATTGGATTGTAATGCTAACACTGTGACGTTAGCCAAGCCTGGGACAGATCCGTTAGTGTGGGAGGGCGACTACACTTCCACTCCGGTTCGTATCATCTCCTTTCTACGTGCTAAGAGAATGGTTGGTAAGGGGTGTTTAGCTTTCTTGGCACATCTCAAGGATGACACTACTCAAGTACCTTCAATTGAGTCAGTTTCGGTAGTCCGTGAGTTTCTGGATGTGTTCCCTGTAGATCTTCCTGGTACGCCACCGGATAGAGATATTGACTTCTGCATTGATCTGGAACTGGGTACTCGCCCCATTTCTATACCCCCTTATAGAATGGCTCCCGCGGAGTTAAGAGAGTTAAAGGCCAACTTCAAGAGTTGTTAAGCAAAGGCTTTATTAGACCAAGTGCGTCTCCTTGGGGTGCTCCGGTGTTATTTGTAAAGAAGAAGGATGGGAGTTTTCGGATGTGCATAGACTACCGTCAATTGAACTAGCTAACTATTAAGAACAAGTATCCCATTCCTCGCATTGATGACTTGTTCGATCAGTTACAAGGTGCTTGTGTCTTCTCTAAGATTGACTTGAGATCCGGTTACCATCAATTGAAAATACGGGCAACGGATATGCCAAAGACTGCTTTTCGAACTAGGTATGGACATTACGAATTTGTGGTAATGTCTTTTGGTCTTACGAATGCCCCTGCTGCTTTCATGAGCTTGATGAACGGGATTTTTAAGCCATATCTGGATCTCTTTGTGATCGTATTTATTTATAATATACTGATATACTCAAAGATTAAGAAGGAACATGAGGAGCATTTTAGAATGGTGTTAGAGTTTTTGAGGAAGAAGAAGTTTTATGCCAAATTCTCCAAGTGTGAGTTTTGGCTAGATTCAGTGTCCTTCTTAGGGCACGTGGTTTCTAAGGATGGAGTGATGGTGGATCCATCTATGATTGAGACAGTGAAGAATTGGGTAAGACCTACTAATGTGTCAGAAATAAGGAGCTTTGTTGGTTTAGCTAGCTACTACCGCCAATTTGTAAAGGGATTCTCTTCTATTGCTTCCCAATTAACGAACTTGACTAAGTAGAATGTTCCATTTGTATGGTCGGATGAGTGTGAGGAAAGCTTTCAGAAGCTTAAGACCTTGTTGACTACTGCACCAATTCTTACCTTGCCAGTAGAGGGTAAGAACTTCATCGTTTATTGTGATTCATCCTATTCTGGTTTGGGTGCAGTGCTAATGCAAGAGAAGAATGTGATTGCGTATGCTTCGAGGCAATTAAAGGTGCACGAACGTAATTATCCGACCCATGATTTGGAGTTGGCCGCGGTAGTATTTGCACTAAAGCAATGGAGACACTATTTGTATGGGGTTAAGTGTGAAGTCTATACAGATCATCGTAGCCTACAGTATGTATTTACTCAGAATGATTTAAATTTGAGACAGAGGAGATGGATGGAACTACTTAAGGACTACGATATCACTATCTTATACAATCTGGGAAAAGCTAATGTTGTGGCAGATGATTTGAGTAGAAAGGCGGGAAGCATGGGAAGTTTAGCCCACTTACAAGTCTCTAGACGCCCGTTGGCTAGAGAAATCCAAAACTTGGCTAATGACCTTATGAGGCTAGAAGTAAATGAGAAGGGTGGATTTTTAGCTTGTGTGGAGGCGAGATCTTCTTTTCTTGACAAGATTAAGGGAAAACAGTTTGATGATGAGAAACTAAGTCGAATTCGGGATATGGTGTTGCGAGGAGAGGCTAAAGAGGCCATAATTTATGAGGAAGGTGTTTTGAGGATTAAGGGAAGGGTATGTGCGCCCCGTGTTGATGATTTGATCCACACTATTCTTACAGAGGCTCATAGTTCCGGATATTCTATACATCCTGGTGCAACCAAGATGTACTGTGACCTAAGGCAACACTTTTGGTGGAGCAGAATGAAGCGAGACATTGTTGAATTTGTTGCCAAATGTCCAAGTTGTAAACAAGTAAAGTATGAACACCAGAGGCCCGGAGGAACACTTCAGAGAATGCCCATTCCTGAATGGAAGTGGGAGAGAATTGCAATGGACTTCGTGGTTGGTCTCCCAAAGACATTGGGTAAGTTTGATTCCATTTGGGTAATTGTGGACAGATTAACTAAGTCTGCTCACTTCATTCCGGTCAAGGTGACCTACAATGCAGAGAAGTTAGCCAAAATCTACATCTCAGAAATCGTTCGATTGCATGGAGTTCCACTCTCCATCATATCAGATAGAGGTACGCAGTTTACTTCTAAGTTTTGGAGAACATTGCATGCTGAATTAGGTACTAGGTTGGACCTTAGTACTGCATTTCACCCTCAGACCGGTGGTCAGTCTGAGCAAACGATTCAAGTGTTGGAATATATGCTTCGTGCATGTGTGATAGAATTTGGTGGCCATTGGTATAACTTCTTACCCTTGGCGGAGTTTTCATACAATAATAGCTATCACTCCAGCATTGACATGGCTCCATTCAAAGCATTGTATGGGAGAAGATGTAGGTCTCCCATTGGTTGGTGTGATGCATTTGAGGTTAGACCTTGGGGTACTGATCTGTTAAGAGATTCATTGGGGAAGGTTAAAGCTATTCAAGAAAAGCTTTTAGCGTCTCAAAGTAGACAAAAGGAACATGCGGATCGAAAGGTTAGAGACTTGGAGTTCATGGAGGGTGAACAAGTCTTGCTGAAGGTTTCACCCATGAAAGGGGTGATGCAGTTTGGTAAAAGGGGTAAGCTAAGTCCAAGATATATTGGACCATTTGAAGTACTTAAGCGAGTAGGGGAGGTGGCTTATGAATTAGACTTGCCTCCAGGGCTGTCAGGAGTGCATCCGGTATTTTACGTGTCTATGATGAAAAGATACCATTGGGATGGAAACTTCATCATTCGTTGGGATTCGGTTCTGCTTGATGAGAATTTTACTTACGAGGAGGAACCTGTTGATATTTTAGATAGAGAAGTTCGCAAGTTGAGGTCGAGAGAGATTGCATCCATCAAAGTTCAATGGAAGAATCGACCAGTTGAAGAGGCCACTTGGGAGAAGGAGGCCGATATGCAAGAAAAATACCCACATCTGTTTACAGATTCAGATACTTCCTTTCGCCCTTGTTTCTTTTCTTGTGATCGTTCGAGGACGAACGATGGGTAAATTGATATCTATTGTAACGACCTGTTTAGTCGTTCAGAGCAGCAGATTTTATTTCTGGAAAAACTGTCTGAGACGACGGAACCCACGACGGACCGTCATGGGCACGACGGACCGTCGAGGGTGTCTCGTTCCAAAACACTTGGGAATTCTGAAATCTGAGTATTGAAATCGACTCTCTGAACTCTGTGACGGACTTGCAGGACGGACCGTCAAAGCTACGACGAACCGTCGTGAGCTCTCGTGTCACGACCCAAATCGGGGCCGCGACTGGCACCCACATTTACCCTCCTATGTGAGCGAACCAACCAATCTAAACCTTAACATTTTGATGTATAACAACAGAAAATAATGCGGAAGACTTAACTCATTAATAAAAACCAATTTAATAACTACTAAAATTCAACAACTATTATTCCCAAAATCTGGAAGTCATCATCACAAGAACATCTATCCTCAAATTACTAAACTAAAAATGTCTAAGGAGCTAAAACAAATAAAAAGCTAGTCCATGCCGGAAGTTCAGGGCATCAAGACTTGAAGAAGAAGATCCAGTCCAAGATAGACGCATTAGCTCACCCTGAATTTCCGATGTAGTGAAGACTGGCTAGATTTACTGTTGAGTTGAAGACGACGGCACGTTTGCTGCACTCCACAAATAACAAAGAAGAAAACATAAAAGTAGGAGTCAGTACAAACCACGGGTACTGAGTAGATATCATCGGCCAACTCAAAATAGAAAACAGTATATATCAGTTAATATCATAAATCAATTGTAAAACTCAACATGAAGCGACAACAAGTACTATCAAGTTCATCCATGAGGGCTCAAGCCTCAATACCATACTCATTTGGGAATTAAGTTCATTATGTTGAGTATATTAACATCTTTCAAGATTCATTATCTTTCTTCCTCTTGTGTCGGTACGTGACACTCTGATCCCCTAATTCTACGTGTCGGTTCGTGACACCCGATCCCCTAATACTATGTGTCGGTACGTGACACTCCTATCCCCTAATTCTACGTGTCGGTTCGTGACACCCGATCCCCTAATAATATGTGTCGGTACGTGACACTCTGATCCCCTAATTCTACGTGTCGGTTTGTGACACCCGTCCCACTAATACTATGTGTCGGAACGTGACACTCCGATCCACTAATACTATGTGTCGGAACGTGACACTCCGATCCACTAATCTCATTCTATCAATTCATCAAGCCTTCTCTATACCAAGGCATCATAAACCCCATCACTTTAATTCATCAAGCCTTCTTTTATACCAAGGCATTATGAACCCCATCACTTTAATTCATCAAGCCTTCTTTTATACCAAGGCATTATCATTAATAACGTAGATTAAAGTTTCTTTCAAGATTTGGGATTCAATAGTTTTCATCATGCTTGGTTTATCACAATCACATAATCATATTCATGCAAGCATACAATTAAGCATATAGAAGACTTTATAATACTACCAACACATATCATTCGCTATTAAGAGTTTTCTATAAGATAGCATGAAAACCATAACCTACCTCCACCGAAGAATAATGATCAAGCAAGCAATTCCCAAGCTTTGGTTCCTCTTCGTTCGATTCTCCTTCTCTCTCTCTGTTCTTTCTCTTTTTCTTATTCCAAACCCTCTTTCTTTTACCCTAATTAGCATATAATTAAGAATAAAAGATGGCAATAATACCCCACTAATTAACTTAAGGTTACCTCTTATAACCCCCAAGTCATTAGACTTATTAACATTAACCCTCTAACTTTATAATAAAAGCAGGAATAGTCCAAAACGTCCCTTAAAACGTGTAAAGAAATCCGACCCATCCTGGGATTTGCGCAACCTGTGACGGCCCATCGTGCCTGCGACGGTCCGTCATTCAGGTCGTCGCAACGATCGGAACTCCATTTTTCACTAACGTGCTTGTGACGGTCCGTCACACCTGTGACGGTCCGTCCTGCACTTCCCACGACGTTCATAGAATCGTTCCCTGTATGAAATTCTCAAGAGTTAAAGTGTTTTGAAATGGGGCCTCACGACGGTTCATCGTAAATGTGACGGTCCGTCCTACAGGTCCGTCGCAGATTACAGAGAGTCGATTTTAGTACTCAAATGTTAGAATTCTAAGTGTTCTGGGACGATACTCCCTTGACGGTCTGTCGTGCCCATGACGGTCCGTCGTGGTGTCCGTCGTCTCAGCCAGTTTTCCAGAAATAAAAATCTGCTGCTCAAAACGACTAAACAGGTCGTTACAATAGATACCAATTTACCCATCGTTCGTCCTCGAACGATCAAAAGAAGAAGAACAAGGGCGAAAGGGAGTACCTGAATCTGTAAACAGATGTGGGTATTTTTCTTGCATATCTGCCTCCTTCTCCCAAGAAGCCTCTTCAACCGGTCGATTCTTCCATTGAACTTTGATGGAGGCAATCTCTCTCGACCTCAACTTGCGAACCTCTCTATCTAAAATAGCAACCGGTTCCTCCTCATAAGTCAAATTCTCATCAAGTAAAACTGAATCCCAACGGATGATGTAGTTTCCATCCCCATAGTATCTTTTCAACATGGACACATGAAATACCGGATGCACCCCGGACAGCCCTGGAGGCAAGGCTAATTCATAAGCCACCTCCCCTACTCGCTTAAGCACCTCAAATGGTCCAATATACCTTGGACTTAGCTTACCTCTTTTTCCAAACCTCATCACCCCTTTCATGGGTGAAACCTTCAGCAAGACTTGTTCACCTTCCATGAACTCCAAGTCTCTAACCTTTCGATCCGCATATTCCTTTTGTCTACTTTGAGCCGCTAAAAGCTTTTCTTGAATGGCTTTCACCTTTTCCAATGAATCCCTCAACAAATCCGTACCCCAAGGTCTGACCTCAAACGCATCAAACCAACCAATGGGAGACCTACATCTCCTCCCATATAGTTCTTCAAATGGAGCCATGTCAATACTGGAGTGATAGCTATTATTGTATGAAAACTCCGCCAAGGGTAAGAAGTTATCCTAATGGCCACCAAATTCTATCACACATGCCCGAAGCATATCCTCCAACACTTGAATCGTTCGCTCAGACTGACCATCAGTCTGAGGATGAAATGCAGTAATAAGGTCCACTCTAGTACCTAATTCAGCATGCAATGTTCTCTAAAACTTAGAAGTAAACTGCGTACCTCTATCTTATATAATGGAGAGTGGGACCCCATGTAACCGAACGATCTCTGAGATGTAGATTTTGGCCAATTTCTCTGCATTGTAGGTCACCTTGACCGGAATGAAGTGAGCAGATTTAGTTAATCTGTCCACAATTACCCAAATAGAATCAAACTTCCCCAATATCTTTGGAAGACCAACCACGAAGTCCATTACAATTCTCTCCCACTTCCATTCAGGAATGGGCATTCTCTGAAGTGTTCCTCCGGGCCTCTGATGTTCATACTTTACTTGTTGGCAATTTGGACATTTGGCTACGAAATCAACAATGTCTCGCTTCATTCTGCTCCACCAAAAGTGTTGCTTTAGGTCTCGGTACATCTTGGTTGCACCAGGATGTATAGAATATCCGGAACTATGAGCCTCTGTAAGAATAGTGTGGATCAAATCATCAACACGGGGCACACATACCCTTCCCTTGATCCTCAAAACGCCTTCCTCGTCCATTATGGCCTCTTTAGCCTCTCCTCGCAACACCATATCCCGAATTCGCCTTAGTTTTTAATCATCAAACTGTTTCCCCTTAATCTTGTCAAGGAAAGAAGATCTCGCCTCCACACAAGCCAAAAATCCTCCCTTCTCATTTACTTCTAGCCTCATCAAGTCATTAGCCAAACTTTGAATTTCTCTAGCCAACGGGCGTCTAGAGACTTACAAATGAGCTAGACTTCCCATGCTTCCCGCCTTTCTACTCAACGCATCTGCTACAACATTAGCTTTTCCCGGATGGTATAAGATAGTGATATCGTAGTCCTTATGTAGTTCCATCCATCTCCTCTGTCTCAAATTCAAGTCTTTCTGAGTAAAAACATACTGTAGGCTACGATGATCTGTATAGACTTCACACTTAACCCCATACAAATAGTGTCTCCATTGCTTTAGTGCAAATACTACCGCGGCCAACTCCAAATCATGAGTCGGGTAGTTACGTTCATGCACCTTTAATTGTTTCGAAGCATACGCAATCACACTCTTCTCTTGCATTAGCACTGCACCCAAACCAGAATAGGATGCATCACAATAAACAATGAAGTTCTTACCTTCTACTGGTAAAGTAAGAATTGGTGCGGTAGTCAACAAGGTCTTAAGCTTCTGAAAGCTTTCCTCACATTCATCTGACCATACAAATGGAACAATCTACTTAGTCAAGTTCGTCAATTGGGAAGCAATGGAAGAGAATCCCTTGACAAATCTGCGGTAGTAGCTAGCTAACCCAACAAAACTCCTTATTTCTGACACATTAGTAGGTCTCACCCAATTCTTCACTGTCTCAATCTTAAATGGATCCACCATCACTCCATCCTTAGAAACCACGTGCCCCAAGAAGGACACTGAATCTAGCCAAAACTCACACTTGGAGAATTTGGCATAGAGCTTCTTCTTCCTCAACAACTCTAACACCATTCTCAAATGCTCCTCATGTTCCCTCTTACTTTTTGAGTATATCAGTATATCGTCAATAAATACGATCACAAAGAGATCCAAATATGGCTTAAAAATCCCGTTCATCAAGCTCATGAAAGCAGCGGGGGCATTTGTAAGACCAAAAGACATTACTACAAATTCGTAGTGCCCATATTTTCAATTGATGATAACCGGATCTCAAGTCGATTTTAGAGAAGACACAAGCACCTTGTAACTGATCGAACAAGTCATCAATGCGAGGAAGAGGATACTTGTTCTTAATAGTTACCTTATTCAGTTTTCTGTAGTCTATGCACATCCGAAAGCTCCCATCCTTCTTCTTCACAAATAACACCGGAGCACCCCACGGAGATGCACTTGGTCTAATGAAGCCTCTGCTCAACAACTCTTGAAGTTGGGCTTTTAACTCTCTCAACTCCGCTGGAGCAATTCTATAAGGGGGTATAGAAATGGGGCGAGTGCCCGGTTCCAAATCAATGCAAAAATCGATATCTCTATCCGGTGGCATACCAGGAAGATCTGCACGGAACACATCCAAAAACTCGCGGACTACCGAAACCGACTCAATTGGGGGTACTTGTGTAGTGTCATCCTTGAGATGTGCCAAGAAAGCTAAACACCCCTTACTAACCATTCTCTTAGCACGAATAAAGGAGATGATACGAACCGGAGTGGAAGTGTAGTAGCCCTCCCACACTAACGAATCTGTCCCAGGTTTGGCTAACGTCACAGTTTTAGCATTACAATCCAACAATTTCTAAGATAACCAAGTCTACATAAGTATTGCTCCCCTCAAAAGTCACCAAACATGACCTATATAATTTTTCAAAAACAAGCTAGAGAACGATGCCCAAGTCATAGGTGGTGCCTCTGTTGGTTGACACTCAACATGTGACCGCCACCACATTTTGGCGTTCCCTTGAAACTGATAACTCACGAACTCAACACCAAACCGTTCCACTATACCCATCTTGTGTAGTAGCTCATGACAATCAACCAGAAAATCGTAAGCATCTTCAGATTCTGCACCCTTGAAGACTGGAGGTTTCAATTTTAAGAACTTACTGAAAAGTTCATGCTGATCATTTGTCATTATAGGCCCTGTAGTCAGACGAGGAAACGTGCCTATTTCCAATGAGGCATCCATGCGGGGAGCCACAGTAGCCGCATGTTGTAGCTCCGGAACCTGAGGTGTTGGTGCAGAAAACACTGGAGGTGTTTGGCCTTGATCAGACAAACCACTAAGATAGGCAAGAACCTGATTAATCATCTTTGGGGTAGGTTGGGGTGGTAATTCCTCATTCTGCACTTGTTCATTCTCCCCTTCCTCACCCTCTCTTATCACTTCCTCAGTCGGTGGAGGAGTCACCGCCCTAGTACCAGGTGGGCTAGGTGCTTGCCCTCTTCCTCTAGAGGATGTCCTCCCATGACCTCTTCCACGGCCTCTCGCCACTGTTTCTCTTCGAGCTACAGCCCCAGTGGTTGGCTCAGTTGCATCTTGTCTTGCCGGTGTTGGTGTTGGCACCGTTGTTGCTCTAGTTCTAACCATCCGCGAAATAGAGTGAAGATGGTCAGATACCAATTTGTATCACCTAGATACCAATTGGATCCGAGTAATAGCACGAAAGAAAGAAAGAAAGAATGGAATTTTCCTAAAGTCTTATAGCCTCTCAAAGAAAAGTAAAGGCGTCCCCCTACCGTTCCTTAAGACCCTACTAGACTCGTTCTTGTGTGATAAGACCAACGAACCTAATGCTCTGATACCAAGTTTGTCACGACCCAAATCGGGGCCGCGACTGGCACCACATTTACCCTCCTATGTGAGCGAACCAACCAATCTAAACCTTAACATTTTGATGTATAACAACAGAAAATAATGCGAAAGACTTAACTCATTAATAAAAACCAATTCAATAACTACTAAAATTCAACAACTATTATTCCCCAAAATCTGGAAGTCATCATCACAAGAACATCTATCCTCAAATTACTAAACTAAAAATGTCTAAGAAGCTAAAACAAATAAAAAGCTAGTCCATGCCGGAAGTTCAAGGCATCAAGACTTGAAGAAGAAGATCCAGTCCAAGCTAGACACATTAGCTCACCCTGAATTTCCGATGTAGTGAAGACTGGCTAGATTTACTGTTGAGTTGAAGACGACGGCACGTTTGCTGCACTCCACAAATAACAAAGAAGAAAACATAAAAGTAGGGGTCAGTACAAACCACGGGTACTGAGTAGATATCATCGGCCAACTCAAAATAGAAAACAGTATATATCAGTTAATATCATAAATCAACTGTAAAACTCAACATGTAGCGACAACGAGTACTATCAAGTTCATCCATGAGGGCTCAAGCCTCAATACCATACTCATTTGGGAATTAAGTTCATTATGTTGAGTATATTAACATCCTTCAAGATTCATTATCTTTCTTCCTCTTGTGTCGGTACGTGACACTCCGATCCCCTAATTCTACGTGTCAGTTCGTGACACCCGATCCCCTAATACTATGTGTCGGTACGTGACACTCCGATCCCCTAATTCTACGTGTTGGTTTGTGACACCCGATCCCCTAATAATATGTGTCGGTACGTGACACTCCGATCCCCTAATTCTACGTGTCGGTTCGTGACACCCGTCCCACTAATACTATGTGTCGGAACGTGACACTCTAATCCACTAATACTATGTGTTGGAACGTGACACTCCGATCCACTAATCTCATTCTATCAATTCATCAAGCCTTATCTATACCAAGGCATCATCAACCCCATCACTTTAACTCATCAAGCCTTCTTTTATACCAAGGCATTATCAACCCCATCACTTTAATTCATCAAGCCTTCTTTTATACCAAGGCATTATCATTAATAATGTAGATTAAAGTTTCTTTCAAGATTTGGGATTCAATAGTTTTCATCATGCTTGGTTTATCACAATCACATAATCATATTCATGCAAGCATACAATTAAGCATATAGAAGACTTTACAATACTACCAACACATATCATTCGCTATTAAGAGTTTACTATAAGATAGCATGATAACCATAACCTACCTCCACTGAAGAATAATGATCAAGCAAGCAATTCCCAAGCTTTGGTTCCTCTTCGTTCGATTCTCCCTCTCTATCTCTGTTCTTTCTCTTTTTCTTATTCCAAACCCTCTTTCTTTTACCCTAATTAGCATATAATTAGGAATAAAAGATGGCAATAATACCCACTAATTAACTTAAGGTTACCTCTTTTAACCCCCAAGTCATTAGACTTATTAACATTAACCCTCTAACTTTATAATAAAAGCAGGAATAGTCCAAAACGTCCCTTAAAACGTGTAAAGAAATCCGAACCAGCCTGGGATTTGCGCAACCTGTGATGGCACGTCGTGCCTGCGACGGTCCGTCATTCAGGTCGTCGCAACCATTTTTCACTAAGGAGCTTGTGACGGTCCGTCACACTTGTGACGGTCCGTCCTGCACTTCCGTCACGACGTTCAGAGAATCGTTCCCTGTACCAAATTCTCAAGAGTTAAAGTGTTTTGAAATGGGGCCTCATAACGGTTCATCGTAAATGTGACGGTCCTTCCTGCAGGTCCGTCGCAGATTACAGTTAGTCGATTTTAGTACTCAAATGTTAGAATTCTAAGTGTTATGGGACGATACCCCTCGACGGTCCGTCGTGCCCATGACGGTCCGTTGTGGTGTCCGTCGTCTCAGCCATTTTTCCAGAAATAAAAATCTGCTGCTCAAAACGACTAAACAGGTCGTTACATCTCGTTTCAAAACACTTCAACTCTTAAGAATTTTGTACAGGGAACGATTCTATGAACGTCGTGACGGAAGTGCAGGACGGACCCTCGTAGGCACGACGGGCCGTCACAGACTCCTTAAGGAAATTGAGTCTCTGACGAACCTGCATGACGGACCATCGCAGGAACGACGAGCCGTCACAGGTTGCGTAAATCCCAGGCGGGGTCAGATTTCTGTTAAGTTTTAAAGGGGCGTTTTGGACTATTCCTGCATAATTATAAAATTTGTGGGTTTATATTAATAACTCAATATCTTGAGGGATAAAAGAGGTAACCTTGAGTTAATTAGTGAGTTATTATTGTCATCTTTTACACTTAATTATATGTTAATTAGGGTAAAAGAAGGAGGGTTTGAATAAAGAAAGTAAAAAGAACAAAGAAGAGAGAGAGGGTCGAACGAGAGAAGAGGGAAACGAAGAGGATAGCAAAGATTTTGAGGAATTGCTTGCTTGATCACGAAATCTTCAGTGGAGGTAGGTTATGGTTTTGTTTCTATGATATTCGTAGTAAACTCTTAATAGCCAATGATGTGTATTGGTAGTATTATAAACCCTTCTATATGCTTAATTGTATGCTTGCATGAATATGATTATATAATTGTGATAAACTAAGCATGATGAAGTTATTGAATCCCAAATCTTGAAAGAAACCCTAATTCACTTTGTTAATGATGATGCCTTGGTATAAAAGAAGGCTTGATAAATTATATAATGAGAATGATGATGCCTTGGTATAAAAGAAGGCTTGATAAATTATATAATGAGAATGATGATGCCTTGGTATAAAAGAAGACTTGATGAATTAGGGGATCGGGTGCCACGTTCCGGTACCAGGATAGAATGAGGATCGGAGTGTCACGTTTCGACACCAGGATAGTATATGGATCCGGGTGCCAACGTTTCCGGTACCAGGAGTAGAATGGAATGGTGTCACGTTCGCGAACCAGGGATAGTATTGGATCGGGTGCCACGTTCCGGTACCAGGATAGAATGAGGATCGGAGTGTCACATTTCGACACCAGGATAGTATATGGATCAGGTGCCACGTTCCATTACCAGGATATAATGAGGATCGGAGTGCCACGTTCCGGCACCAGGATAGAATATGGATCGGAGTGTCACGTACCGACATAAGAGGAAGAAAGATAATGAATCTTGAAAGATGTTAATATACTCAATGTAATGAACCTAATTCCCAAATGAGTATGGTATTGAGGCTTGAGTCCTCATGGATGAACTTGATGGTACTTATTAATGATTTAGTACTTGTTGTTGCTACATGTTGAGTATTGTAGTTGATTTATGATATTGTCTGATATATACTGTTTTCTATTTTGAGTTGGCCGATGATACTTACTCAGTACCCGTGTTTTGTACTGACCCCTACTTGTTTGTTTCTTTCTTTGTTATATGTGGAGTGCAGCAAACGTTCCGTCGTCTTCAACTCAACCGCAACTCTAGCCAGTCTTCATAAAGCCAGATTTCAGGGTGAGCTAATGCTTCTAGCTTGGACTGGATCTTCCACTTCATGTTTTGATGCCTTGAACTTCCGGCACGGACTAGCTTTTATTTATTTAGTTACTTAGAATACTCTTAAATTAGTAATTTGATCATAGATGTTCTTGTGATGATGACTTCCAGATTTTGGGGATAATGAGTTATAAATTTTAGAAGTTATTTTGTTTAATTTATATAATGAGTTTAAGTCTTCCGCACTGTATTTTATTCAATATGTTTGGGTTTAGATTGGTTGGTTCGCTCACATAGTAGGTTAAGTGTGGGTGCCAGTCGCGGCTCGATTTTGGGTCGTGACAGTTTGTCTCTAAAATTTCGGGCATAGGTTGAGGAGGTACTTGTGCATTTTTCCTAATTTGAGAAAACCTGTTTATTTTTATTATTACCATTAGTCATGTATCATATAACTTCAACATCACCCAATGATTAACTTGTGCAATCATTACTGTAATCATTGTTCAATTGATTACTCATATTAATCACTTAACAACACTCCCAAGTCCAAAGATAACGTCATTATATTTCAATTTTTATTTTTTAATTCAAAATTAGTTTCTCTTTTACAACCTATCACTTTTTGATAATCTATCTAAATAATAATAATAATAATAATAATAATAATAATAATAATAATAATGTAAAATCCATATAAACAAGGGATAATTCACAAGTACCCCCTCAAACTATGTCCGAAATCTCATAGACACACTTATACTATATTAAGGTCCTATTACCCCCTGAACATATTGTATTAATAATTTTCTACCTCTTTTTGTCTACGTGGCACTATCTTGTGGGTCCAACGCAGACTAACTTTTTTTCAAACTAGTGTGAAGTAGGCCGAAAACGGGTAGAATATTTCTTATAAAATAAATTCTGGGGGGTAATATGACCTTAGTATAGTATAAGTGTGTCAGTTGAATTTCAGGCATAGATTGAGGGGGTACTTGTGCCTTTTTCATATAAACAATACATGATTAGTCGATGTGTGCTTACCTTATTCATTCTCGACCTTGTTTCTCCAGTGGGTTATTAATCATCATCGACTGGTGTTACCAGTAATAATAATAAAAAATACATCTTTTAACTTATTCCAATAAATAGGTAAAGTGGTATAGGTTCTTAAATAAATGATCACTTTAGTCCATTAACTATCGATTCAATCAAATATCTACAATTACCCATCAACTAATTATCTAAAATTAAACGAATAGTTCAAAATTTTCAAAAATGACCTTAGGGTTAGGTCTTAATTTCCCTAAATAACAAAATTGTATTAAAAACTCTAAACCTAAATCCCAATTTATCAAAAATGATATGATAATGATACGGGAGGTTTGTCACAAGAAGCTAGACATAAAAATAACTTAGGCACTAAATGATTAACGTCAACCTATTCAGGAATCATAAATCGTTAATATTATACACATTCTATCCTTATTAGACAATAGTGAAATGTTATAACATTATTATTGTTTTACTATAAAAGACATATATCAATTCATACTTATTTGAATAGGACAAATATAATCAAAGCAACTCGGATAATGACAAGTTCTCAACTTTAGTTCACACTCATTCAAATAGAAAATATATATTTTGGGAATATGTATACACTAAAATTCATTACCTGAAGCTACAAGAATCTCCATTAGAGTTGCGGCATGAATGTGAAATAATATTACTGCTACAGCTTTCGTGCGCCGCTTTCAGGTTGTTTTGAGTTTTTGACTCGAACGTAATAATTCCCCTTTATTATGAATTTATTTTTTTAGATGAACAAGTAGTTTAGGGTATTGAATATGATGGACTTGACCCATTAACCACTTATTAAAATTAAATATTTGATATTTTCTTGTTAATTAAATACTTGAAGTCAAAGAGTAATTTAAAATTTTCATTTAAATTTACGGAAATAATCTTTTATGAAAAAGAGATGACTAGTGCTCAAAATGACATTACGGGTCTTTAAATTATCCACGACTAAAAATCATGTTCGTCCTCAAACATAAAGAAAAATAAATTTAAATACTAACAGATACCAAGAACTGGAGGTATGACTTTCAGAGTCGTGTTCCTCTCTCCAAGTGAACTCATCTTTATGACAATTTCATGAAGTTCAACTACCAAGAAATGAAATTCCCAATCAAACTTTGGAAGATCTATAAATTAAGAGTGATTATCAAGCCTCAAACTAACTCATGAACTCAATCTAATTGAAACCCGTCGGACCATAACACAACCATCATGACGAATCTTTTCTAACATAACCAAGATAACATTCTGAATGGATACCGGCTACAACCAAAAGTAAATTTCAATCAGTTACCACGGACTCATAATGCTCTCCATTACGGATCTTATCAAGATTTTCTTTTCAAAACACAATCTTATCACTAGTTTAACTTACCAAAAATCATTTCTTTAGACATTATGGTACTCATCACATGAGAATCAAACTTATCTGACTCAAAGAATAATACGATCAAATAAAAACCCAACAAGTTGTACGCTCTAGGATGCAAAACATTTAACAACAATATCGAATAACTATAACAATCACAGAAGCTCTTCTATAAGTTCTGATAAGAAAGGTAGTGCATGCAGAATAACTAGTATCCTTCAACTATCTCAAACACACCAAATCTTCCATAACTGAAATGAACAAGTCTAACCAAGAATGCCCTCCTATCGGGAGAAAAATCACAGGATCGGTACACCCAATCCACCACTAGGAACTCACCCATAAGAGTGAAAACACACACGAATGTAGGTCCACACTGTCGAAAATTCATAAGTTACCTATTATGTTTTGAATAATCTAGCTCGACATATTCACATAAAATCATTCACACGTCATTACTTGTCACCCAAACTAAAACTCCATCTTTATAAAAATCGTTGATAGAACCTAAATAATTCTACATTAGACCAGTTGACATTCACAATCAGAGAACTTATATATGAAAATTCATACAACCTTCATTTCAAAAAAAAATATGTATAAGAGGTCGTACTCCTTTACATCTCTTAAATTCTTTCATAATAATTTTTTTAAATATCTTGAACTCTTTACTACACCAAAAATATATTTCTTTCGCCGACTAAATTATTAATTGAACAATAATCTATAAAATTTAACCTTATACTCTAAACAAAAACCTTATGTGAAAACCTCGCTTAGATTCTTTACAATCAAAAGGAATAAACTTTACGACTTAAATCTTTCACAAGTCCTTCCAAATGCTCGATACCCGATGCAATCAATCAATTCTTACCTTACCGATTCATACCTTGATAAAAACACACTACTACAAACCGAAACTCACAATGAAATGTAACACAATTCCTTTATTTATCAACATTATATTATAACTTGAAGATTTTTATGAATTCACGTATAGCTTATCATTTATTGCCTCTCCATCGACCTTATTATATCTTTTGCTAAAAATTCAACCGTACTAATTACCAAACTGAAAAGCACAAAAAAAATTATAATCACACTCGAGTTGAACATCTAAATACTCATTTCTCAAGTTTTATCCATTATTTTTTAACAAATATGATGAATCCGTAAAACTATCACAATAATCTAGCAAGATACATGATATAATCACATGTCTTTGAATCTAATTATACAGTCTTTCTGAAGATACATAGAATATGCCCCTACAATTAGTGTAAATATTCATGTAGTCACCTTCTTTCGAAGGCTAAACTACATTATACTAATTCTTTCCGTTTATGACTCCAACTCCTTTTATTCTATTCAAGGAGTGTTTCAACACCTCCTATGACTTTATATGAAACATAGTTACTCATCAAATAGTAGCAAATCACAACCTTAGGTACTCACAAGTCTTTCTTGCAACACAAAAGATCATTTAACCATCAATTTTTACTATATAGTTGCATCTCAATTCCAATTCATCACGAACTCTTATTACCATCATGCTCAGTTACTCTTGTCATTATAAAAAGTTAACCTTATTATCGACATGACACCTCGAACCCGACAATATCAACCAAAATAAAAGGACTAACCCAATTTTATATGCATTTTTCCCCTAAAATCTTCAATTACCTTCACTTAAATATACTCTTTGGTACTTTCTTTACCATAAACTTTTCCTTTGGGGTATCTATCCATTCCTTTGGACCTTAAGATGAAATCATTGGTCCTCATTTAAAACCCTCGGGATACACTTCTTAACTTAATACATTAATACCATATCACAATCCACCACTAAAATATTTCTTATACGCGCTTCTTAATATCAAACATTTTTAATAACAACCTAGTTGGTTTCTCAAATGTGGATGCAACATCGAATCTCATTATTTGAGCATGTGATACAATTGATAACTCTTTAACTAGTTAGTATTCACACTTTACAATCAGCATATCTGTTTCAATATACCACTAATATCACATCGTAAGAAAAATATAAGATCCACAACTAGAACATATCATCCCTACCGAGTAGATCATATCCAAATAGGTCACACATTTCTACCCATCGAATAGTTGTAAAATACTACAAAATTGGTTTCGTATCTAGCCCAAGCTATATGTATTCTTTCATAGGGTAGGTCAATATCAAAAGTAGCCCACTGCATAACTCTAACATTGTAAGCATTGATACTATTCTAGTAGAAATTCTAACCTTAATTGATACATCATTATTCTCATCATTTCCTAAGCAACCCATTCATGTTGTGATAACTTTACTAATTGTAGTTTAAAATGGTTCATGTACACTATCCAATTATCTCTTTATTCATTTCACTTTCAATTGTTAAACCACTCTAATTATCATATATACCACACAAGTACTATTCATTTTACTAGGGTAACTAAGCATACATGACCCTTTCAAATAGTTTAATATTCTAAATCTAACCACTCATTTCTTTAATTATTATATTACTTCCATCTTAATATCAGATTCAACATTCAAATCATATATGAAATCGCTCGAGTCATCAAATAATACAGAGAGAGAGAGAGAGAGAGAGAGTAATGAAGCGATAAGAATTGAAATTGGACTAAGTACGCACGATATAGATCCAAGAAGTGAATATTTTCCCTAAAAGTCATTATAGCCTCTTCAAGATAAGTACAGGCGTCTCTGTACCGATCTTTAAGACTCTTCTTAGACCCGCCTTGTAAACACGTGAGACCTATGAACATGGGGCTATGATACAATTATTATCACGACCCAACATAGACTTGAGGATTCTCGTCTTATCCAACCAAGACAAGTCAGCCTAAAACACAACTAATACAATAAAATGGGGAAAATTTACTACAACTTAAATTATACCTCAAAATATGATTGTCACGTGTACAAGCCTCTAAAGTTTTAAAATCGAATTAAAAGAAAATATAGGTCTCATATGACATTTTTTCTATAGTAGAAAAAAACATAAACAGGAGTAAGAAGGTCTGCCGTGATGACAAACAACTACCTCATAAATCTCCAATTAGCCTCGAAAAAGAAGAGAATATATCACAAAGGTTTGGGCTAATAACCTACAAAAAAATTCTAGAAGCAAGGGGTGAGTATCAAATCAAACGGTACATAGCAAGTAAACCTCTAAACACAAGCTAAGAGGATGATATACGGGTACTCCTACAACCCCAACCGAACCTCCAAAATTACAACCTGCATAAAAATCAGTCCAACCTAATAGCTCACAATTTACATAGCGCATAACTCAACAACAACACCTATACAAGTTACATATCCTTAACAACGACACTTTGAAAAATTACATATCCTCAATAAAGACACTTTGGCAAATGACATATCCTCAAAAACAACACTTTTACAAATTACATATCCTCAACAACAATATTTTGACAAAATGCATTATATCATCAACAACAAGTTCAATATTTATCAATCACAAGTTCCATAGAAAGGCATTCACAAGATCAGCAAGCACAATATCAAGTAAACTAATGATAAGTATGTGCAATGCAATGGAATGCAATGTCAAGTATAATGATGCATGTTTGACCTAGTGATACACACCCATTGTCTCTTAGTTTGGGACCCATGGGGGACATATCTGTCCATGCATCTGTCATGGTGCACGAAAAACCCTCAATAATAAGAACTATCGCGGCATGCGATACGTCCCTCAAAATATAGTATTCATTGCGGTGCGCAATATGTCCCTCGAAACGGTACATCATCTTTAAGTTCTCATTATTTCTCAGTGCACATAACACTTGTCACAACCATGTCTCAGAAAAATGCAAATGATATCTTCACACAATTAATAAGAAGATAACCATTTTCATAACTTTGCACAATACATATCAACACAAACATGATATCACATCAACAATGATTCAACAAGCCTTCAAGCCTTTCTCATCACACAAACAATTAATCACATTGCCTTTTGTTACCCCTTTTTCATCATTAGAATTAATCAATGTGGACAAGTCAACCCATCACCAAATCCCATTACTCCCAAAAATATACCACAAGTAAATATACGGTCACGCCCCGAGCTACCCCCGAGACGCGGACACGGAGCCTAGGACCACAAGTGATCCCAAGCTAACCCCGCAGGCATGATCATGAGCATACTAACGATAATAAACTATTGCAGAAACTAAATCATACTTAAAATGTAAAGATGGGGAATACCCATATTCTATAACTGAGATATTTGAAAACAATGAGTTTAATACAAAAGAAATATCAACACAATACTAAGCTGAATTTAACTATGTCAAAAAATACCCTCTAAATTAGACTTGAAATACTGGGACAAGCCCTAGCTAAATCTAGCAAAAATAGAAACAAAATGACTAAAGACTGAAATAAAACTCACGATTGTTGTCCTCAGAGAATGAGGACTCACCATTGAATCTGCGGAACTGGAGATCGGGAAATCAATCTATGCGTGATCTCGAAGCTGAGAACCTTAAACCACATCACGAGAAGATGTAGCGCACATATGCGTTTGTATTTGAAAGGTACTGAGCATGTAAAATAGAGTAAAGATGAAATAAAACATAACAGAACAAGCACAAAAATAAGTATAATAATCTGGACATGATGTGCTGATTTCTGAGCTAACTGGATGCAACGAAAAATTTATAACATGTTGAAACTGAATAGTGAATATACTAATAATTGGTCAATGCAGAGAGTCTGAATGAACTGTGGGAGCTACTAATAACCGATAATAAAACCACATGAGCTAAATATGGAGTCTGATGTATACGCCCCATCAAGAGGACCCAATAAACCCTGCCAAAGGTATAAAGGCATGTTGGCGTGATCACTAAACTCATTGCCCACAGAGGGGACTTACAACCTACTTGTCTAGTAGTTTTGGGACTATTGGGTACGCTAAACCCTAGTCCAACTCGGTATTATGCTACTCCCAATGAATTCTGTAAATTAACTAATTATTTTTTAATTTCTGTAAATACTGAATAGCGAAAAACTGAACATGGAAACGGAGAATGCAACAATCAATCTGGTAATTATGCTTTTATAATTGAGGCATGTATATCTGAAGTGTCTAAAATATATTACCTAGCATGTGTATTTCAAGAACTAAAGAAATACAAAGCTAGGGTTTTGAAATTAATGCGATAATCTGAGTAATAACATGATAATCTTATTTGGAACATATATTTAATAAATTCATGAAGTTATATAAAATTTCTAGAATCCCTAGGCTTAATCATGATAAGAGAATCAAGAACTAATTGAAATTAAGGACCCAATGGGTGAAAGGAATCCACTAGTGAAATGCCACATACCTGGTGATGAAATCCACGGAAAAATATTTAAGTTTCGGGGCTAGAACTACTGGAGCTTGTTGCGTTCTTGAACTAGGGTTCTTGAGTTTTTGTTTTCTCCTCTCTTGCTTCTAATTTTCTAAGTTTTGATTTAATGATTTGACTTGGATATGTTTTAATCATGTTTCTAGTCTTAAACTGACTAAAATATGATGATTTAGGGTCAAAATGACGTAATTTAGGGTTTAAATGGAGTGAGAAAGGTAAAAAAGACCCCTGGAAAGGTTGCTGTCGGGCCTCACGATAGCCAGGACTAACGGTCCGTCGTGTGCCCGACGCCCCGTCGTTGGGTCCGTCGTTAGGGCCTTTTCGACATGCCTTTATTAAAATCGGCAT
Organism: Solanum chilense; assembly: GCA_032847665.1. Taxonomy (NCBI): domain Eukaryota; kingdom Viridiplantae; phylum Streptophyta; class Magnoliopsida; order Solanales; family Solanaceae; genus Solanum; species Solanum chilense. Next base: position 54,585,769 of record CM064969.1, on the reverse strand, counting down.
AAGTTTTACTCGAAGGTCTAATTTTTAAAAGGTCGGTGGATATGGAAAGATAATTATATTATCTATCTGTAGGTAGGTCATGGGAGACCTAATTCATTTTGTTCTAAGAGTTATGATCATTTTAAATTCACCCAACTGCATTTCCCCTTAACTGGCTGCAAATTTTCCCCTACGGACCATTGGTCCACCTACGAACTATGTTGGTCATCCATAGATCTTGTCAGAGAGTGGTTGAAGGTAGTCTTCGTCGACGGTCACAGACTACAGACAGTCGTTTGATCTACGCACCGTAAGTCCGTCCGTCATACAAGACTTATCAAATTTTTCTAGGCTGAAATATTTGGGAGTTTCTCATCCCTCGACGGTTGTGCAGGACGGACTGTGGTTCAGGCTACGGTCCGCCGATGCCACCATTGGTAGCACCTGCAGATTTTTCTAAAAAATTAAATTTTGGTCTGTTTTGGCTACGGGGTATTACATATACGCATTCCATACACTTAACAAGAGTTTAGAAATCCACTTGCCTCAAATAATCAAGAATTCACTCCGAAACTTGAGCCTTCCACTTTCATTGAGCTCCCAAATAAGTGCATCTATTCACCTAACAATCACAATAAGACGTTGGACTAACAACATTCATATCACTATGTGTCTAGTTTAGACCCAAAAACTAATCCAAATTCCTAATCAAGTTCCTAATTATGATACCAATTAATATAGCAACTCTCATATTTTCAAATTTCAAGCTTAGGGTTATGTTTTATTTCTCCACACTCATAAATGTAATAGTATTTATATAATACAATTTGCCAAATATGTAATAAAATATACCAATATATGAAAACTTGAATATAATTTTTGAAGAACCCACATAACATAACTATTCTCAATTCAATTTAATCTTATAACTTAAATTATAATGTAGTAAGTAATTTGAGAAAACCTATTTATTTTTATTATTATCATTATCAATCTAGCATATAACTTCAACATCACCCAATGATTAACTTGGACAATCATCACTTGTAATCATTGTACAATCGATTACTCCTATTAATCACTTAACAACATTCCCAAGTCCAAAGATAAGGTTATCATAGTTCAATTTTTATTTTTAATTCACAATTAGTTTATCTTTTACAACAAATAACTTTTTGATAATCTACCTAAATAATAATAATAATAATAATAAATATAACAATAATAATAATAATAATGTACAATCCATATAAACAATACAAGATTAGTCGATGTGTGCATACCTTATTCATTCTCGATCTTGTGTCTCCAGTAGGTTATTAGCGGTCATCGGTTTGTGTTACCAATAATGATAATAATAATAAAATATCTTTTAAATTATTCTAATAAATAGGTCAACTGGTATAGCTTCTTAAATAAATGATCACTTTAGTCCATTAACTATCGATTAACTTAAATATCTACAATTACCCATCAACTAATTATCTTAAGTTAAACGAATAGTTCAAAATTTTCAAAAAGGACCTTTGGATTAAGTCCCAATTTATCAAAATTCTTATGATAATTAACAGGAGGTTTGTCACCAGAAGCTAGACATGAAAATAAGTTAGGCACTAAATGATTAATGTCATTTTCAAGAATCATTAATCGTTAATATTTTACGCATTCTAACCTTAATACACAATGATGAAATATTACGAAACTATTACTATTTTACTATAAAAGACATATATCAATTAATACTAATTTGAATAGGACAAATATGATCAAAGTCAATTGTGATAATGAGAAGTTCTCAACTTTAGTTCATCCTCATTCTACTAGAAAAATTATATTAGTGGGAATATATATACACTCAAATTAATTACCTGAAGCTACAAGAATCTCCATTAGAGTGGCGGCATGAATGTGAAATACTACTACTGCTACAGCTTTCGTGCGCAGCTTTAAGGTTATTTCGAGTTTTTGACTCAAACGTAATAATTCCCATTTATTATGAATTTATTTTTTCACATGACCAAGTGGTTAAGGGTATTGAATATGATGGACTTGACCCATTAATCACTTACTAAAGTTAACTATTTAAAATTTGCTCGTTAATTAAATACTTGGAATTCAAAGAGTAATTTAAAACTCTCATTTAAATTTATGAAAAGAATCTTTTACGAAAAAGGGATGACTAGTTATAAAAATGATATTACGGGTCATTACACAAATACATCAAAATAAAATAATAAAATGGTATGTGTTCAAAAAAATAGGACAGCATGTCATGATCGAGAGAATTCAATACGAGCTTGAACGAATGACTCACCCTGGAACCTGATATGCTGGAGACTGACTAGAGTGGAGGGCGAGTCAAATTTGTAGTTATACTTACTGCACTCCGTAAAAGGAAAACAAAGTAAAACACAAGTAGGGTTCAGTGCGGGCAACATGTACTGAGTAGGTATAATCGGCCTACTCAAAATAGAAACTAATATACAATGAATAATATTATGAATTTAGCACTTAACAGGTGAATAACATGAACCAGTGCCAACAACACTAAAGTAATTATGTAATAAGTCTAACAATATCAAGATCAGGACTCATGCCTTCAACTAAACCATTTGGGGAATTGAGTTCTTTGAGATTGAGTACATTCTGTTAATTTAATATTTTTTCTATAATACTATCGTAACGTGACACTCCGATCCAATTATTCCATGTCAGAACGTGACACTCCGATCCAAAAATATCATGTCGGAACGTGACACTTCGATCCAAGAATACCGTACCGGAACGTGACACTCCGGTCGCAAAATATTGTGTCAGAACATGATACTCTAATCCAAGAATATTGCGTTGGAACGTGACACTCCGATCCAAAAATACCATGTTTGAACGTGACACTCAGATCGAAGAATTCATTGTCGGAACGAGACACTCCGATCCAATTATACTATTAATTTATCATTTATTATCACCAATTTCGATTCATTGATAATATTTCATCAAGCTTTCTTTATTGAAGGCATCACTTTGATAAAGAGGTTCAAGAATATAAATTCCACGGTCTCAGGATTTCAGACCAATCACAAAATACACAACCAAACCACACAACCACACAATCAAGTACATAAAAAAATGCACAATATCATTCAATGCATGTCAATCACTATCAAGAGTTTTTTTTCAAATAGCATAAAACATAACTTACCTTCATCGAAGAACCGAAGTCAAGCAAACTACTACTTCATCAATATTTTTCCTTTCCCTCAATACCTCCGAACCATTAGAATCTATCATATATTTATACATAATTTGTAAGTTAACAAACTTATAAACACTCAAAACTACACTCAAAACTACAATCAATTTCCTAAAGTTCAAGCCTAAGAGTTGTCTAAATTCCTCCCATTAACATAACTATAATGTAATGTAGTTCATATAATATACTAAACCTTATAGTTAATTACCTATCACAATATATTAAAACATGTATCATTACGAACTACTAAAACTACATATCCAATAGAATCGATGATATTCTCTTTTCTGCAATTTTTTGCAATCAATACAACGTAAATTTGTAAAACTAATTAAGTAAAATAACCCATCACTATATGGGTATTAAGATACCATATACTAATGTCCATAACTTACGTGATTGGCCAACAGGTTTCAGCCAAATTTGTTTTATAACATCAACAATTAAACGAAGCCTATATTCGCCAATCACTGTAAGCTCCAATTATTTCAAATAAAAATTTCCCACACTGCACATTATAAACATTAACTTTCTATTCTTGGCCAATATAATTCTATAGTTATTCCTACCATTAATTAATAATAAACTAAGAGAATCCGTCCACTGAAATTAATTCTCTCTCTCTATTTATCTATCTCTATCTATCTCTCTCTATCTCCCAACCCCTCATTCTATTGTAACAATAACCATACAAATTATTAATTGTACCTATTTCATGTTACAAAAGCAATTACAAATTGAATGTTTAAACATCTGATTTCCTATTCCCTCAACTTTTCAATAAAATATAATTACTAATTATAATAGTAATAATAATAACAATAACAATAATTTTAATAAAATAATGATAATATGACATCCATGTATATAAACAAATACATGATTAAGGCAATTAATGTTTACATGGTGGTTGCTCTTCTTCTCAATTTGTTTTCCTTCCATCAATGTGCGCCTCTCTTTTAATTTTTATTTTTCTACAAATTGTGTAATACCCTAATTACTAAATGACTAACTATAAGAGTGTGTTTGGTACGAAGGAAAACATTTTCTTGAAAATGTTTTCCAATTTTCTCATGTTTGGTTGGGGCAAAAGTTTTGGAAAATGTTTTCCAAATCCACTCATTTTCCTCAAAATTAAGGAAAATGACTTCCCTTCAAAAATTAAGGAAAACATTTTCCAAAGCTCTCCTCTAATTTCAAATTACTTTTTTTTTTTGGAAAAAATATCATTTAAAAAAAAAATATTTTCAATTTCAAAATTTTATTTTTTCACCCGATCCCTGACCCCCTCCCAAAAAATTAATTTTACTTTTTAAAAATATTTTCAACTTCAAATTTTTATTTTTAAACTCCTACCTGCTTTTTGAAAATACTATCAACTTCAAATTTTTATTTTTCACTCCTACCCCCTCCCCTTGCCCCCCACCCCCACTATCCCCCCACACCCGATCACTATCACCAAAAAAAATATTTTTAAAAAATATTTTCAATTTCATAAATTACTTTCTACTCTAGTAAAAAAAAAGATGTTCCTCAAAAACATTTTTCATTCATAAATTAAACACTAAAAATCATTTCCGGAAAATATTTTCTACGCACCAACCAAACATGAGAAAATAAGTCCAAAATCTACTTGTTTTCCCGGAAAACATTTTCCATGGAAAACATTTTCCATGGAAAACATTTTCCTTCATACCAAACACACCCTAAAAGTAGTAAAAGTGATCCACTATTAATTTTAATTTTTTTTAATCATCAACTAAATAATATATTATAACTATCCCACTAATTTCATAATTATAATTATGAATAGTCCAAAACACCCATTTAAAATCTATCGGAAAGTTTTTATCAAAAAAAATCCTAGTGCTCAAAACAACCGAATGAGTTTTTTACAATAGATATTAATTTACCATCATTCGTCCTCGAATGTTCAAGAGGAAGGAGAGGACAAGAAAGAATACTTGTCTCAAAAATTCTTTTAAAATATTAGTACCTAAGGTCTCATACAATGTCTCAAATGGGATCATCTCATACAATATCTCAAATGGGATCATCTCAATACTTAAATAATAACTATTATTGTATGTAAACTCAACTAACAACAAACTATTTCCAATCACCATCAAAGTTAATCGTATTCACATCCTCAACATGTTCTCAAGGAGCTTGGCACAACCATTTTGTAGAATCTTTTTTCACATAACAATGATAAAATCTCAAAACCAGTATGGGCTATAATCATTAGTGAACTTGAAACAATCACCACACACTCATAGTGCACACCATCATAGATCTTATCAATATTTTCTTCTCACAACACAAACTTTTCTCAAGCTCAACTTATAAAAATTTAATCTTTTACTTCATGTGTTCATCAAGGGAGAACCAAACTTATTTTAACCCACGAAGAAAATGATCAAGTAACCACCCATCGAGCGATATACCCAAACCATCATTAGTATCAATGTATTTTTATCAGATATATGTTCAAACTATGACTATCTCTCTTTCTATTTAAGCATTTCACAAAAAATATGATTCTCAAACAAGCTAATAACACTAATTTCAATTTTGATAGTACTTTTCCATCGGGATAAAACTATTAAATCACACCCAAAATTAACTCCACACCACCTCCATATACCATGCTTAATCTACATTTATAAACCATCACAACTTCATGCCAACACTAAGGGAAATTATTGGTCACTACAATTATTCGGTATAGTATAAGCTCATAACCTCTATGTACTAATAAATGTCTATTTAACGCATCTTCACATTCAATATAGTCCCACCAATAGAGGAGTACTAACCCAACTCCTAGTTCCTAATAACCATGTAGAATTATATATCACCTTGTACATTATTCTTGAGTCATTTATCATAATTTGAAAAATCTAACCCCACGTAAAGACTTAAATTTCCATACCTCATTGTTTGACACCCAAACAAAAACTCAACATTTAAAGTCGATGATAAACCCCTAATAAGTCTGTAACAAACTAGTTCACATCTTGCCATCATATCCGATCTATTATAAAAAAAAATACAACCTTTAACTACATACAGTAACTACCATTTTCAATCGTTTTGAGCAATAGAACTTTTTATGTCAGAAAATACTTTCCAATAGATTTAAATTGGTGTTTTGGACTATTCATAATTATAATTATGAAATTAGTGGGGTAATTTTAATAATTTATTTAGTTGGTGATTAAACAACATAATAGTGAAATAAATAGTGGGTTAGAACTAGAGCAACAACTTTGCCAACACCAACACCGGCTAGACAGGGTGCGTCTGAGCCAACCATTGGGGCTGTAACTTGAGGAGGAGCATTGGCAAGAGGCCGTGGTGGGGGTCGCAGGAGGAGTGCACTAGAGGTAGAGGACAAACACCTGGTCCAACTAGGAATAGAGTAGTGACTCCTCCACCGACTGATGAGATAGTAAGAGAGGGTTAGGAAGGGAAAAAATGAGCAGGTTCAAGATAAGGAAGTACCACCCCAGCCTACCTTAGAGATGATTAATCAGGTTCTTACTTTTCTTAGCGGGTTATCTGAACAGGGCCAGACACCTCTAGTGTTGTCTGCACCAGCACCTCTGGTTCAAGGAGTACAACATGCAACTGCTGTGGCTCCCCGCATGGATGCATCATTGGAAGTAGGCACATTTCCTCGATTGACTACAGGGTCTATAATAACAAGTGATCAGCATGAACTTTTCATTAAGTTCTTAAATTTGAAACCTCCAGTGTTCAAGGGTGCTGAATCTGAAGATGCCTATGATTTTTTGGTTGATTTTCATGAACTGCTACATAAGATTGACATAGTAGAGCGATTCGGTGTTGATTTTGTGACCTACCGATTTAAGGGGGATGCCAAAATGTGGTGGCGGTCGTATGTTGAGTGTCAACCAGCAAGGGAACCACCTATGACTTGTTAATCATTTTCTAACTTATTTATAGAGAAGTATACAGCCCGGAGTTTGAGGGATAGGAGGAGAGATGAGTTCCTGAGCCTAGAGCAAAGAAGGATGTCTGTTGCTGCTTATGAAGCCAAGTTTCGTGCACTATCCAGGTATGCCACTTATCTTTGCTTCAGCCCACAAGAGTGAATTCGCCACTTTGTGAAAGGATTGATGTCAGATTTGCAGATTCCAGCCTTATAGATAGCTGCTGCAGCAAATCCTTTCAAGGAAGTGGTTGATTTTGTGATAGAGGTATAGGGGGTGAATCCAGGCGATTTCAAAATGGCCTCGCAATTTAAAAATTTCCGTAAGGGAGGTGATTTTAGTGGTTTTTACTCCATAGGGCACAGTTCAGAAGTTACCCAGCCCATACTATTCAGTCTTCATTGCAGGCTTCAGCTGGGGGTCCGTCGCAGACCAGTAAACCTTTTTCTTGGTTTGGAGGTTATCTCTAGACTTCGTCATTTTCACAGGTACTCTTTTGGTCTGTGATTGCATGGCTTCTGTTTGATCCTGGCTCCACATTTTCATATGTATCTTTCTCATTTTTTATTTGTCTTGATTTATATTATGATTTTCTTGACATGCCTATTCGTGTGTCTACTCAAGTGGGTGAGTCTGTGATAGTTGAGAAGGTGTATAGGTCCTGCCTTGTGACTTTTGTGGGGAGCAATACTTATGTAGATTTGATTATTCTAGATATGGTTGATTTTTATATAATTCTAGGTATGACGTGGCTTTCTCCAAATTTTGCAATCTTAGATTGTAATGCTAAAACTGTGACATTGGCCAAGCATGGGAAAGATCCGCTAGTGTGGGAGGGTGACTATATTTCCACTCCAGTTCGTATTATCTCTTTTTTTGTTCCAAGAGGATGGTGAGTAAGGGTTGTGTAGCTTTCTTGGAACATCTCAGGGATGATACTTCCAAAGTACTTTTGATTGAGTCTGTTTCGATAGTCCGTGAGTTTTTGGATGTGTTTCCGGCTGATCTTCCTGGTATGCCACCGGATAGAGATATTAATTTTTTTATTGACCTAGAGTCGGGTACTCGCCCATTTCCATTCACCCTTATAGAATGGCTCCACCTGAAGTGAGTTAAAGGCCCAACTTCAGGAGTTATTAGGTAAAGGTTTTATTAGACCGAGTGCATCCCATTGGGTGCTCCTTTTTTATTTGTGAAGAAGTAAAATGGAAGTTTTCGGATGTGCATAGACTACAGGCAGCCGAATAAGGTAACTATTAAGAACAAGTATCCCATTCCTCGCATTGATGATTTGTTCGATCAGTTACAATGTGCTTGTGTCTTCTCTAAAGAGTTCAGGGAACTCTAACTTTCAGAGGAGTACAACACCTAGAGGATGCAGACCCAAGCCCAAGAAGGGAAATGGAGGTGAGATGCAGTGCCCCTTAATTGACTGTACTAAGTGAGTCCGTGCTCATAGTGGAGAGTGCAGATAGGGCACTAATGCATTCTTCGGTTGCGGTAAGAGCAGGCACATGATTAAGGACTACCCAAAAAATAGGGGTTAGGCTGGAGGTAATGCTCATTCTAGTCCTAATTCACAGGGTGTAGCAGCAATCAAGCATCTTAACAGGAGCAGGTTCTACGCCATGAAGGGCAGGTAGGAGAAGGAGAAGTCCACTGATGTGGTCATAGGTATGATTAAAGAATTCTAAATTTCTATTTATGCTTTACCTTATCCAGGGTCTACGCTTTCCTTTGTAACTCCTTTACTTGCTCTGACTTTTGAGATATTGCCTGAAGTTCTACATGATCCTATAGTGGTTAGTACACCTTTAGGAAAAAATGTAAGAACTGATAGAGTATACAAGGATTGCCCAATAGTTGTAAGTGGTAAGACTATGTGTGCAGACTTGGTTGAGTTACCAATGCATGATTTTGATGTTATTGTTGGCATGGAATGCGTTCATAGTTTTTATGCTTGTATGGATTGTCGTAGTAGGGTTGTGAGATTTTGTTTCTCTAATAAAGAAGAGCTAGTCTGGGAGGGTTATAATTTGAGTCATCCTTATACCTTGATTTCGAACCTTAGGGCCAATAAAATAATGTCCAAGGGGTATTGTGTCATCTTGTAAGTGTTAATGATCCTGACATTCCTTCCATTGACTCAGTGCCTGTAATGAATGAGTTCCAATATGTATTTCCTGATCATTTGTCTGGAGTTCCTCCCCCTCTAGAGATTGAATTTGGTACCGACTTAGAAACAATTACTAAATCAATTTCAAATCTTCCTTACAGAATGGCTCTAATTGAACTCAAACAGTTGAAGCTACTGTTAAAAGATCTCACTAATAAGGTTTTTTTTCAACCGAGTATATGCCCTTGGGGTGCTCCAGTGTTGTTTGTGAAAAAGAAAGATGGAACCCTTAGGATGTGTATCTATTATTGGCAGCTCAACAAAGTCACTATCAAGAATAAGCATCCACTTTCCAAAATAGATTACTTGTTCGACCAACTCAAAGGGTTTAGTTTCTTCTCGAAGATTGATCATTGTTCAGGTTACTATCAACTCAGGGTTAGGGATGGAGATATCTTAAAGAAAGTCTTACCTACCCGTTATGGTCACTATGAGTTCCTAGTTATGTCATTTGGTATCACGAATGCGCCTTATGCATTTATGAATCTCATAAATATGGTTTTCTGTGAATACCTTAACTCTTTCATCATAGTATTCATTCATAACATTCTCATCTACTTTAAGACCAAGGATGAGCACAAACAAAATTTTGAGACTAACCTTGCAGGTACTTAGACAACATCAGATGTATGCCAAATTCAGCAAGTGTGAATTTGGCTTAGATCATTAACCATCCTAGGTCATGTTGTGTCTGATAAGGGTGTGTAGAAGGACCCTAGGAAGACTGAGGTTGTTAAGAACTAGCCAAAACCTCTTACTCCCACAGATATCCATAGCTTGTTGGGATTGTCTTATTACTACCGCAGGTTCGTGAAGGTATTTCTTCCGTTGCTGCCCTAGTGACAACTTTGACTAAGAACGAAAAGTTTGAATGGATGGATACTTGTGAAGAGAGTTTCTAGGAGCTCAAGGACAGACTCACTTCAGCCCCGGTTCTTACTTTGCCTGAGTGTGGTGAGAATTACACTATTTATTGTGATGCATCGAGGGTTGTTTTAGGTTGTGTTATTACGCAGGGTGGTAAGGTGATAGCTTATGCGTCTAGAAAACTCAAGGTTCATGAGAAGAATTATCCCACTCATGACCCGGAGTTGGAAGCTGTGATCTTTGGATATAAATTATGGAGGCATTACTTGTACGGAGTGAATGTGGATGTGTTCACAGACCACAAGAGTCTCCAGTACGTCTTCACACAGAGAGACTTGAATCTACGTCATCAGAGATGGTAGGAGTTGTTGATGGACTATGAAATGAATGTTCACTACCATCAGGTAAGGCTAATGTTGTAGTTGATGCTTTGAGCAGGATGAGCATGGGAAGTACAGCCAACGTTGAGGATGGGAAGAAGGAGTTGGTGAAAGATGTACACACACTGGCCAGACTGGGTGTGCAGTTGGTTGACTCTACTAGTGGGGGTGTTTCAGTTCATCCTAGTTGTGAATCATCGTTGGTAGGTAAAGTCAGGAAGGGTCAGCATCTTGATCCTGTTTTGATGGAGTTAAAGGACTCAGTGATGATAAAGATGAATAAGTCCTTTTCTTTGGGAGGTGACGGAATACTTAGGTACCAGGACAGGCTGTGTGTACCAGATGTGGATGATTTGCGGAATAAGGTCATTGCAGAGGCCCATGGTTCAAGATGTTCTATACATCAAGGTTCCACCAAGATGTATTATGATCTTAACAAAATCTATTGGAGGGATGGCATGAAGAAGGACATCACAGATATGTGTCCAAGTGTCCTAATTGTCAACAGGTTGAGGAAGAACATCTTAACCCTTGAGGTCTTACTCAAATTATTGATGTTCCGACTTGGAAGTGGGAGGCCATTAATATGGACTTCGTGGTTGGTGTTCCGAAGACTAAGAGACAACATGACTCCATATGGGTTATTATGGACAGGATGACAAAATCTGCTCACTTTATCCCTGTGAAGTCTATTTACAGAGTTGAGGATTATGTGAGACTCTACATTGATGAGATTGTGAGAATGCATGTGATTTCTTTGTCTATAATTTATGATAGAGGAGCTCAATTCACTTCACATTTCTGGAGATCCTTCTAGAAGAGCTTAGGCCCATAGGTTAGTACTGTCTTTCATCCTCATACTTATTCCCAGGTGGAGCGTACCATTGAGACATGTTTAGGGCGTGTGTGATTGATTTCGGGGGTAGTTGGGACGACCATCTGCCTTTGATAGAGTTCTCAAATAACAATAGTTATCACTCCAACATTGACATGGCACCGTGTGAGGCGTTGTATGGTAGAAGGTGCAGGTATCCACTTAGGTTGTTCGAGGTTGGAGAGTCATCCATCTTGGGTCTAGAGATCATTCATAAGGACTTAGTGAAGGTCAGGGTGATTAGGGATAAGTTTGCTACTGCTTACAGTCGGCAGAAGTCTTATGCAGACAGCAGAAAATGGCCCTTAGAGTTTGATGTTGTTGACCAGGTCTATTTGAAGATATCACCTATGAAGGGGGTGATGAGGTTTGGCAGGAAGAGGAAGTTGAGTCCGAGGTATGTTGGTCCTTATGAGATCCTACATCGTGTGGGTGAGATGGCCTATGTGTTGACATTTCCTGCTGAGCTATTTTCTGTTCATCTATTTTTTCATTTCTCTATTTTAAAGAAGTTCCTAGGTGATCGAGTATTGATTCTACCTGTTGAAGGTTTGGGGGTCGATGAAGACTTGTCCTATGGGGAGATACGTACTGAGATTTTAGACAGACAGTTCAAGCGGCTAAGGAACAAGGAGATTGCTACATTAAAGGCATTGTGGAGGAATCATCTTGTTGAGGGTGCTACGTGGGAGGCCGAGGGGATATGAGATCCGCTACCCTCATCTTTTCATCTCTTGAGGTTAGACTTCGTACTCTTAAGTCTAAGTTTCCTTATTTATCCATTCTTTGTTGTTATTTCTTGTTTGTGGATAGTATTTAAAATATGATCTAACTTGCATTACGCTAGATAGTTAGTAGTGTCATTCGAGGACGAATGTTCCAAAGGGGGGATAATGTAACAACCCTAAAAATTGATATCCTACGTAACTCTCAATGTGTCTAGAATTCCTACAATTAGAATGGGTTCAGACGGATTAATGCCCATAGAATTAGACCTCTGAACCCATGCTACATCCAAGACAACCAACATGGAGAGTTAGTTGAGCTAGAAAAGGTTGGGTCAATCCGTGTAGGGCTCTCGATTACGAAGATTCACTCGAATGAGTCTTTATCGGACATAAATAGGGAAAATCTTAGGTTTGGAGGGTCTATGTGTTAAATGGTCTTTTCCAGGCTAAGGGTGATATCGTAATTACCCTAAGGAATTTATTAATTTGTTAATTAATTTGATTAAATGGATAGTTTGAGTCGGGTCAACCCGAAATTACCCGTTCGCGGTGGTCACTCCACCCGGATTCGAACCAGAATGGAAGCTTCAATTAAATGTATTTAATTTGAGGTTTGTCATCTAATTTTTAATGGCTTTATTGTCATTTCACTAAGCTAAATAAATCAGTTTTTCTTTTTTAAAATTAATAAGCAGTCCTAGTTTGACTAATTCCCAAACTAAAACTCCTAATCCTAAACTACTCTCTCACGCTCATCTCTCTCACGTCTCTCTACTTCTCTTTCACATTTTCTCTGTCAAATAAGAGTACTAAAGCAGAAAAATTACTAAAGTTCTTCACACTTGAAGAACCCACACAAAAAAATATAATCAAAACATAAGCAAAACGTTTAAAAAAGGAAAGTTTTTCCGTCGAATTGGTGTTGAAGTTGTGGGAAATTGGACGTGATATTTGAGAAAGTCTTGTTCAGCAAGTTCAAGGTTTTGAACGACAGAATATGTATGGGTTTTCTTAATCTTGGTCCCTTTCCCAAGAGAACCCTGGATTCAGCCGATTCTAATGCGAAACTAGGATTGTTTCCCCATTGAATGTCACTGTCACTAACTCTTATCGATGGTTGTAGGTTGGTATGTCTGCTGGTAGATATTAGGCATGTAGTGAGTTTTTGTTATGAATATGTTCATGAAGGTGTGTTTGGAATCATATGACTTACAACCTATGTTTTTCAAAAATATGTGTTTACATGTGTGCAATGCGTAGCCATGACTTTCGGACACGGATTAGATCATGAAAATGACATGTTTATGGTTGTATTATATGTGCACAAACTTTTTTAAATCGTGATGTAAAAATGCTGATTTGAGTGCAAACTCTTTATCGAATGTGATCTTAAAAATGCACCTAAAGAACTCACTAAAAACTACTCCAAACGTATACACAATTAACGTGAAAGAGGTGAGAAAATAGGGTGCAAAAATGTGATCAAATTCCAGCACATTGATTTTAGTTTCGATCAAGCTAAGTCAATTAACATGTTATGAAAAAATAAAGAAAAATAAGTGAGGTCACTGCGGATCAAACCCGTAACCTCACCATGTTAAAAGTCATAGAATAAATTCAAGTTAAAAAGAATGTGGCAACGGGGATTTGAACCCGTCACCTATACCGAAAATCAAAATACTAAAAATAAGAAATGAGAGGAGTGGGATTAGAACCCACCACCTCTAAGTTATATTTAAGGAGAAATTAAAAGAAAACAAAAAGGGTTAGGCGTTTGGGAATCGAACCCACAGTTTCTAGGCATAATAAAAAGAATTTAAGGAGAAAATTAAAGTGGGATTGCTGGGGTTGGATCCCACACCCTCTCGGTAAAGAAGGAGAGAATTAAAATAAAAGAAAATAAAAGGAAAGGAGGTTGTTGGGGTTTGATCCCACATCCTCTCAGTCCCAATGAACGAAAAATAAAGATAGAAATCAATGGAAAAATGAAGTGAAGGCATTGGGACTCGATCTTGGGTCCCCAAGCCGTGTGGATCAAACAAAAATAAATAAAAACGTAAATATTGCCCAAGGGATTAGAAATCGGATTCCCTTGCCCAAATTGTTTATTGATACATAAGTCATACGTGAATAAATGTTCCAAAATAATGTTGCCTACATAGATTGAAATCGAGATCTTGGCCTACTTTAAAGATGTATAAGTCTTGTACCACATAATCTTAGGAAGATATGAATCACTTAAACTAACTATGATTGAAGCCTCATGCCTTGTATGTATAGACCCAAAAGTCTAGCATACATGTAACGTAAGTGAACCTAAGATGTATGTAACGAAATGATAAAACCCTAGAAGGGTCAATTAAGATTGTGAAACACAATAAATGGCCAAGTGCATTGGCATATGATGAAATGAAAATTCACGGAAAAAGGGGTGAGTAATTATAAAGAGCAAATGTGCTAAAGATAATGAATGTGGTGACAACATGATAAGCGACTAATGTAAAAGATGAGAGCAATCTCAAATGAGCCTAAGTGAATGTTACCAAAACGTATTCACCTATGAGAGTGTTAAGTTAATGAAGAGACCAATCTCTATGAACACTATAATAAAAGTATAGAGAATAATATACATATTACAAATTAAGAGATGAGAAATCATCTATTGACCTATAATGTCCTCATAATAGAAGCCAGCTCTATGACGTATGAGTTGAATGTAATGGAACTTTATAACGAGCACCAATAGACTACTATGATCGATGATGCCTACTTTTGGGAAGGGCGGAGGTTTACGTAACTCTAATGAGATGATACTGTCCGGCATGCCGGGTATGGGTCTCCTTATATCTTCTAGTCTTTAAACATATACTACCAATATAAGGATCTAGAATGGTTTAATTCCCTATGTACGCTAGCATGTTTTGGATCACTTTGGTCGGTGATTCCACCTGCTTTTCGATGTGGGGAAAAAACTGGATTTCATGATGCTCACATGATCTATGTCAGTTAAAGTTAAAGTTCCCAAATGAATGAATGGGGCCAGCCTTAAATGATGCACATAATTGATATGAACAATACCAAAGGTGTTAGGATAGGATAATCAAGATGTGAGCTAGACTCAAGTAATGAGACTAGGTTATTCTTGATCACCGCACAGAAAACCCTATGAGAGTCTTAAACTACATTCTAGTTATGGCTAGTGTTTACACTAGCTTATGAATGAATCAAATGAATTACGTATGAATGAATGAAGCAGACTCTGGTTTTGCTAAAGAAGGCTCTCTAGTTAAATTCCCATATGTTGAGCCCTTATTTTGGAAAGTCTTAATGTCAAGTCCATGATTCCAAGGTCTTAAGGCATATGACGAATGATATGAAGTATGTTATGTGCTATATGAAATATGTTATGTGCTATGTGTAAGATGTTACGTGTTGTGTACAATATGATACCTATGATTATGCATGTTACTCTCATGGTATGACTTTCCTAAACCAAATTTGGCATGTCCCCTGACTTTTCTAACTCAAATGTGGCAAGGCCTTTTGACTTTCCTAATTCAACTTTGGCAAGTCCGCTGACTTTGCTAATCCCAATTTGGCAAGTCCACTGACTTGAATGTCCATAAATCATGTTGTTAGGAATGAGATATTCTTACTCATTCATGTCCTTTATGTGTTCTTGTATATACCCATAATTAGTACAAGTGTATACTAATCCCATACAACTCTACATTTTTAGGTGCAGTCACAGGTGGACGTTAGAGCTTACAGATCGACGCTGAAGCTATCTAGACATGGAGCATTCATTCGGACTTGGTAGGCCCTAATGCATTCAAGGACACTTTCTCATTATATTCTGTCTTACTGATAGGATTGACTTAGTGGAGTATTTTCCACTAACGTTTCTTTTCCGTTTTATTTCAGACATTGTATTGGTGCAATTTTGGAAAGTATATACTTAATGCAGTATTGAACTATTTCTTTCATTTGATGTTCTTAATGTTAGATGGTTGATGATGAACTTATATGAATTTCAGCAGAATGACCTACATGCATGTTATGAAACAAAAAGTTTAAAGTTTTTCCGCTAAAATTAACCTACATGAAGTAAGGATGACATATGTAGGCTTGCCTGCGACCTCTGAGAGGTCAAGGACGCTTGTCTTGTCTGGGATATAGATTCCTGTCGTGACAATCAATTACCTCTTCATTGATTATATCATATCATTCGTTAAAAATTCAACTGTAATCATTAACAAACTCAAAATCACAAGAGAACTTATCATCACACTCGAGCTGAACGTAGGTACACTCTTCTCTTAAGTCTTATACACTAATTTTTAATCAATCTAATAAACCTATTACACAATTATTATAACCAACACAAAAATAAAACCACGCATGCTTGAACCTAATTCTCAACCCCTTCGAAGATACATGCAATCAGAGAAAATATGCTTGCTATCACTTATTTCTGAAGTCTACAGATTCCACAAATTTTATCTTATTTTTATTATGTCTCTAGCTCCTTTAAATTTTATTCTGTCGGTTTCCCAATATCTCCTAAATCTTGTGAACATCACAACCTTAGATAATCGCAAGTCTTTATTACATTACAAAATTCATTTAACGAACGAATCCTAATTACATTGTTTCATCCTAATCACAATTCCTCCACAAATTTACTATCATGCTTAGTTATCCCTTCTCATCACCATATAGTGAATCTTTTTCTGAACTTGACACCTTAAACTTGGGTAAAACAATCAAGTTCATGAGACTAACACAATTTTATAAGTAATTTCTTATTAAATCTTCAATTTACATTTCCTAAGTATTTTTACTAGGGCTTTCTTTCCCTATTAGTTTCACATTCTAGTATCAATCTACGCTTTGAAGCTTAAGATAAAATCACTAATCCACCACATGATTATACTTATACTCTATTTATTAGACTCTATATATTCTTCACATCATTTCATTTTTTACATTTGTAATATTATGAACTAGCAATGTTCATAATTTAACACCAAAAAAATCAATTAGTTGTGCCCAGTATATCAAAATTAAAACTAACTCTTTTCACTTATAAAAAGAAATTATAAATTGCCTAAGATGAGATATGACCACCATCATAACAGCACGCTAGTAGCTATACAAAATCATATGCCCATATTTTTTTTCTGTTTACTTCTCAAAAATTAATTAGCATCATTAGTTCATAAATGATCCACTAGTTCTTGTCCCCAAATTTTAAATAACGATACAACACCATTAATTGTTATAATACTTAATGTGAAATCAATATTTTTCTCCTAATATATTAACAGTACATAATTTCAAGTGATGGAGTTCCTACCTTAAGAGTAGGGATGATTATACAATGTGTTGTGCTTCCCATAAACAATTTAATATTTTTATTTATTTAAAAGTGTAACTTTGTAATCCTAAGTAATTCTTACATATGGGCCACAACATATAGATTGTCATATAAATTATGGATTTGGCTCATCAATCACCAATTAAATAAATTACATAAAATAATACCCCCTAAATTAAATCACATATTTAAATATATAATTAAAAATACTCATTTATCAAATTAATTTTGTGCCTACCCCTAAGAAATTTGCATTCTTTCTTAGATCAGGTTGATAGCAAAAGTAATACACTTCATAACTCGAATCAAGAAAGCATCGATGACCCTCTCTGTTATACCTCAATCTATAAAATCATAGTAGAGATTCTGACCTCAATTGGTGCAAGATAATTTAATAATTCGTTAAGCACCCCAAATATAATATTAAACATTTACGAATTGTATTTTCTAAAGTAATTATGTTCATAATCTAGTCGTCCTTTAAGAAACTTCTTTAATGTTGTTATATATCTAGATAATGTATTAAATTTGGCCTCACAGGCTGCAACATGTATTTTTTATTTCTCTATATTCAGAAAACCATTTATCCTCCTATTGCTCAAAGTTTGGGTTATATAATTGGATAAAGTAGTTAGAAAATGTTGCCTTAAGTCATAGGTAGTGTCTTTACTGGTAGACACTACCGCTACCATATTTTGTGTCTTCCCAAACTAGTATTTCACACACTCAATACTAAATTTCTCCGTTATATTCATTTTAGGAAGCAAATAAAAAAATCCACGATGAAAGCATAGGTTTTTTCATAATCAATACCTGAGAAATATGAAAGTTTCAACTCTATGAACTTAATTTTAAAAAATTATGTTAATCACTAGTCATTACAAGGCCCTGTAACCAATCGAGAAAATAAACTCATTTCCAAGGACACATTTTTTTCTGGTGTTGCCATGTTAACTTCTCATACTCTAGAATTGAGCATATGTGGAATAGAGTGAAGAGAGTATAGATAACAATTTGTATCATCTAGATATCAATTGTGCCACGCCACGAGCTACCCCGAGACGTGCACATAGAACCTAGGACCACAAGTGATCTTAAGCTAACACTGCTAGCATGAAACATAAGCATACTAAAGAATATAAACTGTTGCGAAAACTAAATCATACTTCAAATGAAAAGATGGGGAAATACCCATATGCTAAATCTGAGATATATGAAAACTGATGAATTTAATATAAAGAAAATATTAACTCACTACGAAGCTGATGCTAACTATGTCTGATGTAAACCTCTAAACGACTAGAAATATTGGGACAAGCCCCAGCTAAGTCTAGCAATAATTTAAACTAAATGACTAAAACAGTTAAAAGAAACTCATGACTATTATCCTCGGAGAATGAGGACTCACCACTGAATCTTCTGAACTGGATCGGATATCGATCTAAGCGTGATCTGGATGCTGAGAAACTGAACCTACATCACGAGACGATGTAGCGCACGTATGTGTCAGTACTCGAAAGGTACTGAGCATGTAGGATAAAAAAAGTTGAAATAAAAACATAACTAAACAAGCACAAAAACTATATAATAATCTGAATATGATATAATGAATTATTAGCTAAGTGGATGCAATGACCAATTTAAGACATACTGAAACTGAATATTGAATATATTGATAAATGGTCAATGCAAGAGAGTCTGACTAAACTGTTGAGGCTACTAATAAACTGATAATAACACACCATGAGCTAAATGTGGTGTTCGATGTATACGTCCCATCTAGAGGACACAATATAACCTGCCAGAGGTATAAAGACATGCTAGAGTGATCACTAAACTGATTGCCCATAGAGGGGACTGCAAACCTACTTGGCTAGTAGTTTTATGGGACTAATTAGGTATGTTGAACTGTAGTCCAACTCGGTATTATAGTTATCCCAATGAATTATTTAACTAACTTATTATGAGTTTATGTAAATACTTAATAGCTCAAAACTGAACATGCAAACGAAGAATTGAACAATTAATCTGGTAATTATGCATTTATAACTGAGGCATGCATATCTAAAGTAATTGAAAAATTTGACCTAGCATGTGTAATTCAAGAACTAAAGAAATACATAGCTAGGGTTCTGAAATTCATGCGCTAATCTGAGTAATAACATGATAATCTTATTTGGAACATATAACAAATAAATTCATGAAGTTCTATTGAAGTTCTAGAAACCCTAGATCTATTCATATGATACGAGAATAAAAAAATCTTACTAAAAACTAGGGACCAATGGGTGAAGGGATTCCACTAGTTGAATCCACATACCTAGTGATGAAATTCACGGAAAAACACTTTGATTTTGGGGCTAGAACTGCTTGAACCTTGTTGCATTCTTGAACTAGGGTTCTTGACCTTTTTCTTCTTTCTTGCTTCCAATTTTCTATGTTTTGATTTATTCTTTTTACTTAGCTAAGTTTTAGTTATGTTTATAGCCTTAAATTGACTAAAATATGATTATTTAGGGTCAAAAAGTAGGGTTTAAACAAAGTGGGAAAAGACCAAAAGACCCCTGAGTCAATTATTGTCGGACCAAACGACGACTTTGGCTGAGGGGCCGTCGTTCAATCGACGGGCCGTCGTTTGGGTCCGTAGGTTAGGCTTGTTCGACAGACCTTTACTAAAACGGACATAAATTTTTTTCAAAGGTCAGATTATAACAAGGTTGGTGGCTATGGAAATATAATTTAATTATCTATCTTTGTTATGTAATGGGACACCTAATTCATTTTATGCTAAGAGTTATGATCAATTGAAATTGACCCAATTTCATTTCCTGCCTAACTGTCTTTTATTTTCCACCTACGGTCAGACCTTCAGACTGTAGATCGAACGAAGGTACGTGCTGGTAATCCCTGATTCATATCAGAGATTAGGTGAATAGGGTGTTGATCGACGGACATAAACTATGGACCGTAGTCTGACATACAGATCGTAGGCCCTTCCATCGTTCGACACTTGGTCAAATTTTCCTAGGCAGAGATTTTGGATGATTCTTACTCCATCGACGGATGTGAAGGACGGACCGTGGGTCAAGATACGGTCCGCTGATGGCCACCGTCAATTGCACCTGCTGATTTTCTGGAAAAATTGTTATAAGTTTATTTTGGATACGGGGTGTAACATTATCTCCCCCTTGGGAACAGTCGTCCTCGAATGAAAAAATAAACTAGCTGGTATAAGGGTAGAGAGTTGCAAACCCAACTACTAAACACTGATGGCTGACTTCCTGACTTAATTGAGTTCCGAAAACATGCAAAACGCTTAAAAGGCAAATAAGAACTGAGGTAACATGATTCTAGTACTGAATTCACGCATGAATGACTAGAAATCTATAGAGGAACTATTACCTCAAGCTGGAGTAGAATCGGAAGGAAAGAGGTGAGGAGACTTGGCTTTCATGGCTACTTCCGCTTCACATTTATATCCCTGTACAAACTGATTCCTCCACAAAAATTTGACTGAAACGACTTCTTTATTTGTTAACCTTCTAAACTGACGATCTAGAATCTCAACTGGTACATCCTCACAGGAAAGACTATCTTTCACCACCACATACTCAAATGGATCTAAAGAGGCTGGATCACCCACACACCTCTTTCGAGATTAAGATGTGGAAGACCAGATGCAGTACTTCTAATTCTGCTGGAAGCTCTAACTCATATGCCACCTTGCCAACCCTTTTCAAGATCTTGTAAGGGCCTACATATTTAGGTCTGAGCTTCCCTTTCTTGCCATCTCTCGTCACCCCTTTCATAGGTGACATTTTCAGGAAAACCCAATCATCAATTTGGAAGTCTAGTTCCCTTTTTCTCACATATGCATAAGATTTCTGACGACTTTGGGCTGTCTTAAGTCTATCTCTAATGAGTTGCACTTTCTCCATAGCATGAAGGACTGAATCTGGCCCTATTAAATCTGCTTCACCTACTTCAAACCAACCGACAAGAGATCTACATCTACGTCCATACAAAGCCTCATAAGGGGTCATCTTAATTTTGGAAGGGTAGCTATTGTTGTAGGCGAATTCAATCAGAGGAAGGTGATCATCCCAACTACCCATTAAACCGATCACACAAGCTCTAAACATATCTTCTAGGGTTTGAATTGTACGCTCCACCTCTCAATCTGTCTGTAGTTTAAATTTTGTACTAAAGTTGACTTTTGTCCAAACACCCTTCAGAAATAAATTCCAGAAATGAGAGCTAAACTGAGGAGCTCTATCTGAGATATTAAACAAAGTAACCTCATGCAACCTCTCAATTTTATTAATGTAAAGCTTGGCATAGTCTTCTACCGAATGTGTTGTCTTCTACCAAATAGAGTCATGTTGTCTGTGATATGAGGTACCCCTGTTGATTGAATCTATATTGATCAATTCCTACGTCCAAGTAGGATTATCCATCTCTAGAGTCATACCTCCTGGTTTCTAATGTTCTACCTTGTCTTGCTGGCAATCGGGTCACATACTCACAAAATCTGCTATATCCCTCTTCATGTCATTCAATCAATAGACTTGCCATAGGTCGCTATACATCTTAGTGGAACCTTGATAAATAGAACATATGGAGTTATGGGCTTCTACAAAGATATGCTTTCTTAAATCACCCACATCAGGAACACACAATCTGCCTTCGTAGAGAAGTACACCATCTCCCCCTCAGGAGAAAACCTCCACTCTCTAATTGTGGATTGCACACTTAAGTTCAAGAAAGATTGGATCAGTGTCTTACTTTTCCTTAATATCCACTACAAAAGAAAATACTGCCCCTTTCTAAAATGTTACACAACTGCCTGGTATTCTCAAAAGGTGAACTCCTAAGCGAGCAAGCTTGTGAACATTCTTCAATAGTTCCTTTCTTTCTTCCTCAACATAGGCTACACTACTCATAGATAGCCTACTAAGAGTATCTGTTACTACATTTTCACACCAAGATGATAATGCGCACTCATATTACAATACTTAAGGAACTCAAGCCATCTCATCTGGTGAAGATTTGACTCTTTCTGGGTAAACACATACTTAAGGCTCTTATGATCAGTGAACACATTTACAAGAAAACCATACAAGTAGTGTCTCTAGATCTTGAGTGCAAATAACACTGTTGCAAGATTGAGGTCATGAGTTGCATATTTCTTCTCATGCACCTTAAGTTGTCTAGACGCATATGCTATAACCATACCTCGCTGCATCAACACAAAACCTAGGTCAACTCTGGATGCGTCACAATAGATCACATAACCATCTGAACCCTCTGGTAGAGTCATGATAGGACCTGTAGTCAATCTTATTTTCAATTCTGCAAAGATTTCTTCACAATCATATGACTATTGAAACTTGACCATCTTCTGAGTCAACCTAGTCAATGGTGAGGCTATGTATGAAAACCCTTCCACAAATATTTTATAATAACCCGCTAGACCTAAGAAACTTCTCATATCTATAGCAGAGGTCGATCTGGGTCATTGTTTTACTGCTTCTATCTTATGTAAATCTACTCGGATCCCTTCGCTAGATACAATGTGAACAATTAGGAAAGCAACAAATTGCAACCAAAACTTACATTTGCTGAACTTAGCGAATAACTCACGATCCTTGAGAGTCTACAGAAGAATCAATGAAGATGATAACGAACAAGTCCAAGTACTATTTGAACACTTTGTTTTTCAAATCCATGAATTCTGCAGGAGCATTGGTTAGTCCAAATGACATAACTATAAATTCATAATGACCATACCGACTTCTAAAGGCTGTTTTTGGAATGTCACTATCTCTTACTTTAAGTTGATGATAACCCGATCTTAGGTCTATGTTTGATAAGTGACTAGCACCCAGAAGTTGGTAAAACAAGTCATCAAAATTGGGGATGGGATACTTATTCAGGATTGTGACCTTGTTTAACTGTCTATAGTCAACGCACATTCTAAGAGAAACATCTTTCTTCTTTACGAACAATACTGGTGCACCCTATGGTGAAATAATATGTTTGATGAAGCCCTTATCTAGAAGGTCTTTCAACTGCTCTTTCAATTCCTTAAGCTCCACTGGATCCATTCTGTAACAGGAATAGAAATAGGCCACGTATCCAGTAGGAGATCGATTCCAAAGTCGATTTTCTCTCGGGAGGACTCCGAGAAGATCTTCTGGAAACACTTTTGGAAAATGATAAACTACTATAACTGACTCAAGAGTTGGGGTTTCAGAGCTATAATGATTAACCGATCTAGATGATAGAGATAAACCTTTGATATCATCTTTCTCGCCTTAAGGTAAGAGATGAATCCACCCATAGGCACTAAGCTATGACCCTTTCATTCTATTATTGGTTCGTCTGGAAAATGAAAATGAACAATCCTAGTTCTACAATCGACTGAGGTATAATAGGAATGTAACCAATCTATGCCTAGATTGACATCGAAGTCTACCATTTCTAACTCTACAAGATCTGTTGAGGTGACTTTCTGAGAGAGTGTGACAGGGCAATTTCTGTATACCCATCTAGCTATAACTAGGTCACCGACTGGACTAGAAACTGAGAAAGGTTCTGAGAGATTATTCAGACTAACACTGAATTGGATTTCTTTGTAAGGAGTTACAAAAGAAATTGTAGCCCCTCGATATAACAATTCATAAACGTTGATGTCAAAGACTCGTAATGTACCAGTGACTACATTAGGAGAACCTTCCTGATCCTAGCGAGCCTGAAAATCATACAACCTCTTCTGGCGCTGACTACCATATGTACCAAATGATTTACGCTACTGAGTCGGGCGAGTTGCTGGTGTTGTTGAAGTTGTATACTGATCTCTATTATTTCCACCTCAATGACCCTATCTAGAAAGAAAACCCCTCAATATGTGACCAGACTGACTGCACAAAAAAGATCCTTCTTTTCCTGCGAGACACTCGCCATGCTGGTTCTTACCATACTTAGGGAGAGTGGGATAAGTCTTGGTGCCTGAAACACTTCCCCAAAACTTAGAGATTGGTTCTATACCATTCTGGTCATACATGTTCTTGGAGGATGGAATACTAGTTAGCGAAGGGGCTGGAGCAAAAAGTTATTGCTAGCTGTGTGAGTGATTTCCAACATCCAATTTGTGCTTAGAATAGTTATAGTTCCCAGTCCTAGACATCTTATTCTCGTTAGATTGTTCCCTAAACTTATCACCCTTACCCTTCTAAGCATGATTTATAAGCCTAGATATGCTCATATGTCAATGTAAAATTGTATTTCGACACTCTGTTTTCACCAAATCTCACACTCTATACAAGAACTTATTAATCTGAGCCATGGGGTCAGAAACCATGTGAATTAAACTTCAGCTCATACTCTTAGACTATTATGTTTCCCTGTCTTATGTTCATGAATTCTTGGGCTTTGGCTTCTCTCAACTCTCTTGGGAAAAACCTGTCAATAAAGGTATCACTAAAGCAATCCCAAGTAATAGCAGTTGTATTTGTACCCTTATTTTCCTTCCACTGAGTGTACTAGATATTAGCACCATTATTCAACTGGTATGATGCCAACTCAATCCGATCATTTCCAGTGACTGGCATTATGTCAAAGATCTTCTTGATATCTTCCAAGAAATTCTGAGGATCCTCATCAATTTGTGATCCTAATAACTCAGGTGGATTCATCCTAACAAAGTCACAGAACCTTGATGCTAGTGAACCACCATTTTCATTCATGTTAGCATTAACGTGATTGTTCATTTTGATCATACTCAGAGCCAACATTTGTATTGCATTTCTGAACTAAACATTGGACACTTCTTGATCTGCGACTGGAAGAGATGCGTTCGTATTCGTGTCATTTGCATTCGTAGTGTTAGCTCTACGAGGAAGCATGATCTAAGACATAGAATTTCAAAATAGATTTGAATAAGATCATATCTCACACACGATAAGAGTAATAAGAAAGTGAAGTTTCTCTTAAAACTCTTCATAGACTCCCTCCCATTAAATGTGGTGCACTTTACACCCATGAAAAGGACTCTAGTTAGTGCGGCTTTTTAGAAATCCTAGGACTCTTAAACCTAGTGCTCTAATAACAAGTTTTGTCACGCCCCAAGCTATCCCCGAGATGCGGATACGGAACCTAGGACCACAAGTGATCCCAAGCTAACCCTGCTGGCATGAAACATGAGCATACTAAAGAATATAATTTATTTTAGAAACTAAATCATATATAAATTGAAAAGATGGGGAAATATCCATATGCTAAATCTGAGATATATGAAAACTGATGAGTTTAATACAAAGAAAATATTAACTCACTACTATGTTGAAACTAACTATGTCTGAAGTAAGACTCTAAATGACAAGAAATATTGGGACAAGCCCCTACTAATGCAGCAAAAACTGAAACTAAATGACTGAAAAAAATCTCATGAATATTCTCCTCGGAGAATGAGGACTCACCACTGAATGTGCTGAACTGGAGATCGGATATCGATTTAAGTGTAATCTGGATGCTAAGAACCTGAACCTATATCACGAGATTATGTAGCGCACTTATGCGTCTGTACTTGAAAGTTAATGAGCATGTACGATAGAATAAAGATTAAATAAAAACATAAATGAACAAGTACAAAAACAAGTATAATAATCTGAATACGATATAATGAATTCTGCCCTAAATGGATACAACGATCAATTTATAACATGCTGAAACTTAATACTGAATATACTGATAAATGGTCAATGCAAGAGACTCTAACTGAATTGTGGGAGCTTCTAATAACCGATAATAAAATCATGAGATAAAAATGTGGAATTCGATGTATACGCCCCGTCGAGAGGACCCAATATACCCTACCAGATGTATAAAGGCATGCTGGCCTGATCACTAATTTGATTGTCCACAGCGGGGACTTACTACCTACTAGGCTGGTAGTTCTGGGACTAATTGTGTACACAGAACCCTAGTCCAACTTGATAATATACTACTCCCAATGAATTATGTAACTAACTGATTATGAGTTTTTTTAAATACTGGATATCTAAAAACTGAACATGCAAACTGAGAATGCACAATTAATACAGTAACTATGCATTTATAACTGAGGATGTATATCTGAAGTAACTAAAAAATCTGACCTAGCATGTGTAATTCAGAACTAAAGAAATACATAGCTAGGGTTCTGAAATTGATAAAATAATCTGAGTAATAACATGATAATCTTATTTGGAACAAATAAAATATAAATTCATGAAGTTCTAGTAACCCTAGGTCTAATCATGATTCGGGAATCAAGAATCTAATTGATAACTAGTAACCAATGGGTGAAAGAAATCCACTAGTGAATCTCACAAATCTGGTGATGAAATCACAGAAAAACACTTCGGTTTCGGGGCAAGAAAAGATGGAACCTTTCTGCGTTCTTGAACTTGGGTTCTTTACCTTTTTCTACTTTGTTGCTTCTAATTTTCTAAGTTTTGATTTATGATTTTTACTTAGGTAAGTTTTTGTTATATTTTTAGGCTTAAGCTGACTAAAATCTAATAATTTAGGGTCAAAACAACGTATCTTAGGGTTTAAACAAAGTGGGAAAAGACCAAAAGACCCCTGAGTTAATTGTTGTCGGACCACAAGATGCCCTGGATTGACAAGCCATCGTTTGGGTCCGTAGGTTGGGCTAGTTCGACAGGCCTTTATTAAAACGTGCATAACATTTTACTCAGAGGTCTGATTTTAGCAAGATTGGTGGCTGTGGAAAGATAATTCAATTATATCTGTGGGTTTGTCACGGGATACCTAATTTATTTTGTCTTTAGAGTTATGCTAATTGAGGTTGACCCAACTGCATTTCCCCCCTAACTGTCTGTTAATTTCCACCTACGAACCGTACATCAAATGACGGTCCGTGATGGTCATTCGTGGTTCATATCAGAGAGTGGGTAAATGGAGTGACGATCGACGGACACAGAATACTGACCGCACTCTGATCTATGGACCATAGGTCCATCAGTCGTTTGACACATATTCAAATTTTCATGAGCTTAGATTTTGGGTGTTTCTGACTCCATCGACGGATCTGCCAGACGGACCGTGGGTCAAGATACGGTCCGTCGATGGCCACCGTCGATTGCACATGAAGATTATCAAGAAAATTGGTTTTTGGTTTGTTTTAGATACAGGGTTATACATTATATCCCACATGGGAACATTCGTTATCGAATATAGATTAAATTAGTTGTTGTAGAGGGAGAGCTCTGCAAACCCTACAACTAAACACTGAGAGTTGACTTTCTGAGTGAATTGAGTTCCAAGAACATACAAATATGCTGAAAATGCAAGTATAAACAGAGGAAAAAGGATTCTAGGAATGAATTCGCGCATGAATGACTAGAAAACTGAAGAGGAACTATTACCTAAAGCTGGAGTGGTCGGAAGTAAAGATATGAGGATTCTTGGCTTTCATGGTTGCTTCTACTCCCCAAGTATTATCCTCTACGAACTGAATCCTCCACAAAACCTTGATTGACTTCTTTATTTCTTAACCTTCTAACCTGACGTTAAAGAATCTCAACTGGTAAATCCTCATAAGAAAGACTATATTTCACTGCCGCACTCTCTAATGGCACTATAGAGGCTGGATCACCCACACACTTCTTCAAGAGTGAGATGTGGAAGACCATATGCATTTATGCTAATTCTGCTGGCAACTCTAACTCATATGCCACCTTCCAACCCTTTTCAAGATCTTGTAAAGGCCTACATATCTAGGAATGAGCTTTCTTTTCTTTCCAAATCTCATCACCCCTTTCATAGGTGGCACTTTAAGGAAAACCCAATCATCAACTTGGAACTCTAATTCTCTTCTTCTCACATTTGCATAAGATTTATGATGACTTTGGGCTTTCTTAGTTCTATATCTATGAGTTGCACTTTCTCCATAGCATAAAGGATTGAATCTGTCCCTATTAAAGTTGTTTCACCTATTTCAAACAAACCAACATGAGATCTACATATACGCCCATTCAATGCCTCATAAGGGTTCATCTGAATGCCGGAATAATAGCTATTGTTGTAGGCAAACACAATAAGAGGAAGGTGATCATCCCAATTACCCTTGAAATCGATCACAAATTCTTTCAACATATCTTCTACAGTTTGAATGGTACGCTCTGCCTCTCCATCTGTCAGTGGATGAAATGTTGTACTTAGGTGGACTTGAGTACCAAGACTCTTCTGAAATGACTTCCAGAAATGAGAGGTAAATTGAGGACCTCTATATGAGATGATAGGCAAATGAACCTTATAAAACGTCACAATTGCATTAATGTAAAGTTTGGCATACTCTTTTGCCAAATATGTAGTCTTGACCACTAAAAATCGAGAAGACTTAGTCATCTTATCAACTATCACCCAAATGGAGTCATGTTGTTTGTGAATACGAGGTAACCCTATGAAATACATATAGATTACTTCCAACTTACAAGTAGGAATATCCACCTCTTGAGTCACACCTCCTGGTTTCTAATGTTCTAGCTTGACTTGGTGGCAATTGGTCCACTTACTCACAAAATCTTCTATATCACTCTTCATTCCATTCCACCAATAGACTTCCCGCAGGTCACGTTACATCTTAGGGGCACCTAGATGAATAGAATATCTGGAGTTATGGGCTTCTGCAGGAATATATTGTCTCAACTCGCCCACATCAGGAACACAAAATTTACCCTGGTCGCGAAGTACACCATCTCCCCATGGGAGAAAACTTTCACTCTCTGATTGTGGTATGCACCCTTAAGTTCAAGCAAGATTGGATCACTGTCTTGCTTTTCCTTAACCTCCACTACCAAGGAAGATTCTACCCCATTATAAACCGTTACACCACTATCTAGTATGCTCATAAGGTGAACTCTTAAGAGAGCAAGCCTGTGAACATCATTCAGTAGCTCCTTCCTTTGTTACTCAACATGGGCTACACTACCCATTGATAACCTACTAAGAGAATCTGCTACTACATTTGTCTTACTAGGATGATTATAGACACTCATATCATAATCCTTAATGAACTCAAGTCATCTGTTCTATCAAAGATTCAACTCTTTCTGGGTGAACACATACTGAAGGCTCTTATGATCAGTGAACACTATACAAGAAGTGTCTCCAGATCTTGAATGCAAATATCACTCCAGCAAGCTCGAGGTCATAAGTTGGATAGTTCTTCTCATTCACCTTAAGTTGTCTAGAATCATACTCTATAACTTTACCTCGCTGCACCAAAACACGACCTAGGCCAACTCTGGATGTGTCACAATAGATCACATAACCATCTAAACCCTCTAGTAAAGTCGAGATAGGAGTTTTAGTTAATCTTGTTTTCAATTCTGCAAAGCTTTTCTCACAATCATCTCACTGTTAAAACTTGACCATCTTCTGAGTCAACTAAGTCAATGGTGAGGCTATGGATGAAAATCCTTCCACGAACCTTCTATAATAACCTGTTAGACCTATGAAACTTCTGATATTTATAGCAGAGGTAAGTCTGGGCCATTTTTTCCCTACTTCTATCTAATGTGAATACACTCAGATCCCTTCCTTAGATACAATGAGACCAAGGAAAGCAACATATTGCAACAAAAACTTACATTTGCAACTTAGCGAATAACTCGCAATCCTTGAGAGTCTGTAGAACAATTATCAAATGACTTGCCTGTTCTTCCTCAATCCTAGAGTAAATCAGGATATCATCAATGAAGACGATAACGAACAAGTCCAAATAGTATTTGAACAGTGTTTATCAAATCCATGAAAGTTGTAGAAGCATTGGTTAGTCCAAATGACATAACTATAAATTCTGAATGACCATCGCAGTTTTGTAGTCTGTTTTTTGAATGTCACCATCTCTGACTCTAAACTGATGATAACCCGATCAGAGGTCTATATTTAAGAAGCTAGTAGCACCCTGATTTTGGTCAAACAAGTCATCAATCATGGGGATGGAATAGTTTTTCTTGATTGTGACCTTGTTTAATTGTATATAGTCAATGCACATTCTGAGAGTACCATCTTTCTTCTTTACGAACAACACTGGCACACCCCATGGTGAAATATTAGGTCTAATGAAGCCCTTATCTAGAATGTCTTTAAACTTCTCTTTCAATTCCTTAAGCTCTACTAGAGCCATTATGTAAGGAGGAATAGAAATAAGCTAGATATCTAGTAGGAGATCAATTCCAAAGTCGATTTCCCTTTCGAGAGGGACATAGGGAAGATCTTCTGGAAACTCACAGACTACTTGAACTAACTCAAAAGTTGGGGTTTCAGAACTAGAATCTTTAACCCAAACTAGATGATACAGATAACCTGTTGAGGTCATCTTTCTCGCCTCAAGGTAAGAGATAAATCGACCCACATGCACTAAGCTCCGACCCATTCATTCTATGATTGGTTCATCTAGAAAATGAAAATGAACAATCCTAGTTCAACAATCGACTGAGGTGTAACAGGATTGTAACCAATACATTCCTAGAATGACATCAAAGTCTACCATTTCTAAATGTACATGATCTGCTGAGGTGACTTTCAGAGAGACTGTGCTAGGGAAATTTTTGTATACCCGTCTAACTATAACTGGGTCACCGACTAGAGTAGAGACTGAGAAAGGTTCTAAGAGTGTTCATAAACTAACACTGAATTGGACTTCTATGTAAAGAGTTACAAAATAAAGAGTAGCCCCTTGATCTAACAATGCATAAACATTAAAGTCAAAGACTTGTAATGTACCAGTGACTACATCAGGAAAATCTTCCTGATCCTTGCTAGCCTAAAGAGTAACAACCTATTTTGGCACGGACCGCCACCTGTACCAGATGACTTACCTTGCTGAGTCGAGCGACTTGCTGGTGCTACTGAAGTTGTAGAAAGAGCTTTACCATTTCTAACTCCTTGACCCTATCTAGAAGGACAATCCCTCAACTTGTGACCAGACTGACCGCACCAAAAGCATCATTCTTTTCTTGCGCGACACTCGCTCGGATGGTTCTTACCCTACTTGGGGAAATTGGGGTAAGTATTGGTGCCTGAAACACTTTCTTGAGACTTAGAGACTGGTGCTCTACCCTTCTGGTCATACTTGTTCTTGGAGAATGGAACACTAGCTCACGAAGGGGTAGGAGCTAAAACATTTTGCTACCTCTGCGAGCGATTTCCACTACCTGATTTCTGCTGAGAATAGTCATAGTTCCCATTTCTAGACTTCTTATCCTCCTGAGCCTGTTACCTAAGGTTATCACCCTTACCTTGCTGAGCATGAGTCATAAAGTTATAGATGTTCATACCGCCAAGTTACATAGCGTTTTAGCACTCGATTTTTACCAAATCCAACACTCCACACAATACCTTATTCATCTAAGCCCCGGGGTCAGCAACCATGTGAGGAGCATACCTAGAAAGTTGGTTAAACATCAGCCCATATTCTTGGACCGTTATGTTTCCCTGCCTTAAGTTCATGAATTCTTGGGCTTTTGCTTCTCTCAACTCTATTGAGAAAAACCTATCCAGAAAGGTCTCACTAAAGCAATCCCAAGTAATAGGAGCTGCATCTGTACCCCTATTTTCCTTCCACTGAGTGTACCATATATGAGAAACATCCTTTAACTGGTTTGATACCAACTCAACCAGATCATTCCTAGTGACTTGCATTACCTCAAAGATCTTATTGATCTCTTCCAAGAAATTCTGATGATCCTCATTACTTTGTGATCCTAAGAACTCAGGCGGATTCATCCTAACAAAGTAATAGACCCTTGATGCTACTGATCCACCATTTTAATTCATGTGAGCATGAACCCTATTGTTCTGGTTGATCATACTATAAGCCAAGATCTGTATATTATTCTGAACTTAGCATTGGAGACTTATTGATCTAAGACCGGAGGAGCTACGTTCCCTTTCCTTGCGTTATCTCTACGAGGAGGAATGATTTGAAACGTAGAACATCAAAATAGAATGTAATAAAATCATACCTCATGCACGATGAGAGTAATAAGAAAGTGAAGTTTTTCCTAAAACACTTTATAGCCTCCCTTTAATTAGATATGGTGCACTTCACACCCATGTAAAGGCCTCTACTTAGTGCGGCCATTCAGACATCCTAGGACTCTTAAACTTAATGCTCTGATACTAAACTTTTTCACGCCCCAAGCTATCCCTGAGATGCGGATACAGAACCTAGGACCACAAGTGATCCCAAGCTAACCCTGCTGGCATGAAACATGAGCATACTAAATAATATAAATTGTTATAGAAACTAAATCATACATAAATTGAAAAGATGGGGAAATATCCATATGCTAAATCTGAGATATATGAAAACTAATGAGTTTAATACAAAGAATATATTAACTCACTACTATGTTGAAACTAACTATGTCTGAAGAAAGACTCTAAATGACTAGAAATATTGGGACAAGCCCCAGTTAATTCTAGCAAAAATCTGAAACTAAATGACTAAAAGACTGAAAAAAATTCTCCTGACTATTGTCCTCAGAGAATGAGGACTCACCAATGAATCTGCTGAATTGTATATCGGATATTTATCTAAGCGTAATCTGGATGCTGAGAACCTGAACCTATATTACGACAAGATGTAGCACACACATGCGTTAGTACTTGAATGGTACTTAATATGTAGGAAAGAATAAAGCTGAAATAAAAACATAATTTAACAAGTACAAAAACAAGTATAATAATCTAAATATGATATAATGAATTCTACGTGAACTTGATGCAACGACCAATTTATAACATGCCAAAATTGAAAATATACTGATAAATGGTCAATGCAAGAGATTTTCTGACTGAACTGTGGGAGCTATTAATAACCGCTTTTAAAACCACATGAGTTAAATGTGGATTCCGATGCATACGCCCCATCGAGAGGACCCAATATATCCTTTTAGAGGCATAAAGGAATGTTGTCGTGATCACTTAATTGATTGCTCACAGAGGGGACTTACAACCTACTTGGCTTAGTCAAACTCGATATAATACTACTCCCAATGAATTATTTAATTAAGTGATTTTGAGTTAATGTAAATACTGGATAGTTCAAAAATGAATATGCAACCTGAGAATGCAACCATTAATCTGGTAATTATGCATTTATAACTGAGGCATGTATATCTGAAGTAACTAAAATATCTGACTTAGCATGTGTAATTCAAGAACTAAATAAATACATAGCTAGGGTTCTGAAATTAATAAAATAGTCTGAGTAATAACATGATAATTTGATTTGGAACATATAACAAATAAATTCATGAAGTTCTAGAAACCCTAGGTCTCATCATGATACGAGAATCAAGAATCGGATTGAAAACTAGGAACCCAATGGGTGAAATGAACACATTAGTGAAATATCAATTACCTGGTGAAGAAATACATGGGAAAAAACATAGGTTTCGGGGCTAGAACAGCTAGAACCTTGCTGCATTCTTGAACTTGGGTTCTTGACCTTTTTGTCCTTTCTTGCTTCTAATTTTGTAAGTTTGTATTTATGATTTTGACTTAGGTAAGTGTTAGTTATGTTTCTAGGTTTAAACTTACTAAAATCTGATAATTTAGGGTCAAAACGATGTATCTTAGTGTTTAAACAAAGTAGAAAAAGACCAAAATACTTCTGAGTTAATTACTGTCGGATTAGACGACGACCTGGACTGACGGGCCGTCATTTGCGTCTGTATGTTGGGCATGTTCGACATAACTTTACCAAAATGGGCATAACTTTTTACTCGAAAGTGTTATTTTAGAAAGGTTAGTTGCCATGGAAAGATAGTCAACCATCTATCTGTGGGTATGTCATGGGTCACCTAACACATTTTGTGCTAAGAGTTATGATCAATTAAAATTGACCCAACTGCATTTCCCTATCTGTCTATTAATTTCCACCTACGGTCAGATCTACGGACTGTAGATCGAACGACGGTCCGTGTTGATCATCCGTGGTTCATATGATAGAGTAAGAGAATAGGGTGTCGATCGACGGACATACACAATGGATAGTAGTTTGACCTATGAACCATAGGTCCTTCCGTCGTTCAACAGTTAGTCAAAGTTTCCTAGGCTGAGATTTAGGGGGTTTCTAACACCATCGACAGATGTGCAGGACGGACCGTGGGTCAAGATACTGTCCGTTGATGGCCACCGTCGATTACACCTGCAGATTTTCTGGTAAACTAGTTTTTTGTCTGTTTTGGGTACGGGGTGTTACAAATTGGATTCAATTAGTAGAACAAAAGAACAAGGAATGAATTTTTCCTAACGTCCTATCTCATTTCTAAGAAAATTAAAGTTTTCCCCGGACCATTCCGCAAGATTCTACTACACTCTTCCTTGTTTGATGATATCACCGCACCTAACGCTCTTATACCAAGTTTTTCACGACCCAAATCAAGTCCTGAGTGGCCTCCACACTTAATCTCCTAGGTGGGAGAACCAACAATTAACCCCAACTTAAAAGAAATAATCATAATGCGGAAGCTTAAAATCTTATTAACTATCGTTTCTCAAAACCTGAAAGTCATCACATCAAAGACATCTAATTTCTAACTACTATGTATAAGATTATCAAAGACACCAAAGTAAATGAAATACAGTAATTTGTGTCTGTAAACTAAGGACATAATATGATGAATAAGAGAGTTCAACCCAAGCTCGAATGATTAGCTCACCCTTGAACCTAATATGCAGAGACTTGCTAGAGTTGAGGGTGAGTGAAATTTGCCAGCACACTTGGTCCACTCCATAAAAGAAAAACAAAGAAAAACACAAGTAGGGCTCAATATAAGGCAACATCTACTGAGTAGGTATCATCGTCCAACCCAAAGTAAAAATTAATACACAAGGAATAATAGTATAAAATCAACTATGACACTTAACAGGTGATAAGCAACAAATAACATCAACCAGTGTCAACAACACTAAAGTAAATATGTAATAAGTCAATAATATCAACATCACACATGAAGACTGATGCCTCCAAATTAAACCATCTTGGGAATTGAGTTCTTTGAGATTGAGTACATTTCATTAATTTAATATGTTTCTCCTTTAATATTACCGTGTCGGAACATGACATACCAATTCATAATTACCATGTCAAAACGTGACACTCTTATCCAAGAATATTGTGTCAAAATGTGATACTACGATACAATTATATCATGTCGGAACGTGACACTCTGATTCAATAATACCGTGTTGGAACATGACACTCCGATCCAATAATACCATTAATTTATCATTTATTATCACCACTTTTCATTTCATTGATAATATTTCATCAAGCCGTCTTTATTCAAGGCACCACTTCGATAAAGAGGGTTCAAAAATATAAATTTCACGGTCTCAGAATTTCGGACCAATCACAAATACACAACCACACAATCAAGTACATAGAAAACTTCACAATATAATTCAATACATATCAATCACTGTATAGAGTTTACTATCAAATAGCATAAACCATAACCTACCTCCACTGAAGAACCGATGTCAAGCAAGCTACTTCTCCAATACTTTTCTTTACCTCAATGCCTTTGAACCTTTCTAATTTATCAAGTATATATGCCTAATTGTAAGTTAACGAGCCCAAAGAAACTCATATTACTCTACGTATAGCTAGACCAAAAATCATCAAACACAAATCTATACTCAAGTTCATAATCTTAACGTTTGTTATATGTCATGTCTCTTATATCGTATATTTAAGCCTATGATTAAGTCTTTATTCCCTTAAAATATAACTTTAATCGGAGTTAAATAATATACTATATTTAATATTTAATTGCATATCTTAATATATAAAAATACAATTTACAATGTGAGAACAAAATATTAATATGTAATGGTGGATTACAAGTGCAGACGGACGAACATCACTCCCACCATATTCAGATACAAAGTCACCATATAGTCTCCTTAGAACTCACTATTCGATTACACACATATAATATATATCTATATATATATATATATATATATATATAGATATAACCTTTATCCTTTTTCAATCATGACCCCATAACTATCCACTACTCGTTGTCCACAATAATAAAATAACAAATCATACATTCACTACAATTATATGTAATGCATTTCTACCCAAATCGAATATCATTTTACTAATAATTATTTTCACTTGTACACAATTCATCAAATGACATGCTAAGCATACCTGAAGCACTCATCCACCTCCTTACGGATTGTGCCGCCGTTCCTATTAAGTTTCTAATTAAAGATAGGAACCCCTAATTTTTATTATCATTATTAGGACTTATTATAATAAATGGTAGAAAAGACCCACTATAAATTTTAATGATAATTCATTTAACCACCAACGAAATAAATTAGTAAAATTATCCCACTAATTTCATTATATAGTTATTAATAGTCCAAAATATCCATTTAGAATCTATCAAGAAGTGTTTTATAAAATAAAAAAAATCTAGTATTCAAAAAGGTCAAAAAGGTCGTTAAACCAACCAAACCACATTATATATTTTAACTTATTTGAAGAACTGAACAACTTTTTAAGTCTAATTACTTTAGGTTTAACTTCATTCCAACACTATATTCACCAACTAAACCACGTTATATATTTAAACTTAGTTGAAGAACTTAACAACTTTTTTAGTCTAACTAATTTAGTTTTTAGTTATTTCAAACACTATATTCACCAACTAAACCACATTATATATTTTAATATATTTGAAGAACTTAACAACTTTTTAAGTCTAATTAGTTTAGTTTAACTTGATTCCAACACTATATACACCAACTAAACCACATTATATATTTCAACTTATTTGAAGAATTTAATAACTTTTTAAGTCTAATTAGTTTAATTTTTACTTAATTCCAACACTTTATTCACCAACTAAACCATATTATATTTTTAATATATATGAAGAACTTAACAACTTTTTAAGTCTAATTAGTTTCTTCTTAACTTAATTCCAACACTATATTCACCAACTAAACCACGTTATATATTTTAATATATTTAATGAACTTAATAGTTTTATAAGTCTGAGTAGATTAGTTTTAACTTAATCTCAATATTGTATTTACCAACTAAACCACATTATATATTTTAACTTATTTGAATAATTTAATAATATTTAAAATCTAATTAGTTTAGCTTTCTTACTTAATTTTAAAACTATATTCACAAATAAAACAACATTATATATTTTGACTTATTTGAAAAACATAACAACTTTTTAAGTCTAATTAGTTTAGTTTTAACTTAATCTCAACACTATATTCACCAACTAAACCACACTATATATTTTAACTTATTTGAAGAATTTAATAACTTTTTAAGTCTAATTAGTTTAGTTTGAATTTTATTCCAAGACTATATTCACTAACTAAAACACAATATATATTTTTGACTTATTTGAAGAACTTAACAACTTTTTAAGTCTTACTAATTTAGTTTTTACTTAATACCAACACTATATTCATGTAATGACCCGTGAGGTCATTTTTCAAAATTTTGAATATTTGCTGAACTTGAGTTAATTAATGGATGAATAATTGTAGATAATTGATTAAATTAATCGTTAATGGGCTAAAGTGATAACATTTTTATGACCTTATACCGTTTACACTATTTAATTAAAAAAATGGGTAAAGTTTCACCACTTTTAGTACATAAATAATTCCGAAAAAGAAAAAAGGAAAAGAAAAAAAAGGGGGCGAAGGGTTTCTCTGCACTTGCGGCTTACGAACTGCTTAAGGTAAGTTTTCTTTTCCTTTGGTTTCTTGATTTCTGCATATAGATGTGTGTATATAGAAATATTATACAGTTAATTATATATATGTGTGTATAATAATAAATGAAGATTGCATGTGAATAAAAAAATTGAATAGAAAATCACGTGAATAGTTAAAAATCATTTGAATCATTAGTGGATCAATGATTGGTTCATGATGAGCCAATCATTAGTGGGTCAATGATTGGTTCATAATAATTCAATAATTAGTGGGTTAAAAGGGGAAAAAACATACTGCAGAATAGCTAATGGCATCATTAGGCGTAAATTTCATGATATTAGTTATTATATTATGGTTCAAGTTTTGATATATTGGTATGTAATTTAAATATTAGATGAAAAATAATTTTGTGAGTATCATTTAAATTATGACGTTGGAAAAATTTGGGATGCAATCCTAAACTTGAAACTTGAAAACTATGATAGTGGAAATTTTAATTGACATCAAGAATTACAAACTCTATTATAAATTTGGGGTGTATTTTTTGGTCTAGGCTAAACACATAAAAGTGTGAGTGTTGTTAGTTCAGAAACCTTATTGTGAATATATAATTGAATAGATTCCATTGGTTCAGAAGCTCAACTGAAAGGGAGGCTCAAGTCCAAGAGTAATTATTTGATTGTCTAAGGCAACTGGATTTCTAAACTCTTGTTAAGCGTAAGAAATTTCTGTATTTCCTTGTGTGATGTTGAGAATGATTTGGAGACTTGTTACTTATTGTTGTATTCCTTGTTGCAAATTGTGCTTTGTTATCAAAATGGCTATCTCTTCATATTTATTTTAGTATGTAATTCAAACTGCATTTGAAACATGGTTGTGATAAGAGTTAGGTTATAAGAGGATGTACCATTTCGAGGTTCGTATCGCGCACCGCGATGGATAATATATTTTGAGGGACGTTTCACGCACCGCGACGGTTACTATTATTGAGGGTCGTGTCGTGCGCCGCGACAGATGCATGGACAGATATGCCCCCCATGGGTCCCATACCAAGAGACAGCGGGTGTGTATAGTTAAGAAAGACATGAATCACTATAATTGACATTACATCTCATGGCATTGCACATTTAATTATCGATGAACTTGAACACGTGCTTTGCTTATCGTGTGATTGTTTCTCTGTGAAGCTTGTGACTGTTGAATATTGAATTGTTATTGAGAATGTGTAAACTCATAGAGTGTGGTTATTAAGTTCTGTGTTTGGTAAACTGTAAACTGTTAGGGTGTAGTGTGGAGGTATAGATAGGGTGTAAGGAGTACCCGTATTTTGTTCACTTAACTTGTGTTTAGGGGTTTGCTTGTTGGTTACCGCATGGTTAGGTACTCACCCCTTGCTTCTACAAATTTTTGTAGGTTACGAGCCCGGATTTTTTTGATACCTTCCATTCTCTTCATTTCCGAGGCATCTTGTGGATGATTGTGAGGTAGATGCTTGTCATCTCAACGAACTTTCCTACTCCAGTTTATGACTTTGTTTTTACTTGAAAGACAAATTCATTTTAGCCTTCTATTTTGTTTCAATTCTAATATTTACATTAGAGGCTTGTGCACGTGACAACTTGGTTTCATAATAGAAATTGTTGTTTGATTGTCATTTACTTCCGAACATTGTTAGATATTGGGTTTTAGGCTGACTTGTCTTGGTGGGATAAGACGAGTGCTATCACACCCATTTTTGGGTCGTGAAAAAATGGTATCAGAGCCCTAGGTTCATAGGTCTCACGTGTATACAAGCCGAGTCTACGTAGAGTCTCAAGGATCAGTACGGAGACGTCTGCACTCATCTTTGAGAGGCTATAAAGATTACTAGGAAACTTTCTTTTGTTCATTCTTTCTCATCTTGCGTAGTTACCTTCTTTAGTACTGAGTTGTGGTATACTCTTTTTACAGATGAAGAGGACTAGAACTAACGTTACTTGTGGTAGAGGGGAGGCACTTCCCAAGGTAGTTGTTGAGGCCCCAGTTAGGGGTAGGGGTAGATCTCGAGCTAGAGGTCGTGCCAGTAATACGACAGTAGCCTGAGGTCGTGGACGTGGAGCAGCACCAGTGAGAGGTCGTTCTAGAGTGGTCTCTACAGAACCTCAGATTGATGGCAGAGAGGACTAGGTTACTCAAGATCCTGTAGTCACACCCTTGCTTCAGGATACACTATTGAGGGTGTTAAGTGTGCTAGAGGTATTTTCTCAGGTTGTGGTGCGACTACCACACAACATGACTCTCGTACTAGAGAGGGAACTCAGACCCAAGAGCAGCAACAAGCTCTAGTTGTTCAGGATGCGGTGGGGCAACTACCACTAGATCTCACAGTTCAAAATGATGTTGCACCAGCAGTTGTAGGTCAAGTTGCATCGATGGTTGTTTTGATAGAGGATGAGCAGCGTAGGTATGAGATATTTTGAATGATGGACCCACCTCAGTTTCAGGGTGGGAAGAGCGAGGATGCTCATGAGTTTCTAACTACCTACCGAGAGTTACTAGAGGTTGTTGGATTAGCTGAGTCACATGGGGTTCGATATGCTACACTCCAGCTTCGTGGACCAGCGAGAGACTGTTGGAGGACTTATTCAGGGGTTTTGCCTGTTTGATCTTCTCTAGTGACTTGGGAGCAGTTTGCTAGTGCATTCCAAGATCGTTTTATCCCATGGAGCATGAGAGAGGAGAGTCGCTTGAGGTTTGAGAGTCTGACATAGGATGGTTTATTGTTTACAGAGTATGAGGCGCGTTTTTGCCAGTTGTCTAGGCATGTGTTGGCCATTATTCCAAATGAGACAGAGAGGATCCGTAGATTTGTGAAGGGATTGACTTTCTCTATCAGGTCAGTTGTGTTTCGGGCATCTACGGAGGGGGCTTCTTTCTAGTCCATTGTGAGCACTGCCAAAGAGGAAAAATTGATGGAGAGAGAGGGGTTTGGGGACCCAAAAAGGGTCCGTATATCAGTCCAGTTTCATGGTGCCTCATCTGGAGGTAGGGGATCACACAGAGTGAGTGGTTCTATGCCGACATTTGAGGGTTGCCAGACATCCAGGGGTTCTTATAGCCCGGCTCGGGGCTCGTACGATTCACAGTATCAAGCTAGAGGGAGAGGAAATTATAGTGGGTATTGAGGGTCCACAACGCAGTTCCCAGGTCAGAGATTTTGTTTTACTTGTGGAGATCCCGATCATCTAATGCGGCAGTGTAATTCTCAAAGTGGTCGTGGTGGCCCTCAACGTAATTCTTCACTCCAGACTAGGCCACCAGCACCACAGGGTAGAGGTCATGGCAGAGTTCAGCTAGGTAGAGGTAATAGAGCTTCTAGTAGTGGTGTTGTAGCTCAAAAGAGTGGTGGTAGACCTGAGGCGGAGATATCTGATGCTGATATTACATGTATCATCCCAGTATGCCATCGACCTGCGTCTGTGTTGTTTGATCTAGGTTCTACATTCTCTTATGTGTCTACGTATTTTGCTGCTAAATTTGATATGATATGTGATAGCATGACGATACCTATTCGTGTTTCTACACCCGTGGGTAAGTCCTTGTGGTGGATCGAGTGTATCGATCCTGTCTTGTTTCTTTGGCTGGGTATGACACTTGGTTAGACTTAATCATTCTGGGAGGTAGACTTTGATGTTATCTTGGGTATGGATTGGCTTTCTCCTTATCATGTTGTCCTTGATTGTAGCTAAGACTGTGAATTTAGCAATGCTAGTGTTCAGAGGGTTGAGTGGAAGAGTGTTAGTGGTTCTTATCCTAGCAAGATCATCTCTTTTATCTGTCCTCAGAGATTGGTGGAGAAGGGGTGTTTCTCTTACTTAGCTTTTATTCGAGATACTAGAGTTGAAACACCTCCCATGGACTCTGTTCCGGTGGTTTGGGAGTTTCCCGATGTATTTCCTTCTGATCTTCAATGTGTTCCTCACGATAGGGATGTCGATTTTTCTATTGATTTAGAGTCGGGCACTATGCCTATTTCTATCCCTCCATAGCGTATGTCTCCAACAGAGTTGAAAGAATTGAAGGATCAGTTGCAGGATTTATTGAGTAAGGGTTTTATTCGCCCTAGTGTGTCACCTTGGGGTGCCCCTGTATTGTTTGTGAAGAAAAAGGATGGGACTATGAAAATGTTTATTGATTACAGACAGTTGAACAAGGTAACAGTGAAGAATAATTATCCTTTTCCGCGTATTGATGACTTATTTGATAAGTTACCGGGAGCATCATTATTCCTTTAAGATTGAGTTGAGGTCTGGGTATCATCAATTGAAGATTAGGGCATCAGATATCCCTAATACAGCTTTTCTGACTCGGTATGGGCATTATGAGTTCCTAGTGATGTCCTTCGGATTGACTAATTCCCCTGCAGCATTCATGGAGTTAATGCATGGGGTGTGTTGACCATACCTTGATTCTTTTGTGATTGTTTTCATCGATTACATCTTGGTTTACTCCAAGACTGAGGAGGACCATGTCCGACACATGAGGATTGTACTTCAGAGGTTGAGAGAAGAGAAGTTGTATGCCAAGTACTCAAAGTGTGAGTTCTGGCTTACTTCTGTGACATTCATGGGACACGTGGTGTCCAACGAGGGTATTAGAGTAGATCCAGAAAAAATTGAGGCACTTCGAGGATGGACGCGACCTACTTCACCTACTGAGATTTGGAGTTTTGTGGGATTGGCAGGCTATTATCGATAATTTGTTTAGAGTTTCTCTACTATTGTAGCTCCATTAACTAGATTGACTCGACAGGATGTGCGTTTTCAGTGGTCTGATGACTGTGAGCAGAGCTTTCAAAAACTCAAGACTTTGTTGACTTTAGCTCCTGTGTTGACTCTACGTGAGGAGGGTGTAGTCTTTATGATGCTTCAGGAGTTGGCTTGGGTTGTGTGTTAATGCAGAAGGGGAAAGTGATTGCCTATGTTTCTAGGCAGTTGAAATCCCATGAGAAGAACTACCCTACTCATGATTTGGAATTGGCGGTTGTGGTATTTGTACTCAAGTTATGGCATCATTATTTGTATGGGGTGCATTGTGAGATCTTCACTGATCATCGGATTCTTCAGTATATCTTTAGCCAGAAGGATTTGAACTTGAGGGAACAGAGATGGCTTGAGTTGCTGAAGGACTATAATGTGACCATTCTATATCATCCACGAAAGGCCAATGTTGTGGCCGATGCTCTGAGTAGGAAGACTCCTAGCATGGGGAGTCTTGCAGCGCTTAATATTGAGGACAGACCATTGTCTAGAGATGTGCAGATATTAGCTAACAGTCTTGTCCGCTTGCAGATATCAGAAGTGAGTGATGGGATGATTGCTTTTTATTGAGGCTCGGTCTTCTTTAGTCGAGCAAATCCGTGCACACCAGTTTGATGATGAAAAATTATGTCTCATTCGACACAAAGTATTGAAAAGGGAAGCTAAGGAGGTTGTCCTTGATTCTTGGATTTGAGGCAGAATTTGTGTGCCTAAGACAAGATATTTAATTAGATTGATTCTTGAGGAGGCCCATTGTTCTCCGTTTTCCATCCATCCGGGAGCGGC
This sequence comes from Solanum chilense, assembly GCA_032847665.1. Taxonomy (NCBI): domain Eukaryota; kingdom Viridiplantae; phylum Streptophyta; class Magnoliopsida; order Solanales; family Solanaceae; genus Solanum; species Solanum chilense. Next base: position 54,541,792 of record CM064969.1, on the reverse strand, counting down.
GAAGATGTATCATGATCTGAGTCAGCATTAGTGGTGGTGTAGGATCAAGAGAGATATTTCAGACTTTGTTTCGAGGTGTTTGAATTGCCAGCAGATCAAGTGTGAGCACCAGCGGCCCGGGGGTGTATCTCAGAGGATGCCTATTCCTACTTGGAAGTGGGAGCGGATTACTGTGGACTTTGTTTAGGGTTTGCCTACCACAATGGGTGGTTATTACTCTATTTGGGTTGTTGTTGATAGGCTGACCAAGTGTGCCCACTTCCTTCCGGTGCGGGTGAAGTATACGCAAGAAAAGTTAGTCGAGCTATATATTAGTCAGACTGTTCAACTACATGGAGTTCCTATTTCTATCATATCAGATCGAGGTTCACTATTTACTTCTCATTTTTTGAAGGCATTACAACATGGTCTGTGTACTTAGTTAGATATTAGTACGGCATTTCACTCTTAGACAGATGGTCAATCTGAGCAGACCATTCAGGTATTGGAAAATATGCTTCGAGCGCGTGTGATCGATTTTGGTGCTAGATGGGATCAACATTAACTATTAGTGAAGTTTGCCTATAATAACAGTTATCACTTTAGTATCCAGATGCCCCTACTTGAGGCGTTGTATGAAAGACGGTGTAGGTCTCCGATTGGTTGGTTTGATTCGGCGGAGATGGACTCTTTGGATACAGACTTGCTGAGAGATGCTATGGACCAAGTCCGTATGATTGAGTATAAATTATTGACAACTCAGAGTCTACAGATGAGTTATGCAGACCGGAGAGTTAGAGCCTTGGTGTTTATGGAGGGTGATGATGTTTGGCTCCGAGTATCACCCATGAAGGGTGTGATGAGGTTTGGAAAGAAGGGCAAGCTTATCCCTAGGTTCATTGGACCTTTTGAGATTTTGAGCCGAGTGCGAGAGATGGCCTATAAGTTGGCCTTGCCACCTAGTTTGTCGGCAGTTCATCGTGTTTTCCATGTCTCTGTGGTTTGGAAGTATATTGCATAAGAATCTCATGTGATTTCACTCGTTTCTGTGGTGTTGGGTCCATACTTGACATATGAGGAGGAGCCTATAGCTATATTGGATAGGAAAATCCGAAAGCTTAGGACCAAGAAGCTTGTTTCGGTGAAGGTGCAAAGGAAGCACCGTTTAGTAAGAGAAGCAACTTGGGAGACAGAGTCCGACATGCGTGGCAGATATCCTCAACTTTTTGAAGCATCAGGTACTTTATTTTACTTTATGTTCGAGGACGAACAAGATTTTTAGTGGTGGATAATGTAATGCCCGGAAGGTCATTTTTGGAAAGTTTGAATATTTGCTTAACTTGAGTTAATTAATGGATGAATAATTGTAGATAATTGATTAAATTGATAAATAATGGGCTAAAGTGATAAAAATTTTAAGACCTTATACCTTTAGACTATTTAATAAAAAAAAGTGGGTAAAGTTTCACCACTTTTCGTACATAAATTATTCAGAAAAAGATAAAAGGAAAAGAAAAAAAAAGGGCGAAGGGTTTCTCTGCACTTGTGGCTTACGAACTGCTTAAGGTAAGTTTCTTTTCCATTAGTTTCTTTATTCCTGCACATAGATGTGTGTATATAGCAATATTTTATAGTTAATTATATATATGTGTGTATAATATTAAATGAAGATTGCATGTGAATAAAAAAAGTTGAATAGAAAATCACGTGAATAGTTAAAACCATTTGAATCATTAGTGGATCAATGATTGGTTCATGATGAGCCAATCATTAGTAAGTCAATAAAATGGTTCATAATGAGCCAATCATTAGAGGGTTGAAAGGGAAAAAACATGATGCAGAATATGTTAATGGCATCATTAGACGTAAATTTCAGAATATTAGTTATTATATTATGGTTCAAGTTTTGATATATTGGTATGTAATTTAAATATTAGATGAATAAAATTTTGTGAGTACCATTTAAATTATGACGTTGGAAAAATTTGGGATGCAATCCTAAACTTGAAACTTGAAAACTATGATAGTGGAAATTTTAATTGACATCAAGAACTACAAACTTGATTATAAATTTGGGGTGTATTTTTAGGTCAAGGTTAAACATAGTAAAATGTGAGTGTTGTTAGTTCTGAAACCTTATTGTGAATATATACTTGAATAGATTCCATTGGTTCAGAAGCTCAACAGAAAGGGAAGGCTCAAGTCCAAGAGTAATAATTCGATTGGCTAAGGCAAGTGTAATGACCCGGAAGGTCATTTTTGGAAATTTTGAATATTTGCTTAACTTGAGATAATTAATGGTTGAATAATTGTAGATAAATGATTAAATTAATAGTTAATGGGCTAAAGTGATAAAAAAAAATAAGACCTTATACTCTTTAGCCTATATTTAATAATAAAAAAAGAAGAAGTAAAACTTCACCACTTTTGGTACATAAATAATTCAGAAAAAGAAATAAAGAAAAGAAAAAAAAAGAGGGGCGAAGGGTTTCTGCACCTGCTGATTACGAACTGCCTCATGTAAGTTTCTTTTGCCTCTATGTATTTCTTAATTGCTGCACTCATTATATGCATATAACAATATTATATAGGTAATTGTTATCATATTATATATATGTATGATGATTGCCAATTCGAGCCTTAAAAACTAAATAAGAAATCTTGAATTGTGATAATATTGGCATTATTTTGTTAGTGGGTATTCAATGGTCAATTGTGATTAATTTTGGTTAGTTTGATTATAGATAATTTAGTGTGTGTTGCTGAATAAAGAAAAATAAAAAAAAATAAAAAAAATTGTTCCACGTGGCTCCTAGAAAGAAATTTTGAAACTAAATTTAATGCAAATATATATATGGGTAATGATTGCTATATTATGTGTGGTTAGTGGATAATTTAGTTTAATTTCTTATTCTTATCACATTATGGGTTAAGTTTTGGAATATTGAGGTAAGTAACAAAATATTAGATCTATCATATTATATAAATACCAATCGAATTATGATAGTTGAAATGTTAATTGACATCGAGAATTACAAATTTGATTATAAATTTGGGGTGTATTTTTAGGTCAAGGTTAAACACATAAAAGTGTGAGTGTTGTTAGTTCTAAAACCTTATTGTGAATATATACTTGAATAGATTCCATTGGTTCAGAAGCTCAACGGAAAGGGAAGGCTCAAGTCCAAGAGTAATTATTCAATTGGCTAAGGCAAGTGGATTTCTAAACCCTTGTTAAGCGTTTGAAACTCGTGTATTTTCTTGTGTGGTATTAATAATGACTTGGAGACTTGTTGCTTATTTGTTGGTGTTGTATTCCTTGTTGTAAATAGTGTTCTTTTTTTCAAAATGGTTATCTCCTCATTTCTCATTTGAGCATGTCAATTGCATTGTATCTGAGACATAATTGTGATAATATTTAAGTGATAAGAGGATGTACTATTTTGAGGGTCGTATCGCGCACCACAATGGTATTATATTTCGAGGGACGTATCGCGCGCCGCGATGGTTACTATTATCGAGGGTTGTGTCGTGCTCCGCGACAGATGCATGGACAGATATGTCCCCCATGGGTACCGGACTGAGAGAGAGCGGGTGTGTATCGTTAAGAAAGACATGCATCACAATATTTCACATTGCATCTCATGGCATTGCACATTTTATTATTGATGAACTTGAACACGTGTTTTGATGATCTTGTGATTGAATCTCTATGAAGCTTCTGACTGTTAAATATTTAGTTGTTATTGAGAATGTGTAAAGTGATAGAGTGTGGTTATTGAGTTGTGTGTTTGGTAAACAGTTAGGCTGTAGTGTGCAGGTTTAGATAGGGCGTAAGGAGTACCCATATTTTGTTCACTTAACTTGTGTTTAGATGTTTTCTTGTTGGGTACCGCGTGGTTTTGTACTCACCCATTGCTTCTACAAATTTTTGTAGGTTACGAGCCCGGATTTTGGTGATAGCTTCCATTCTCTTCGTTTCCGAGGCATCTTGTGGAGGATTGTGAGGTAGCTGCTTGTCATCTCAGCGAACTTTCCTACTCTAGTTTATGACTTTGTTTTTACTTGAAAGACAACTTCATTTTAAACTTCTATTTTATTTCAATTCTAATATTTACATTAGAGGCTTGTGCAAGTGACAACCTGATTTGGGGATTGGATTAATATGACTTGGTTTCATAATAGGAATTGTTGTTGGATTGTCATTTACTTCCGCACTTTGTTAGATATTGGGTTTTAGGCTGACTTGTCTTGGTGGGATAAGACGAGTGCCATCACACCCATTTTTGGGTCGTGATAAAATGGTATCAGAGCCCCAGGTTCATAGGTCTCACGTGTATACAAGCCGAGTCTACGTAGAGTCTCAAGGATCAGTACGGAGACGTCTGTACTTATCTTTGAGAGGCTACAAGGATTACTAGGAAACTTCTTTTTTGTTCATTCTTTCTCATCGGGCGTAGTCAGCTTCTTCAGTACTGAGTTGTTATATACTATTTTGACACATGACGAGGACTATAACTAATGTTACTGGTGGTAGAGGGGAGGCACTTCCTGAGGCAGTTGTTGAGGCGCCAGCTAGAGGTAGGGGTAGATCTTGAGCTAGAGGTCGTGCTAGTAGTACGACAGTAGCAAGAGGTCGTGGACGTAGAGAAGCACCAGTGAGAGGTCGTGCTAGATAGGTCTCTACAGAACCTCATATTGATGGTAGAGAGGACCAGGTTCCTACAGATCCTGTAGTCACACCTTTGCTTCAGGATACACTATTGAGGGTGTTAAGTGTGCTAGAGGGCTTTTCTCAGGGTGGTGGTGCAACTACCACACCACATAACTCTCGTACTAGAGAGGGTGATCAGATCCAAGAGCAGAAACAAGCTCCATTTGTTCAGGATGCGGTAGGGAAACTACCAGTAGATCCCGCGGTTCAGAATGATGTTGCACCAGTAATTGGGGGTCAAGTTGCATCGAGGGTTATTCTGACAGAGGATGAGAGGCGTAGGTATGAGAGATTTCAAAAGATGGACCCACCTCAGTTTCAGGGTGGGAAGAGCGAGGACGCTCATGAGTTTCTAACTACCTGCCGAGAGTTACTAGAGGTGATTGGATTAGCTGAGTCACATGGGGTTCGATAAGCTACACTCCAGCTTCGTGGACCAGCGAGAGACTGGTGGAGGACTTATTCAGGGGGTTTGCCAGTTGGATCTCCTCCAGTGACATGGGAGCAATTTGCTAGTGCATTCAAAGATCGTTTTATCCCATGAAGCGTGAGAGAGAAGAGTCGCTTGAGGTTTGAGTGTCTGAGACAAGGTGGTTTATCGGTTACAGAGTATGAGACGCATTTTTGCCAGTTGTCTAGGCATGTGTTGGCCATTATTCCAAATGAGACAGAGAGGATCCGCAGATTTGTGAAAGGATTGAATTTCTCTATCAGGTCAGTTGTGTTTCAGACATCTAGGGAGGGGGCTTCTTTCCAGTCCATTGTGAGCGCCGCCAAAGAGGCGGAATTGATGGAGAGAGAGGAGTTTGGGGACCCAAAAAGAGCTCGTATATCAGGTCAGTTTCATGGTGCCTCATCTGGAGGTAGGGGATCACAAAGAGTGAGTGGTTCTTTTCAACAGCGGGGACCTATTCATGAATCTATGCCGACATTTGAGGTAGGCCAGACATCTAGGGGTTCTTATGGCCCGGGTCAGGGCTCGTACGGTTCACAGTAGTAACCTACAGGGCGAGGAAATTATAGTGGGTTTTCAGGGTCCACACAACAGTTCCCAGGTCAAAGATTTTATTTTACTTGTGGAGATCCCGATCATCTAATGCGGCAGTGTACTTCACAAAGGGGTCGTGGTGGGCCTCGACCTAATTCTTCATTCCAGACTAGACCTCCAGCACCACAGGGTAGAGGTCGTGGCAGAGTTCAGTCAGGTAGAGGTGATAGAGTTTATAGTAGTGGTGCTGCAGCTCAGCAGAGTGGGGGTAGAGGTACCACCCAGGATGGAGGTGGACGAGGAGGCCACTGCTATGCTTTCCCCGGGAGACCTGAGGCAGAGACCTCTCATGCTGTTATTACAGGTATCATCCCAGTATGCCATCGACCTGTGTCTGTGTTGTTTGATCTAGGTTCTACATTATCTTATGTGTCTACGTATTTTGCTGCTAAATTTGATATGATATGTGATAGCATGACTGTACCTATTCGTGTTTCTACACCCGTGGGTAAGCCCTTAGTGGTGGATCGAGTGTATCGATCCTGTCTTATTTCATTGGCTGGGTATGACACTTGGGTAGACTTAATCATTCTGGGGATGGTAGACTTTGATGTTATCTTGGGTATGGATTGGCTTTCTTCTTATCATGCTATCCTTGATTGTAATGCTAATACTGTGACTTTAGCAATACCTGGTGTTCCAAGGGTTTAGTGGAAGAGTGTTAATGGTTCTTATCCTAGCAAGGTCATCTCTTTTATTGATGCTCAGAGATTGGTGGAGAGAGGGTGTTTGTCTTACTTAGCTTTTATTTGGGATACTAGTGTCGAACAACCTCCTATGGACTCTGTTCCCGTGGTTCAGGAGTTTCTCGATGTCTTTCCTTCTGATCTTCCTAGTGTTCCTCCCGATAAGGATATTGATTTTTCTATTGATTTGGAGCCGGTCACTAAGCTTATTTCTATCCCTCCATACTATATGGCTCCAGCAGAGTTGAAAGAGTTGAAGGATTAGTTGCAGGATTTATTGAGTAAGGGTTTTATTCGCCCAAGTGTATCACCTTGGGGTGCCCCTGCATTGTTTGTGAAGAAGAAGCATGGGACTATGAGGATGTGTATTGATTACAGACAGTTGAACAAGGTAACAGTGAAGAATAAGTATCTCTTCCGCGTATTGATGACTTATTTGATCAGTTACAGGGAGCATCATTGTTCTCTGAAATTGATTTGAGGTCTAGGTATCATCAGTTGAAGATTAGGGCATTAGATATCCCTAAGAGAGCTTTTAGAACTCTATATGGGCATTATGAGTTTCTAGTGATGTCATTCCGATTGACTAATGCCCCAACAACATTCATGGAGTTGACGAATGGGGTGTTTCGGCCATACCTTGTTTCTTTTGTGATTGTTTTTATCGATGACATCTTGGTTTACTCCAAGACTGAGGAGGACCATGTCCGACACCGGAGGATTGTACTTCAGAGGTTGAGAAAGAGAAATTGTATGCCAAGTTCTCAAAGTGTGAGTTCTGGCTTACTTCTGTGACATTCTTGAGACACGTGATATTAGAGTAGATCCGGCGAAAATTTTGGCAGTTAGAGGCTAGACGCGACCTACTTCACCTACTAAGATTCGGAGTTTTGTGGGATTGGCAGGCTACTATCGACGATTTGTTCAGAGTTTCTCTACTATTGCAGCTCCATTAACTAGATTGACTCGACAGGATGTGTGTTTTCAATGGTCTGATGAGTGTGAGCAGAGCTTTCAAAAACTCAAGACTTTGTTGACTTCAGCTCCTGTGTTGACTCTACCTGAGGAGGGTGTAGACTTTACAGTGTATTATGATGCTTCAGGAGTTGGATTGGGTAGTGTGTTGATGCAAAAGGGGAAAGTTATTGCTTATGCTTCTAGGTAATTGAAGTCCCATGAGAAGAACTACCCTACTCATGATCTGGAGTTGGCGGTTGTGGTGTTTGTCCTCAAGTTATGGCGTCATTATTTGTATGGAGTGCATTGTGAGATCTCCACTGATCATCGGACTCTTAAGTATATCTTCAGCCAGAGAGATTTGAACTTGAGGCAACGGATATGGCTTGAGTTGCTGAAGGACTATGATGTGACCTTTCTATATCATCCAGGAAAGGCCAATGTTGTGGCCGATGCTCTGAGTAGGAAGACTCCTTGCATGGGGAGTCTTGCAGCACTTAGTACTATGGAGAGACCATTGGCTAGAGATGTGCAGGTATTAGCTAACAGTCTTGTCTGCTTGCAGATTTCAGAAGAGAGTGATGGGATGATTGCTTTTATTAAGGCTCGGTCTTCTTTAGTCGAGCAAATCCGTGCACACCAATTTGATGATGAAAAATTATGTCTCATTCGAGACAAAGTATTGAGAGGGGAAGCTAAGGAGGCTATCGTTGATTCTAATGGTGTATTGCGGATTCGAGGCAGAATTTGTGTGACCAGGACAGGCGATTTGATTACATTGATTCTTGAGGAGGCCCATTGTTCTCGGTATTCCATCCATCCGGGAGCGGCGAAGATGTATGATGATCTGAGTCAGCATTACTGGTGTTGTGGGATGAAGAGAGATATTTCACACTTTGTTTCGAGGTGTTTTACCTGCCAGCAGGTAAAATGTGAGCAACAGCGGCCCGGGGGTGTATCTCAGACGATGCCTATTCCTACTTGGAAGTGGGAGCGGATTACTATGGACTTTGTTGTGGGTTTACCTACCACAACGAGTGGTTATGACTCCATTTGGGTTATTGTTAATAGGCTGACCAAGTCTGCCCACTTCTTTCCGGTTCAGGTGAAGTATACGGCAGAAAAGTTAGCCGAGCTATATATCAATCAGATTGTGCGACTACATGGAGTTCCGATTTCTATCATACCAGATCGGGGTTCACTATTTACATCACATTTTTGGAAGGAATTACAACATGGTCTGGGTACTCAGTTAGATATGAGTACGGCATTTCACCCTCAGATAGATGGTCAATCTGAGCGAACCATTCAGGTATTGGAAGTTTTGCTTCGAGCGTGTGTGATCGATTTTGGTGCTAGATGGGATCAAAATTTATCCTTAGCGGATTTTTCCTATAATAACAGTTATCACTCTAGTATCCAGATGGCCCCATTTGAGGCATTGTATGGAAGATGGTGTAGCTCTCCAATAGGTTGGTTTGATTTGGTGAAGATGGACTCTTTGGATACAGACTTGCTTAGAGATGCTATGGAGCAAGTCCGTATGATTCAGTATAGATTATTGACAGCTAAGAGTCGACAGAAGAGTTATGCAGACCAGAGAATTAGAGCCTTAGTGTTTATGGAGGGTGATCATGTTTGGCTCCGAGTATCACCCATGAAGGGTGTGATGAGGTTTGGAAAGAAGGGCAAGCTTAGCCCTAGGTTCATTGGACCTTTTGAGATTTTGAGCCGAGTGGGAGAGGTGGCCTATAAGTTTGCCTTGCCACCTAGTTTGTCGGAAGTTCATCCTGTTTTTCATGTTTCTATGCTTCGGAAGTATATTCCGGATGAATCTCATGTGCTTTCACTTTATTTTGCGGAGTTGGGTCCAGACTTGACATTTGAGGAGGAGCCTATAGCTATTTTGGATTGGCAGGTTTGAAAGCTTAGGACTAAGGAGATTGCTTCAGTGAAGGTGCAATGGAAGCACCGATCATTGGGAGAGGCAACTTGGGATAGTGAGTATGACATGCGTGCCAAATATCCTCAACTTTTTGAAGCTTCAGGTACTTTCTTTTACTTTATGTTCGAGGACGAACATGATTTTTAGTGGTGGATAATGTAATGATCCGGAAGGTCATTTTTGGAAATTTTGAATATTTGCTTAACTTGAGTTAAATAATGGATGAATAATTGTGTAGAAATGATTAAATTAATAGTTAATGGGCTAAAGTGATTAAAAAAAAATTAAGACCTTATACCCTTTAGCCTATATTTAATAATAAAAAAAAGAAGTAAAAATTAACCACTTTTGGTACATAAATAATTCAGAAAAAGAAATAAAGAAAAGAAAAAAAAAAAGAGGGGCAAAAGGTTTCTGCACCTGCGGATTACGAACTGCCACATGTAAGTTTCTTTTGCCTCTATGTATTTCTTAATTGCTGCACACATTATATACATATAACAATATTATATAGGTAATTGTTATAATATTATATATGTGTATGATGATTGCCAATTTGAGCCTTAAAAACTAAATAAGAAATCTTTAATTGTGATAATATTGGCATTAGTTAGTTAGTGGGTATTCAATGGTCAATTGTGATTAATTGGTTAGTTTGATTATAGATAATTTAGTGTGTGTTGCTGAATAAAGAAAAATAAAAGAAAATTAAAAAAAATTGTTCAACATGGCTTCTGGAAAAAAATTTTGAAACTAAATTTAATGCAAATATATATATAGGTAATGATTGCTATATTATGTGTAGTTAGTAGATAATTTAGTTTAATTTCTTATTATTATCACATGATGGGTTAAGTTTTGGAATATTGAGGTAAGTAATTAAATATTAAATCTATCATATTATATAAATACCAATCGAATTATGATAGTTGAAATGTTAATTGACATCGAGAATTTCAAATTTGATTATAAATTTGGGGTGTATTTTTAGGTCAAGGTTAAACACATAAAAGTGTGAGTGTTGTTAGTTCTAAAACCTTATTGTGAATGTATACTTGAATAGATTCCATTAGTTCAGAAGCTCAACGGATAGGGAAGGCTCAAGTCCAAGCGTAATTATCCGATTGGCTAAGGCAAATGGATTTCTAAACCCTTGTCAAGCGTTTGAAATTCGTGTATTTTGTTGTGTGGTATTGAGAATGACTTGTAGACTTGTTGCTTATTTGTTGGTGTTGTATTCCTTGCTGTAAGTTATGCTTTGTTATCAAAATGGTTATCTTCTCATTTCTCATTTGAGCATGTCAATTGCATTATATCTGAGACATGATTGTGATAAGAGTTAAGTGATAAAAGGATTGTAACGACCTGTTTAGTCGTTTTGAGCAGCAGATGTTTTTTCTGGAAAAACTGGCTGAGACGACGGATACCACGACGGACCGTCATGGGCACGACGGACCGTCGAGGGTGTCTCGTTCCAAAACACTTAGGAATTCTGAAATTTGAGTGCTGAAATCGACTCTCTGAACTCTGTGACGGACCTGCAGGACGGACCGTCAAAGATACGACGAACCGTCGTGAGCCCCCATTTCAAAACACTTCAACTCTTGAAAATTTGGTACTGGGAACAATTCTCTGAACGTCGTGACGGAAGTGCAGGACGGACCGTCGTGAGTACAACGGACCGTCACAGACTCTTCAAGGAAATTGAGTCTCTGATCGTTGCGATGGACCTGCAAGACGAACCGTCGCAGCTATGACGGACCGTCACAGGTTGCGTAATTCCAGGCGGAGTCGGATTTCTGTGTAAGTTTTAAAGGGGCGTTTTGGACTATTCCTGCTATAATTATAAAATTCGTGGGTTTATATTAATAACTCAATTTCTTGGGGGATAAAAGAGGTAACCTTGAGTTAATTAGTGGGGTACTATTGTCATCTTTTATACTTAATTATATGCTAATTAGGGTAAAAGAAAGAGGGTTTGAATAAGAAAAATAGAAAGAACAAAGAGAGGGAAAGAGAACGATCGAGAGGGAGGAAAAATGCAGCTTTGGGGATTTTCTTGCTTGATCACGAATCTTCGGTGGAGGTAGGTTATGGTTTTTACGTTATTCGTAGTAGACTCTTAATAGCGAATGATATGTATTGGTAGTATTGTAAACCCTTCTATATGCTTAATTGTATGCTTGCATGAATATGATTATGTGATAGTGATAAAATAAGCATGATGAAGTTATTGAATCCAAAATCTTGAAAGAAACCCTAATTCACTTTGTTAATGATGATGCCTTGGTATAAAAGAAGGCTTGATGAATAACATAATGAGATTGATGATGCGTTGGTATAAAAGAAGGCTTGATGAATTAGGGGATCGGGTGCCACGTTCCGGTACCAGGATAGAAATAGAGGATCGGGTGCCACGTTCCGGTACCAGGATAGAATGAGGATCGGAGTGTCACGTTCCGACACCAGGATTGTATTATGTATCAGGTGCCACGTTCCGGTACCAGGATAGAATGAGGATCGGAGTGTCACATTCCGACACCAGGATAGTATATGGATCGGGTGCCACGTTCCGGTACCAGGATAGAATGAGGATCGGAGTGCCACGTTCCGGCACCAGGATAGAATATGGATCGGAGTGTCACGTTCTGACACTGGGATAGAATATGGATCAGAGTGTCACGTACCAACACGAGAGGAATAAAGATAATGAATCTTGAAAGATGTTAATATACTCAATGTAATGAACCTAATTCCCAAATGAGTATGGTATTGAGCCTTGCGTCCTCATGGATGAACTTGGTGGTACTTATTAATGATTTAGTACTTGTTGTTGCTACATGTTGAGTATTGTAGTTGATTTATGATATTATCTGATATATACTGTTTTCTATTTTGAGTTGGCCGATGATATCTACTCAGTACTCGTGTTTTGTACTGACCCCTACTTGTATGTTTCTTTCTTTGTTATATGTGGAGTGCAGCAAACGCGCCGTCGTCTTCAACTCAACCGTAACTCTAGCCAGTCTTCATCAAGCCAGATTTCAGGGTGAGCTCTATGCTTCTAGCTTGGACTGGATCTTCTTCTTCAAGTCTTGATGCCTTGAATTTCCGGCATGGACTAGCTTTTTATGTATTTTAGTTTCTTAGATTAGTAATTTGAGGATAGATGTTCTTGTGATGATTACTTCAAGATTTTGGGGATAATGAGTTATAAATTTTAGAAATTATTTTGTTGATTTTGTTAATGAATTTAAGTCTTCCGCATTGTATTTTGTTCAATATGTTTGGGTTTAGATTGGTTGGTTCGCTCACATATGAGGATAAGTGTGGGTGTCAGTCGCGGCTCGCTTTTGGGTCGTGATAAACTTGGTATCAGAGCATTAGGTTTGTTGGTCTCATCACACAAGAACGAGTCTAGTAGAGTCTTAAGCAACGGTAGGGGGACGCCTTTACTTTTCTTTGAGAGGCTATAGGACTTTAGGAAAAATTCCATTCTTTCTTTCTTTCTTTCGTGCTATTACTTGGATCCAATTGGTATCTAGGTGATACAAATTGGTATCTGACCATCTTCACTCTATTTCACAGATGGTTAGAACTAGAGCAACGACTGCACCAACACCAACACCGGCAAGACAAAAAACGTCTGAGCTAGCCACTGGGGCTGTAGCTCGAAGAGGAGTAGTGGCGAGAGGCCGTGGAAGAGGTCGTGGGAGGACGTCCTCTAGATGAAGAGGACAAGCACCTAGCCCATCTGGTACTAGGGCGGTGACTCCTCCACCGACTGAGGAAGTGATAACAGAGGGTGAGGAAAGGGTGAATGAACAAGTGCAGAACGAGGAATTTCCACCCCAACCTACCCTAGAAATGATTAATCAGGTTCTTGCTTATCTTAGCGGGTTATCTGATCAGGGCCAGACACCTCCAGTGTTTTCTGCACCAGCACCTCAGGTTCCGGAGGTACAACATGCGGCTAATGTGGCTCCTCGCATGGATGCCTAATTAGAAATAGGCACGTTTCCACGTCTGACTACAGGGCCTATAATGACAAATGATCAGCATGAACTTTTCTGTAAGTTCTTGAAATTGAAACCCCCAGTCTTCAAGGGTGCTGAATCTGAGGATGCTTACGATTTTCTGGTTGATTGTCATGAGCTACTACACAAGATGGGTATAGTAGAACGGTTTGGTGTTGAGTTCGTGAGTTATCAGTTTCAAGGGAACGCCAAAATGTGGTGGCGGTCAGATGTTGAGTGTCAACCAACAGAGGCACCACCTATGACTTGGGCATCATTCTCTAGTTTGTTTATGGAGAAGTATATTCCAAGGACTTTGCTCGACTCCAGAGAGTGTTATGGATGTGGGGAGACTGGACATATTAAGAGGTATTGTCCAAAACAGAGTTACAGACCCCCAATAGCTAGAGGTAGAGGTGGTCATGGTAGAGGTCGTTATTCTGGAGGACGTGGTGGTTGAGGTAATGGTGGTCACCAAAACGGCCGAGGTGATGGGAAACTGGAGCTACGACAACACCACATGGTAGGGGCAACGGGTAGACTGGTGATAGGGCCCATTGTTACGCTTTCCCTGGGAGATCTGAAGCAGAGGCATCTGATGCTGTTATCACAGGTAATCTTTTGGTTTGTGATTGCATGGCTTCTGTATTATTTGATCCTGGCTCCACGTTTTCATATGTATCTTCATCATTTGCTACTGGCCTTAATTTACATTGTGAATTGCTTGACATACCTATTTGTGTGTCTACTCCGGTGGGTGAGTCTATGATAGTTGAAAAAGTGTATAGGTCTTGTTTGGTGACTTTTGTGGGGAGCAATACTTATGTAGACTTGGTTATCTTAGAAATGGTTGATTTTGATGTAATTCTGGGTATGACTTGGCTTTCTCCGAATTTTGCGATATTGGATTGTAATGCTAAAACTGTGATGTTAGCTAAGCCTGGGAAAGATCCGTTAGTGTGGGAGGGAGACTACACTTCCACTCTGGTTCGTATCATCTCTTTTCTTCGTTCTAAGAGAATGATTAGTAAGGGGTGTTTAGCTTTCTTGGCACATCTCAAGGATGACACTACTCAAGTACCTTCAATTGAGTCGGTTTCGGTAGTCCGTGAGTTTCTGGATGTGTTCCCTGCAGATCTTCCTGGTATGCCACCGGATAGAGATATTGATTTCTGCATTGATCTGGAACCGGGTACTCGCCCCATATCTATACCCCCTTATAGAATGGTTCCCGCGGAGTTAAGAGAGTTAAAGGCCCAACTTCAAGAGTTGTTGAGCAAAGGCTTCATTAGACCAAGTGCATCTCCTTGGGGTGCTCCGGTGTTATTTGTGAAAAAGAAGGATGGGAGCTTTCGGATGTGCATAGACTACAAATAACTGAATAAGGTAACTATTAAGAACAAGTATCCCATTCCTCGCATTGATGACTTGTTCGATCAGTTACAAGGTGCTTGTGTCTTCTCCAAGATTGACTTCAAAGAGGGTCTTGACATCTTTCTTAAGGGTTTCTTTCAACGCCTTACAATTTTTTCTCATCAGGACTTGAGATCCGGTTACCCTAAATTGAAAAAACGGCAACGGATGTGCCAAAGACTGCTTTTGTGGTAATGTCTTTTGGTCTTACAAATGCCCCTCCTGCGTTCATGAGCTTGATGAACGGGATTTTCAAGCCATATCTGGATCTCTTTGTGATCGTATTTATTGATGATATACTGATATACTCAAAGAGTAAGAAGGAACATGAGGAGCATTTGAGAATGGTGTTAGAGTTGTTGAGGAAGAAGAAGCTTTATGCCAAATTCTCCAAGTGTGAGTTTTGGCTAGATTCAGTGTCGTTCTTGGGGCATGTGGTTTCTAAGAATGGAGTGATGGTGGATCCATCTAAGATTGAGACAGTGAAGAATTGGGTAAGAGCTACTAATGTGTCAGAAATAAGGAGCTTTGTTGGTTTAGCTAGCTACTACCGCCGATTTGTCAAGGGATTCTCTTCTATTGCTTCCAAATTGACGAACTTGACTAAGCAGAATGTTCCATTTGTATGGTCAGATGAATGTGAGGAAAGCTTTCAGAAACTTAAGACCTTGTAGACTACCGCACCAATTCTTACCTTGCCAGTAGAGGGTAAGAATTTCATCGTTTATTGTGATGCATCCTATTCTGGTTTGGGTGCAGTGCTAATGCAATAGAAGAATGTGATTGCTTATGCTTCGAGGCAATTAAAGGTGCATGAACGTAACTATCCGACCCACGATTTGGAGTTGGCTGCGGTAGTGTTTACATTAAAGCAATGGAGACACTATCTATATTGGGTCAAGTGTGAAGTCTACACAGATCATCGTAGCCTACAGTATTTCTTTACTCAGAGGGATTTGAATTTGAGACAGAGGAGATGGATGGAAATACTAAAGGACTATGATGTTACCATCTTGTATCACCCAGGAAAGGCTAATGTGGTAGCAGACGCCTTAAGTAGAAAAGCAGGGAGCATGGGAAGTTTAGCCCACTTACAAGTCTCTAGACGCCCGTTGGCTAGAGAAATCCAAAACTTGGCTAATGACTTTATGAGTCTAGAAGTAAATGAGAAGGGATGATTTTTAGGTTGTGTGGAGGCGAGATCTTCTTTTCTTTACAATATTAAGGGAAAACAGTTTGATGATGAGAACCTAAGTCGAATTCGGGATATGGTGTTGCGAGGAGAGGCTGAAGAGGCCATAATGGATGAGGAAGGTGTTTTGAGAATTACGGAAAGGGTATGTGTGCCCCGTGTTGATGATTTGATCCACACTATTCTTACAGAGGCTCATAGTTCCGGATATTTTATATATCCTGGTGCAACCAAGATGTACCGTGACCTAAAGCAACACTTTTGGTGGAGTAGAATGAAGCGAGACATTATCGATTTTGTTGCTAAATGTCCAAATTGTCAACAAGTAAAGTATGAACACCAGAGGCCCGGAGGAACACTTCAAAGAATGCCCATTCCTAAATGGAAGTGGGAGAGAATTGCAATGGACTTCGTGGTTGGTCTTCCAAAGACATTGGGGAAGTTTGATTCTATTTGGGTAATTGTGGACAGATTAACTAAGTCTTCTCACTTCATTCCGGTCAAAGTGACCTACAATGCAGAGAAGCTAGCCAAAATCTACATCTCAGAAATCGTTCGATGACATGGAGTTCCACTTTCCATCATATCAGATAGAGGTATGCAGTTTACTTCTAAGTTTTGGAGAACCTTGCATGCTGAATTAGGTACTAGATTAGACCTTAGTACTGCATTTCATCCTCAGACCGATGGTCAGTCTGAGCAAACGATTCAAGTGTTGGAGGATATGCTTCATGCATGTGTGATAGAATTTGGTGGCCATTGGGATAACTTCTTACCCTTGGCAGAGTTTTCATACAATAATAGCTATTACTCCAGTATTGACATGGCTCCATTTGAAGCACTGTATGGGAGGAGATGTAGGTCTCCCATTGATGCATTTCAGGTTAGACCTTGGGGTACGGATCTGTTGAGGGATTCATTGGAAAAGGTGAAAGCTATTCAAGAAAAGCTTTTAGCGGCTCAAAGTAGGCAAAGGGAATATGCGGATCGAAAGGTTAGAGACTTGGAGTTCATGGAAGGTTAATAAGTCCTTCTGAAGGTTTCACCCATGAAAGGGGTGATGCGGTTTGGAAAAAGGGGTAAGCTAAGTCCAAGGTATATTGGACCATTTGAAGTACTTAAGCGAGTAGCGGAGGTGGCTTATGAATTAGGCTTGCCTCCAGGGCTGTCAGGAGTACATCCGGTATTTCACGTGTCTATGTTGAAAATATACCATGGGGATGGAAATTACATCATTCGTTGGGATTCGGTTCTGCTTGATGAGAATTTGTCTTTTGAGGAAGAACCTATTGCTATTTTAGATAGAGAAGTTCGCAAGTTGAGGTCGAGGGAGATTGCATCCATCAAAGTTCAATGGAAGAATCGAACAGTTGAAGAGGCCACTTGGGAGAAGGAGGCTGATATGCAAGAGAGATACCCGCACCTGTTTACAGATTCAGGTACTTCTTCTCGTCCTTGTTTTCCTTCTTTTGATCATTCGAGGACGAACGATGGGTAAATTGGTATCTATTGTAACGACCTGTTTAGTCGTTTTGAGCAGCAAATGTTATTTCTGCAAAAACTGGCTGAGACGACGGATACCACGACGGACCGTCATGGGCACGACGGACCGTCGAGGGTGTCTCGTTCCAAAACACTTAGGAATTCTGAAATTTGAGTGCTGAAATCGACTCTCTGAACTCTGTGACGGACCTGCAGGACGGACCGTCACAGATACGACGAACCGTCGTGAGCCCTTTTCAAAACACTTCAACTCTTGAAAATTTGGTACTGGGAAAAATTCTCTGAACGTCGTGACGAAAGTGCAGGACGGACCGTCGTGAGTACGACGGACCGTCACAGACTCTTCAAGAAAATTGAGTCTCTGATCGTTGCGACGGACTTGCAAGACGGACCGTCGCAGCTATGACGGACCTTCACAGGTTGCGTAATCCCAGGCGGAGTCGGATTTTTGTGTAAGTTTTAAAGGGGCATTTCGGACTATTCCTGCTATAATTATAAAATTCGTGGGTTTATATTAATAACTCAATTTCTTGGGGGATAAAAGAGGTAACCTTGAGTTAATTAGTGGGGTACTATTGTCATCTTTTATACTTAATTATATGCTAATTAGGGTAAAATAAAGAGGGTTTGAATAAGAAAAATAGAAAGAACAAAGAGAGGGAAAGAGAACGATCGAGAGGGAGGAAAAACGCAGCTTTGGGGATTTTCTTGCTTGATCACGAATCTTCGATGGAGATAGGTTATGGTTTATACGTTATTCGTAGTAGACTCTTAATAGTGAATGATATGTATTGGTAGTATTATAAACCCTTCTATATGCTTAATTGTATGCTTGCATGAATATGATTATGTGATAGTGATAAAATAAGCATGATGAAGTTATTGAATCCAAAATCTTGAAAGAAACCCTAATTCACTTTGTTAATGATGATGCCTTGGTATAAAAGAAGGCTTGATGAATTACATAATGAGATTGATGATGCCTTGGTATAAAAGAAGGCTTTATGAATTAGGGGATCGGGTGCCACGTTCCGGTACCAGGATAGAAATAGAGGATCGAGTGCCACCTTCCGGTACCAGGATAAAATGAGGATCGGAGTGTCACGTTCTGACACCAGGATAGTATTATGGATCGGGTGCCACGTTTCGGTACTAGGATAGAATGAGGATCGGAGTGTCACGTTCCGACACCAGGATAGAATATTGATCGGGTGCCACGTTCCGGTACCAGGAAAGAATGAGGATCGGAGTGCCACGTTCCGGCACCAGGATAGAATATGGATCGGAGTGTCACGTTCCGACACCAGGATAGAATATGGATCGTAGTGTCACGTACCGACACGAGAGGAATAAAGATAATGAATCTTGAAAGATGTTAATATACTCAATGTAATGAACCTAATTCCCAAATGAGTATAGTATTGAGGCTTGAGTCATCATGAATGAACTTGGTGGTACTTATTAATGATTTAGTACTTGTTGTTGCTACATGTTGAGTATTGTAGTTGATTTATGATATTATCTGATATATACTATTTTCTATTTTGAGTTGGCCGATGATATCTACTCAGTACTCGTGTTTTGTACTGACCCCTACTTTTATGTTTCTTTCTTTGTTATATGTGGAGTGAAGCAAACGCGCCGTCGTCTTCAACTCAACCGCAACTCTAGCCAGTCTTCATCAAGCCAGATTTCAGGGTGAGCTAATGCTTCTAGCTTGGACTGGATCTTCTTCTTCAAGTCTTGATGCATTGAATTTCCGGCATGGACTAGCTTTTTATGTATTTTAGTTTCTTAGATACTCTTAGATTAGTAATTTGAGGATAGATGTTCTTGTGATGATGACTTCCAGATTTTGGGGATAATGAGTTATAAATTTTAGAAATTATTTTGTTGATTTTGTTAACGAATTTAAGTCTTCCGCATTGTATTTTGTTCAATATGTTTGGGTTTAGATTGGTTGGTTTGCTCACATAGTAGGATAAGTGTGGGTCCCAGTCGCGGCTCAGTTTTGGGTCGTGACAAGGATGTACTATTTCGAGGGTCGTATCGCGCGCCGCGATGGTATTATATTTCGAAAGACGTATCGCGCCGCGATGGTTACTATTATCGAGGGTCGTGTCGTGCGCGCGACAGATGCATGGACTGATATGTCCCCCATGGGTCCCGGACTGAGAGACAGCGGGTGTGTATCATTAAGAAAGACATGCATCACAATATTTGACATTGCATCTCATGGCATTGCACATTTTATTATGGATGAAGTTGAACATATGTTTTGCTGATCTTGTGATTGTTTCTCTGTGAAGCTTGTGACTGTTGAATATTGAGTTGTTATTGAGAATGTGTAAACTGATAGAGTGTCCTTATTGAGTTGTGTGTTTGGTAAATTGTTAGGCTGTAGCGTGGAGGTTTAGATAGGGCGTAAGGAGTACCCGTATTTTGTTCACTTAACTTGTGTTTAGAGGTTTTCTTGTTGGCTACCGCGTGGTTTGGTACTCACCCCTTGCTTCTACAAATTTTTGTAGGTTACGAGCCCGAAATTTTGTGATACCTTCCATTCTCTTCGTTTCCGAGGCATCTTGTGGAGGATTGTGAGGTAGCTGCTTGTCATCTCAGCGAACTTTCCTACTCCAGTTTATGACTTTGTTTACTTGAAAGACAACTTCATTTTAGACTTCTATTTTATTTCAATTCTAATATTTACATTAGAGGCTTGTGCACGTGACAACCTGATTTTGGGGATTGGATTAATATGACTTGGTTTCATAATAGAAATTGTTGTTGGATTGTCATTTACTTCCGCACTTTGTTAGATATTGGGTTTTAGGCTGACTTATATTGGTGGGATAAGACGAGTGCCATCACACCCATTTTTGGGTCCTGACAGCAAGTGGATTTCTAAACTCTTGCCAAGCATACGAAATTAGTGTATTTCCTTGTGTGATGTTGAGAATGATTTGGAGACTTGTTGCTTATTTGTTGGCGTTGTATTCCTTGTTGCAAATTGTGCTTTGTTATCAAAATGACTATCTCCTCATTTTTATTTTAATATGTAATTCAAACTGCATTTTAAGCATGGTTGTGATAAGATTTAGGTGATAAGAGGATGTACCATTTCGAGGGTCGTATCACACGCCGTGATGGATATTATATTTCAAGAGTCGTATTGGGGGCCACGACAGTTACTATTATCGAGGGTCATGTTGTGCGCCGCGACACATGCATGGACAGATTTGTCCCCCATGGGTCCCAGAATGAGAGATAGCGGGTGTGTATCTTTAAGAAGGACATGCATTACTATATTTGACATTGCATCTCATGGCATTGCACATTTTATTATTGATGAACTTGAACACGTGCTTTGCTGATCTTGTGATTGTTTCTTTGTGAAGCTTGTGACTGTTGAATGTTAAATTGTTATTGGGAATGTGTAAACTGATAGAGTGTGGTTATTGAGTTGTGTGTTTGGTAAACTGTAAACTGTTAGGTTGTAGCGTGGAGGTTTAGATAGAATGTAAGGAGTACCCGTATTTTGTTCACTCAACTTGTGTTTAGAGGTTTTCTTGTTGGGTACAGCGTGGTTTGGTACTCACCCCTTGCTTCTACATATTTTTTGTAGGTTACGAGCCCGGATTTTTGTGATACCTTCCATTCTCTTCGTTTCCGAGGCATCTTGTGGAGGATTGTGAGGTAGCTGCTTGTCATCTCAGCGAACTTCCCTACTCCAGTTTATGACTTTGTTTTTACTTGAAAGACAACATCATTTTAGCCTTCTATTTTGTTTCAATTTTAATATTTACATTAGAGGCTTGTGCACGTGACAACCTGGTTTTAGGGATTGAATTAATATGACTTAGTTTCATAATAGAAATTGTTGTTGGATTGTCATTTAATTCCTCACTTTATTAGATATTGGGTTTTAGGCTGACTTGTCTTGGTAGGATAAGACGAGTGTCATCACACTCATTTTTGGGTCGTGACAATTCACCAGCTAAACCACATTATAAATTTTAATATATTTGAGAAACTTAATATCTTTTTAAGTCTAATTAGTTTAGTTTTGACTTAATTCAAACATTATATCACCAACTAAACCACATTATATATTTTAACTTATTTGAAAAACTTAACAACTTTTTAAGTCTAATTAGTTAGTTATAAAATAATTCCAACACTATAGTCACTAAATCACATTATATATTTTAATATATTTGAAGAACTTAACAACTTTTTATGTCTAATTAGTTTAGTTTACTTAATTCCAAGACTATATTCACCAACTAAACCACATTATATATTTGAACTTATTTTAAGAATTTAATAACTTTTTAAGTCTAATTAGTTTAGTTTTCACTTTATTACAACACTATATTCACAAACTAATCAATATTATATCTTTTAATATATTTGAAGAACTTAACAACTTTTTAAGTCTAATTAGTTTCGTCTTATCTTGATTCCAACACTATATTCACCAACTAAACCAAATTATATATTTTAACTTATTTGAAAACTTAGCAACTTTTTAAGTCTAATTAGTTTAGTTTTAACTTAATTTTAACAATATATTCACCAACTAAACAATATTATATATTTTAACTTATTTGAAGAACTTAACAACTTTTGAAGTCTAACTAATTTAGCTTTTATTTAATTCCAACACTATATTCACCAACTAAACCATATTATTATTTTAATATATTTGAAGAACTTAATAGTTTTTTAAGTCTAATTAGTTTACTTTTAACTTAATTCCAACACTGTATTCACCAACAAAACCACATTATATATTTTAACTTATTTGAATAATTTGATAATATTTAAAATCTAATTAGTTTAGCTTTCTTACTTAATTTCAACACTATATTCACCAATAAAACCACATTATATATTTTAACTTATTTAAAAAAACATAATAACTTTTTAAGTCTAATTAGTTTAATTTTACCTTAATTCAAGATTATATTTACCAACTAAACCACAATATATATTTTAACTTCTATGAAGAATTTAATAACTTTTTAAGTCTAATTAGTTTAGTTTTAACTTAATTTCAGCATTATATTAACTGACTAAACCACATTACATATTTTATCTTATTTGATGAACTTTGCAACTTTTTAAGTCTTACAAATTTAGTTTTTACTTAATTCCAATACTATGTTCACCAGCTAAACCACATTATAAATTGTTATATATTTGAGGAACTTACTAACTTTTTAAGTATAATTAGTTTAGTTTTGACTTAATTTCAACCCTATATAACCAGCCAAACCACATTACATATTTTAACTTATTTGAAGAACTTAACAACTTTTGAAGTCTTACTAATTTAGCTTTTACTTAATTCCAACACCATATTCACCAACTAAACCACATTATATATTTTAATATATTTGAAGAACTTAATAGTTTTTTTAAGTCTAATTAGTTTACTTTTATCTTAATTCCAACATTGTATTCACCAACAAAATCACATTATATATTTTAACTTATTTGAATAATTTGATAATATTTAAAATCTAATTAGTTTAGCTTTCTTACTTAATTTAAACACTACATTCACCGATAAAATCACATTATATATTTTAACTTATTTGAAAAAACATAATAACTTTTTAAGTCTAATTAGTTTAGTTTTAACTTAATTCAATATTATATTCACAAACTAAACTACATTATATATCTTAACTTATTTGAATAATTGAATAACTTTTTAAGTCTAATTAGTTTAGTTTTTACTTAATTCCAACACTATATTCACTAACTAAACCCCGATATATATTTTAACTTATTTGAAGAACTTAACAATTTTTTAAGTCTAATTAATTTAGTTTAAACTTAATTCAACGCTATAATCACCAACTAAACCAGATGTAACGACCCTCTCAGTCGTTTTAGGAATTCTAACCATTATTTTTATACTAACTTTTTTAGTACATTTTATAAATAATTTATATAACTTATAAGAATGAGTGATATGATTTTCAGATTTAATAAAGTATTATTTTGTTGCTAATAATGATGGAAAAAGAAAAAAAAGTAGAAAATAAATAAAATAAAATGAAAGGGGCAGAATGCCCTAAGTGGTTGAAAGTATGAGACGGCATAAGAGAGGTTGAAAAAAAAAGAACGACCTGACCAAAAAAAAAAAGTAGAGAAGAGAAGAAAAGAAAAACAAAAGGAAAAAAGGAAAAGAAGGAGAAAAATCGATATTTTCATCTCAAGACGTCAACGAAATTATTTGCATCCTTTCTATTAAATTCTTATGTAATTAAGAGGATTTTTAGGTTAAAACGTGTATAATTTATATAAATATGTGAACTTGTGATTATGCATAGAGGTCATTGTATACTAAATTTTTTTTTAATTATTATTATTATATTTGGTGAAAATTTAATCTTTTTATATACCTATAGTAATGGCTGTCAACATAAACTTGAACTTGAAAATTAAGGACAATTATTGGGAATTTATAATAAATTAACCATGTATTAATCATTGGCTACAAATTATGGGAATTGGGTTGTTGTTTCTTGGCGGAGGTTACAGGTGGTGTAACTTGACTTAAATTTTTGAATTTACCTTGTAGTTGTTACTTTATAGGTGAAGTTTTAAAATATAGATATAGGCAATCAAATATTGATTATATTGTATTACATAAATATTATTAGATTTATAAAATTGGAGAAGTTGAAACTTAACTCTAGGCTTGAAATTTGAAAATATGAGAATTGACATATTAGTTGGGATCAAGACTTAAGAACTTGATTATACAATTGAGTGAGTTTTTGGGTGTAGACTAAATCTATTGTAATATGGGTGTTGTTAGTTTCAAAACTTTATATTGATTATATATGGATAAATTACATAAGTTTGACAGCTCAACGAAAAAGGAAGGCTCCACTTCTTGAGTCATTGTTCAACTATTTGAGGCAAGTGGATTTTTAATCTCTTATTAAGTGTGTAGAATGCGTGTATTTCCTTGTGATATATGTTTGGGAGTAATAAGACTTGGTGATGGGTTCACTTGTCTACATTGATTAATTCTAATGATGAAAACAAAGGGTAATTAAAGGTAATGTGAATAATTGCTTATGCGTTATGTGTTGATAAGGGAGAATGGTTGTAATGACCCGGACCCGAAAAAGTTATTTTTTTGATAATTTTGAATAGTCATTTAACTATATTAATTAATTTGGGGGTAATTTAGTTATTTTTAATAATAATGGGTCAAGTCTGAAATATAAATATAGGTTAATGAGGAGTGCTACTTTTAATAACATAAGTAATTTAAAAGAAAAGAAGACAGAAAGGAAAGCAGAAACTACCTGTGAGTGGCGGCTGGCGTCGACACCACTTCAACTCGTCCAGGTAAAGAGCAAAGCATGCTATCGAAATATATATATATATATTAGTTTATTATTATTGTAATGTTTTGAAATAGAAAGGATTTAATTTTTAATTGCATATAAATATGCAAATTAGTATATATGCAGTACCGTTTTTCTTTGTATTTTTAAAAAAATTGGATGGCCAATGTGATCATTGGAAAATGATCCTTGTTAATCCTTGGGAATGATGATTTGAATTTAGGAAAAAGATTCACAATTCAATTGAAAAAATAATAATAATAATAATAATAATAATTTAAAAAAAATCTGCAGACCTATGTTGTTCACCCATTCCTATGTTACTTTGATTTTTGGAGATAGTTTTTATATGTTGGCATATTATAGCAAGTAATTAAATATTAGGTAGTGGATATTACGTGAATATTATTAAATTTATAATATTGGATGAATTGGAATTAAATTCTAGACTTGAAATTTGATGAAAAATATGATAGTTGAAATGTTAATTGACATCAAGAATTACAAACTTGATTAAAAAATTTGGTGAATTTTTAGGTCAAGGTTAAACACAAATAAATAAATAAATAAATGTGGGTATTGTTAGTACCGAAATCTTATAGTGAATATATATACTTGAATAGGTTGCATCGATTCGGAAGTCCAACGAAAAGGGAAGGCTCAAGTCCCAGACTGATTATTCGATTGACTAAGGCAAGTGGATTTCTAAACTCTTGTTAAGCGTATGAAATTCGTGTATTTCCTTGTGTGGTGTTGAGAACGATTTGGAGACTTGTTGCTTATTTGTTAGTGTTGTATTCCTTGCTGTAAATAGTGTTTTTGTTATCAAAATGGTTATCTCCTCATTTTCATTTGAGCATGTCAATTGCATTGTATATGAGACATGATTGTGGCATAAGGATGTATCATTTCGAGGGTCGTATCGCGCGCCGCGATGGATATTATATTTCGAGGGACGTATCGCGCGCCGTGAAGGTTACTATTATCGAGGGTCGTGTCGTACGCTGCGATAGGTGCATGGACAGATATGTCCCCCATGGGTCCCGGACTGAGAGACAGCGGGTGTGTATCTTTAGGGAAGACATGCATCACTATACTTGACATTGCATCTCATGGCATTGCACATCTTATTATTGATGAACTTGAAAACGTGTTTTGCTGTCCTTGTGAGTGTTTCTCTGTGAAGCTCGTGACTGTTGAATGTTGAGTTGTCATTGAGAATGTGTAAACTGATAGAGTGTGGTTATTGAGTTGTGTTTTGTAAACTGTAAACTGTTAGACTGTAGCGTGGAGGTTTAGATAGGGTGTATGGAGTGCCCGTATTTTGTTCACTTAACTTGTGTTTAGAGGTTTGTTTGTTGGGTACCACGTGGTTTGGTACTCACCCCTTGATTCTACAATTTTTTGTAGGTTACGAGCCCGGATTTTTGTGATACCTTCCATTCTCTTCGTTTCCGAGGCATCTTGTGGATGAGGTAGCTGCTTGTCATCTCAGCGAACTTTCCTACTCCAGTTTATGACTTTGTTTTACTTGAAAGACAAATTCATTTAAGACTTCTATTTTATTTCAATTCTAATATTTACATTAGAGGCTTGTCGACGTGACAACCTGATTTTGGGGATTGGATTAATATGACTTGACTTCATAATAGAAATTGTTGTTGAATTTTCATTACTTCCGCACTTTGTTAGATATTTGGTTTTAGGCTTACTTGTCTTGGTGGGATAAGACGAGTGCCATCACACCCATTTTTGGGTCGTGACAAAATGGTATCAGAGCCCCAGGTTCATAGGTCTCACGTGTCTACAAGCCGAGTCTACGTAGAGTCTCAAGGATCAGTACGGAGACGTCTCTACTTATCTCTGAGAGGCTACGAGGATTACTAGGAATCTTCTTTTTGTTCATTATATCTCATCGTGTGTAGTTACCTTCGTTAGTATTTAGTTGTTGTATACACTTTTGACAGATGTCGAGGACTAGAACTAATGTTACTCGTGGTAGAGGGGAGGCACTTCCCGAGGCAGTTGTTGAGGCCCTAGCTAGAGGTAGGGGTAGATCTCGAGCTAGAGGTCGTGCTAGTAGTACGACAGTAGCCAGAGGTCATCGTGGAGCAGCACCAGTGAGAGGTCGTGCTAGAGAGGTCTCTACAGAACCTCATATTGATGGAAGAGAGGACCAGGTTCCTCCAGACCCTGTAGTCACACCTTTTCTTCAGGATACACTATTGAGGGTGTTAAGTGTGCTAGAGGGCTATTCTCAGGGTGGTGGGGTGACTACCACACCACATGACTCTCGTACTAGAGAGGGGGCTCAGACCAAAGAGCAGCAACAAGCTCCAGTTGTTCAGGATGTGGTAGGGCAACTACCAGAAGATCCAGCGGTTCAGAATGATGTTGCACCAGCAGTTGGGGGTCAAGTTTCATCGATGGTTGTTCTGACAGAGGATGAGCAGCGTAGGTATGAGAGATTTCGAAAGATGGACCCACCTAAGTTTCAGGGTGGGAAGAGCGAGGACGCTCATGAGTTTCTAACTACCTGCCGAGAGTTACTAGAGGTGGTTGGATTAGCTGAGTAACATGGGGTTCGATATGCTACACTCCAGCTTCGTGGACCAGCGAAAGATTGGTGGAGGACTTATTCGGGGGGTTTCCCAGTTGGATTGTCACGACCCAAATATGGACGTGATGGCACTCGTCTTATCCCATCAAGACAAGTCAGCCTAAAACTCAACCATTACAATAAAGTGCGGAAATAAAAGATAAGTAACTTAATAAAACCTCCAAAACCTGGTAGTCACGTGTACAAGCCTCTAAAGTATTACAATTGATTCAAAAGAAAAACTCAAGTCTCAAATGAACTTGTTTCTAGAATAGAACAAGATCATAATAAAGGATAAGAAAGTCTGCTGCGATAGAAACAGCTACCTGACAAATCTCCAAGAAACCTCAGACAAGGAGAAGGGAAATATCACAAAGTCCAGGCTAGTAACCTACAAAAAAATTTGTAGTAGCAAGGGTTGAGTACCAAACCACACGGTACCCAGCAAGTAAAACGTCTAAACACAAGCTAAGGGGATAAAATACGGGTACTCCTACCATCCCCAACCAAACCTCCATAACTACAACCTGCATTAAAATCAACCCAACCTAAGAGCTCACAGTTTACATAGCACGTAGCTCAACAACAACACTTAGACAAATTACATATCCTCAACAACAACACTTCAACAAATTACATATCCTCAACAAGAATACTTTAACAAATTACATATCCGCAATAACAAGCTCAATATTAATCAATCACATGTTCCGCAGAAAGGCAATCAGAAGATCAACAAAATACGATATCAAGTTCACTAATGATAAGTATGTGCTATGCAATGGAATGCAATGTCAAGTATAATGATGCATGTCTGACCTAGTGATACACACCCGCTGTCTCTCAGTCCGGGACCCATGGGGGACATATCTGTCCATGTATCTGTCGCGGCGCACGACATGACCCTCGATAATAGTAACCATCGCGGCGCGCGATACGTCCCTCGAAATATAGTATCCATCGCGGCGCGCGATACGTCCCTCGAAATGGTACATCCTCTTAAGTACCCATTCTTTCTCAATGCACATAACACTTGTCACAACCAATGCCTCAGAATAATGCAGATGACAAGTTCACACATATAATGAGGAGATGACCATTTTCATAACATCGCACAGTTCACAACCACACAAACATGAAGTTACATCAACAATGATTCAACAAGCCTTCAACCCTTTCTCAACACAACAGACATAAACAATTAATCACATTGCCTTTTGTTATCCCCATTCTTTTCATCATTAGAATTAATCAATGTGGACAAGTCAACCCATCACCAATCCCCTTACTCCCAACATATACCACAAGGACATACACGCATTTCATACACTTAACAAGAGTTTAGAAATCCACTTGCCTCAAATTGTCGAACAATCACTCCGGGACTTGAGTCTTTACCTCTCATTCAACTTCCAAATAAATGCAATCTATTCAAATAAGTAATTACAATAAGACTTTCGGACAAAAAATAATCATATTACTATAGGTCTAGCCTAGAACCAAAAACCACTTAATTTATATTTTAGTTCTTAATTTTTGTGTCAATCAGTATATCAACTCTTTCAATTTTCTTTAAATTTCACGCTTAAGATTTAGTCCTGACTCCTTCAATATCATAATCTAATGATATTCATATAATACAAAATAATACATATATTATTTAATTAGGTATAATAATATGTCCACTTGAATCATAAAGTGGTGACCGAATTAAAAAGCATAATTAGCATCCTTAATTATTGAACACGGTACCAAAGATCTGAACTCGATGATTTATCCAAACCTCAAGACACTAAAAGTAATTTCATAATTAAATCCCTGGCAGTATCACTATATTACTATAAAATTTATATCTAAAATTCATTACCATTAACATACTATCACTAAATTTAAAAAAAAAACAATTAAAAGGGTCACGCTGCATTGCAGCAATCTATTTGCTCCTTTAGGTTGAAAAAATCAGCCCTCACAACAATATAGAAATTGATACTTCCTTTCTAAATATATATTTAAATAATGAATTATTAAATATTCTACAATTTAGCTTCTCAATGTTTTTGTGCGGCTTACCTGGAGAAACGGCTCCCTCCTTTACAGTTCGTCGATGCAGGTATGTTCCTGATTCTCTTTACTTTTCTAAAATAGTTATGTACTGACCTATTTCATGATATATGGGCCAAATATATAGGGTTTTAATTAAATTTCAGATCTGGTCCAATATTATCAATTAAATAAATTATTCGTCAATTAAATAATTGAAATTATCAAATAGCTCAAAAATATTCAAATTACTTTTTTTTTTCCGGGTCACTACATTATCCACCGCTAAAAACCATGTTCGTCCTCGAACATAAGGATGAAGAAAGAATAATAATATAAGTTGTCAGACACCTCATGCATAATTTTCCAGATTTAATGTTTATCTCTCAAAGGGAGCCCTCATTAAGATCATTTCGTCAAGATCAATTACTAAGTACTGAACTTTCAGAAAAAAAAAAAAGAAAAAAAAAACTTTGAGGAATCTGTAAATCAGGAGTTATACCAAACCACAAACTAACGCATAAATCCACTATGAACCGAAACCCTCTAATCCATAACACAACCAATATTTTCTCATATAACCGAGATAACCTTCTGAATCAATATTGGCTACAACCATAAGTGATCCTGAAACAACCACTAGACACTCATAATGCACAAATGATCATCACAAATATTATCAAGATTTCCTTGTCATAACATAATCTTTTCACGATTTTAAGTCATAAATATTTGATCTTTAGACATCCAATAGTCATAAAAGGGAGAATCAAATTACCTAACCCAAACAAGAAAATGATTAAATAACCACTTAGCAAACAATACATCCAAGTATACAATACCTCTAACAACACTATCAGAAAAGATACTAGACAATTGTAACTCTTCATAGTAGCTCGTATATAAGTTTTCATAAGCAAGGTTATACATGTAAAACTATTGATATACTTCAACTATTCCAAACAACACCAAATGTATTTATCCTGAAATGGCTAATTCCATCTAAGAATCCTACTCTATCAAAAGGACATAAGAGGATCGGTTCATCCGATCCACCACTAAGAATTCACCCATAAATATGAAAACATGTATGTGTATAGGTAGCAAATCACACTCTAAACCATATCCAATACGAATTAGATGGTCATATAAGAATTTATAAAATCAGAGTCGAATAAGACTAGATACTTCTTTTCGTAGTGCCCATATCAAACATTTGCATTTATTTGAATATATCTCTTTAATTTTCTAGTTACCCACAATCACCAATTTAGTCTCGCTTATAATTTCTCACATACTTGTTTTATCGAACCACAACTGCTCTTTACAATACTTCACTAAGGTCAACACTTTTAAATTCTAAAAGAACTTCATAGTCTCACCAACCATTTATGTTATTCTCAAATCGTCACTAGTATTAAAATCTTCTTAACAAACACATTATTTCCTCCAAAATTTTCAAATTATGGCTACCTCTCTTTCTTTTTAAGCATTCCATGGCAAGTACGAGTCCTACAAAAAAAATTGATAACACTAGTTTCAAATATGATAGTACCTTTCCATTTTAAATCACACCCGAAGTCAACTCCACACAACTTTCACATACCATGCTTCAATTGTCATTCCTAATTATCACATACCTCATGCCAATACTTAGAGAAATATTAGGTCTCCCCAATTATTCTATATACTATGGGCACATAATCTCTATTTACCATCACGTATCTATGTAACACATCACAACAAGTGATTCCAAAAAAAAAATCATCAATGACCATGTATAATTGTATGTCCATACTATTACGTATCCATAAGTCACTTAACAAAATCTGAGCCGTTTAGCTCCACATAACAACACATACTCTTACACATCTCATGGGTTTTACCCAAATCAACACTAAATCTTCATAAAAATTGCTGATAAATTCCCAGTAAGTCTATACCGAATTGATTCACATTCATAGTCATATTAGAACTATATATGTCCATTCATCGACCCTTTAACTCAGAACCAAGAGTATTCTTATTTCTTCACATCTTCTAAATTCTTTCGATGACACAAATTTTAAATACCTTGAACTCTTCAATACACCAAACTCTTTTTCTCTTCGTTGACTTGCTTACCAATCTTATCCTTTGACCAACAACCTATGGTAGTTTTATCTTATGCTTGAAATAAAAACATTACATGAAATCCCATTTAGGTATAACAATCAAAAGTAACCAAATTTACTACTCAAATTATTTTTAAGTCCTTCAAATGCTTCATACTCAATATGATAAATCATTGTTTACCCCTTACCAATTCATACCTTGACAAAACACACTACCACAAATCTAAACTCACAATAAAAAAACTTGAATTTTGAATTCAATTATGTAACTCAATCCTTTTATCTATTGAAATTAGCTCATACATTGAAATTTTTTACATATTTGGACATCTTAGCTTATTATTGATCGCCTATCCATCGACCTTGTCATACCCTTTCTTAAAAATCCAATGGTACCCGTTACCAAATTTGAAACTATAAAATAACTTATCACCACACTCGAGTCGAACTGTGTAGGTTTCTTTCTCAATTCTTACCCAATACATATATATATATATATATATATATATATATATATATATATATATATATATATATATATATATATATATATATATATATATATATATATATATATATATATATATATATATATATATATACATTTTTTTTATCAATCTAATGAACGTGTGACACTATTACCAAAATGAAACAGATGAAATCACGTATCCTTGAACTAAATTCTCAACTCTCTAAAGATATATCTTTGTCCTTTATAATTATAGTAAATATCTATTTTCTCGATTGTCTCTTTCCAATGACTAAAATACTTCCCACTAATTCTTTTCCATTTATGACTCTAGCTTCTTTCAATTCTATTCAAGCGAAATTTTCAACACATCATACAACTTTTCATACAACCACATTGTTCATCAAATAGTGGAAACCCACAACCTTAGATTCTCGCAAGTCGTTATTACCATAAAAACTCGTTTAACCCTCAATTCTTATTTTATGATTTAGTCTCAATCGCAATCCATCACAAACTCCTATTATCATCATGCTTAGTTAGCTCTTGTTATCACCACGAAGTCAACTATTTCATCAATATGAATCCTTAAACCCAGTTATACCAATCCAATCCAAAGAACTAACCCACTTTTATCCGCACTTCCTTACTAAAACTCTTAATTGTCTTCACATAAGGATACTCTTTAGGACTTCATTTACCCATATGCTTGTCATTCAATATTGATCCAATTTCTTGACATTACGATGAAATAACCACTCATTTAAAAATTCATAAAATACATTTCACAATCTGAACATATCAATATCATACCAAAGATCCACTACTAAAAGCTTCCTTATAAATAATGTTTAACACATCCACCCATACCAACAAGCTAGTTGGGTTCTCAAATATGAGTTCAACCCAAATCTTATCATATGAGCATGTATACCATAGATAACTCCTTAAGTAGTTAATATTTGCACTTAACAATCAACATGTCCGTTTCCATGTACCACTAGTAATACATCATGAAAATTCATTACATCCACCACTAGATTATATCTATCTATTTGAAGATCATTTCCAAAATAGGTCACACACTTTATCGATCAAATAGCTCTAAAAAATTACCAGATTAGTTTTGTATCTTATCCAAGCTATATATATTCTTTCGTAAGTAAGGTCAATATCAAAAGTAACACACTCCATAATTCTAACCAATACCCGTCAGTACCACTGTAATAGTCGTATCATGACCTTCTTTGGTATACACTCTATCTGTGAAACGACAGAAGGGATTCTTACCTGAATTGGTGCAACATCATTTGCTAAGCAACCCATTAATGGTATGACAACTATATCAATTGTATTTTTCAAGGTTACACTATTTATTATCTAGTCAATTCTTCAAACATTTAACTTCTAATTGTCGAACCACTCCATATTTTGCTTATACCAGATAAGTACTATATTTATTATTATTATTATTTTACAATGATAATTAACCTTACTCAACTCTTTGAACTATGATCACGCATTCGTTTCATAAGCACATCATTTCCACCTTAATACCAGATCTAACATCAAACCAATATACGACATGCCAATGATTCACAAAAAGGAACTACGCACGAGTCATCACATAAATGAGAGCGAATGGAGTGAAGCGGTAA
This sequence comes from Solanum chilense, assembly GCA_032847665.1. Taxonomy (NCBI): domain Eukaryota; kingdom Viridiplantae; phylum Streptophyta; class Magnoliopsida; order Solanales; family Solanaceae; genus Solanum; species Solanum chilense. The sequence continues at coordinate 54,508,083 of CM064969.1, read as the reverse complement.
GAATCAAAATGGGACCAAGTACGCACAATAGAGATCCAAGAAGTGAAGATATTTCCTAAAAGTCACTACAGCCTCTCGAAGATAGGTATAGACATCTCCGTACCGATCATCGAGACTCTATTTAGACTCGACTTGTACACACGTGAGACCTATGAACCTGGGGCTCTGATACCATTTTGTCACGACCCAAAAATGGACGTGATGGCACTCGTCTTATCCCACCAAGACAAGTCAGCCTAAAACTCAACCATTACAATAAAGTGCGGAAATAAAAGATAAGTAACTTAATAAAAACCCTAAAACCTGGTAGTCACGTGTACAAGCCTCTAAAGTATTACAATTGATTCAAAAGAAAAACTCAAGTCTCAAATGAACTTGTTTCTAGAATAGAACAAGATCATAATTAAGGAGAAGAAAGTCTGCTGCGATAGAAACAGCTACCTGACAAATCTCCAAGAAACCTCAGACAAGGAGAAGGGAAATATCACAAAGTCCGGGCTAGTAACCTACAAAAAAATTTGTAGTAGAAAGGGTTGAGTACCAAACCACACGGTACCCAGCAAGTAAAACGTCTAAACACAAGCTAAGGGGATAAATAACGGGTACTCCTACCATCCCCAACCAAACCTCCACAACTACAACCTGCATTAAAATCAACCCAACCTAAGAGCTCACAGTTTACATAGCGCGTAGCTCAACAACAACACTTAGACAAATTGCATATCCTCAACAACAACACTTCAACAAATTACATATCCTCAACAAGAATACATTAACAAATTACATATCCGCAATAACAAGCTCAATATTAATCAATCACAAGTTCCGCAGAAAGGCACTCAGAAGATCAACAAAATACGATATCAAGTTCACTAATGATAAGTATGTGCAATGCAATGGAATGCAATGTCAAGTATAATGATGCATGTCTGACCTAGTGATACACACCCGCTGTCTCTCAGTCCGGGACCCATGGGGGACATATCTGTCCATGCATCTGTCGCGGCGCATGACACGACCCTCGATAATAGTAACCATCGCGGCGCGCGATACGTCCCTCGAAATATAGTATCCATCGCGGCGCGCGATAAGTCCCTCGAAATGGTACATCCTCTTAAGTACCCATTATTTCTCAATGCACATAACACTTGTCACAACCAATGCCTCAGAATAATGCAGATGACAAGTTCACACATATAATGAGGAGATGACCATTTTCATAACATCGCACAGTTCACAACCACACAAACATGAAGTTACATCAACAATGATTCAACAAGCCTTCAACCCTTTCTCAACACAACAAACATAAACAATTAATCACATTGCCTTTTGTTATCCCCATTCTTTTCATCATTACAATTAATCAATGTGGACAAGTCAACCCATCACCAATCCCGTTACTCCCAACATATACCACAAGGACATACACGCATTTCATACACTTAACAAGAGTTTAGAAATCCACTTGCCTCAAATTATCGAACAATCACTCCAGGACTTGAGTCTTTACCTCTCATTCAACTTCCAAATAAATGCAATCTATTCAAATAAGTAATTACAATAAGACTTTCGGACAAAAAAATAATCATATTACTATAGGTCTAGCCTAGAACCAAAAACCACTTAATATATATTTTAGTTCTTAATTTTTGTGTCAATCAATATATCAAATCTTTCAATTTTCTTTAAATTTCACGCTTAAGATTTAGTACTGACTCCTTCAATATCATAATCTAATGATATTCATACAATACAAAATAATACATATATTATTTAATTAGGTATAATAATATGTCCACTTGAATCATAAAGTGGTGACCGAATTTAAAAGCATAATTAGCATCCTTAATTATTGAACACGGTACCAAAGATCTGAACTCGATGATTTATCCAAACCTCAAGACACTAAAACTAATTTCATAATTAAATCCCTAGCAGTATCACTATATTACTATAAAATTTATATCTAAAATTCATTACCATTAACATACTATCACTAAATTTAAAAAAAAAACAATTAAAAGGGTCACGCTGCATTGCAGCAATCTATTTGCTCCTTTAGGTTGAAAAAATCAGCCCTCACAACAATATAGAAATTGATAATTCCTTTCTAAATATATATTTAAATAATGAATTGTTAAATATTCTACAATTTAGCTTCTCAATGTTTTTGTGCGGCTTACCTGGAGAAACGGCTCCCTCCTTTACAGTTCGTCGATGCAGGTATGTTCCTGATTCTCTTTACTTTTCTAAAATAGTTATGTACTGACCTATTTATTATATATGGGCCAAATATATAGGGTTTTAATTAAATTTCAGATCTGGTCCAATATTATCAATTAAATAAATTATTCGTCAATTAAATAATTGAAATTATCAAATAGCTCAAAAATATTCAAATTACTTTTTTTTTTCCGGGTCACTACATGGATCTCCTCCAATGACTTGGGATCAGTTTACTAGTGCATTCAAATATCGTTTTATCCCATGGAGTGTGAGAGAGGAGAGTCGCTTGAGGTTTGAGAGTCTGAGACAGGATGGTTTATCGGTTACAGAGTATGAGGCGCGTTTTTGCCAATTGTCTAGGCATGCGTTGGCCATTATTCCAAATGAGACAGAGAGGATCCGCAGATTTGTGGTGGGATTGACTTTCTCTATCAGGTCAGCGGTATTTCGGACATCTAGGGAGAGGACTTCTTTCCAGTTTATTGTGAGCGCCGCCAAAGAGGCAGAATTGATGGAGAGAGAGGAGTTTGTGGACCCTAAAAGGGCCCGTATATCAGGCCAATTTCATGGTTCCTCATCTGGAGGTAGGGGATCACAGAGAGTGAGTGGTTCTTTTCAGCATCGGGGACCTATTCATGCATCTATGCCGACATTTGAGGGTGGCCAGACATCTAGGGGTTCTTATAGCCCGGGTCAGGGCTCGTACAGTTCACAACAGCGACCTACAGGGCGAGGAAATTATAGTGGGTTTTCAGGGTCCACACAACAGTTCCCTGGTCAGAGATTTTGTTTTACTTGTGGAGATCCCGATCATCTAATGTGGCAGTGTACTTCATAAAGGGGTCGTGGTGGGCCTCGACCTAATTCTTCATTCCAGACTAGATCACCAGCACCACAGGGTAGAGGTTGTGGCAGAGTTCAGTCAGGTAGAGGTGATAGAGTTTCTAGTAGTGGTGTTGCAGTTCAGCAGAGTGGGGGTAGAGGTACCACCTAGGATGGAGGTGGACGAGGCGACCACTGCTATGCTTTCCCTGGGAGACCTGAGGAGGAGACCTCTGATGCTGTTATTACAGGTATCATCCCAGTATGCCATCGACCTGCGTCTGTGTTGTTTGATCCAGGTTCTACATTCTCTTATGTGTCTACGTATTTTGCTGCTAAATTTGATATGATATGTGATAGCATGATTGTACCTATTCGTGTTTCTACACCCGTGGGTAAGCCCTTAGTGGTGGATCGAGTGTATCGATCCTGTCTTGTTTCTTTGGCTGGGTATGACACTTGGGTTGACTTAATCATTCTGGGGATGGTAGACTTTGATGTTATCTTGGGTATTGATTGGCTTTCTCCTTATCATGATGTCCTTGATTGTAATGCTAAGACTGTGACATTAGTAATGCTTGGTGTTCCGAGGGTTGAGTGGAAGAGTGTTAGTGGTTCTTATCCTAGCAAGGTCATCTCTTTTATCCGTGCTCGGAGATTGGTGGAGAGGGGGTGTTTGTCTTACTTAGCTTTTATTCGGGATACTAGTGTTGAACCACCTCCCATGCACTCTTTTCCTGTGGTTCAGGAATTTCCCGATGTATTTCCTTCTGATCTTCCAGGTATTCCTCCCGATAGGGATATTGATTTTGCTATTGATTTGGAACCGGGCACTAAGCCTATTTATATCCCTCCATACCGTATGGCTCCAGTAGAGTTGAATGAATTGAAGGATCAATTGCAGGATTTATTGAGTAAGGGTTTTATTCGCCCTAGGGTGTCACCTTGGGGTGCCCCTGTATTGTTTGTGAGAAAAAAGGATGGGACTATGAGGATGTGTATTGATTACAGACAGTTGAACAAAGTAACAGTGAATAATAAGTATCCTCTTCCACGTATTGATGACTTATTTGATCAATTACAGGGAGCATCATTGTCCTCTAAGATTGATTTGAGGTCTGGGTATCATCAGTTGAAGATTAGGGCATCAGATATCCCTAAGACAGCTTTTCGGACCCGATGTGGGCATTATGAGTTTCTAGTGATGTCCTTTGGATTGACTAATGCCCCTGCAGCATTCATGGAGTTGATGAATGGGGTGTTTCGACCATACCTTGATTCTTTTGTGATTGTTTTCATCGATGACATCTTGGTTTACTCTAAGACTGAGGAGGACCATGTCCGACACTTGAGGATTGTACTTCAGAGGTTGAGAGAAGAGAAGTTGTATGCCAAGTTCTCAAAGTGTGAGTTCTGGCTTACTTCTGTTACATTCTTGGGACACGTGGTGTCCAAGGAGGGTATTAGAGTAGATCCGGCCAAGATTGAGGCAGTTAGAGGCTGGACGTGACCTACTTCACCTATTGAGATTATGAGTTTTGTGGGATTGGAAGGCCATTATCGACGATTTGTTCAGAGTTTCTCTACTATTGCAGTTCCATTAACTAGATTGACTCGACAGGATGTGCGTTTTCAATGGTCTGATGAGTGTGAGTAGAGCTTTCAAAAACTCAAGACTTTATTGACTTCTGCTCCTTTGTTGACTCTACCTGAGGAGGGTGTAAACTTTACTGTTTATTGTGATGCTTCAGGAGTTAGTTTGGGTGGTGTATTGATGCAGAAGGGGAAAGTGATTGCTTATGCTTCTAGGCAATTGAAGTCCCATGAGAAGAACTACCCTACTCATGATTTGGAGTTGGCGGCTGTGCTATTTGTACTAAGTTATGGCATCATTTTTTGTATGGGGTGCATTGTGAGATCTTCACTGATCATCGGAGTCTTCAGTATATCTTTAGCCAGAGGGATTTGAACTTGAGGCAACGGAGATGGCTTGAGTTGCTGAAGGACTATGATGTGACCATTCTGTATCATCCGGGAAAGGCCAATGTTGTGGCCGATGCTCTGAGTAGAAAGACTCATAGCATGGGGAGTCTTGCATCTCTTAGTGTTGAGGAGAGACCATTGGCTAGAGATGTTCAATTGTTAGCTAACAGTCTTGTCCGATTACAGATCTTAGAGGAGAGTGATGGGATGATTGCTTTTATTGAGGCTCCGTCTTCTTTAGTCGAGCAGATTCGTGCACACCAGTTTGATGATGTAAAATTATGTCTCATTCGAGACAAAGTATTGAGTGGGGAAGCTAAGGAGGCTGTCTTTGATTCTGATGGTGTCTTACGGATCGGAGGCAGGATCTGTGTGCCTAAGACAGGCGATTTGATTAGATTGATTCTTGAGGAGGCCCATTGTTCTGGGTATTCCATCCATCCGGGAGTGGCAAAGATGTATCATGATCGGAGTTAGCATTACTAGTGGTGTGGAATGAAGAGAGATATTACAGAATTTGTTTCGAGGTGTTTGACTTGCCAGCAGGTCCAGTGTGAGCACCAGCGGCCCGGGGGTGTATCTCAGAGGATGCCTATTCCTACTTGGAAGTGGGAGCGGATTACTATGGACTTTGTTGTGGGTTTGCCTACCACAATGGGTGGTTATGACTTAATTTGGGTTGTTGTTGATAGGCTGACAATGTCTGCCCACTTCATTCCAGTTCGGGTGAAGTATACGGAAAAAAAGTTAGCCGAGCTATATATCAGTCAGATTATGCGACTACATGGAGTTCCTATTTCTATCATATCAGATCGAGGTTCACTATTTACTTCTAACTTCTGGAAGGCATTACAACATGGTCTGGGTACTCAGTTAGATATGAGTACAGCCTTTCACCCTCAGACTGATGGTCAGTCTGAGCGGACAATTCAGGTGTTGGAAGATATGCTCCGAGCGTGTGTGATCGATCTCGGAGATAAATGGGATCGACATTTACCTTTAGCAGAGTTTGCCTATAATAAAAGTTATCACTCTAGTATCCAGATGGCCCCATTTGAGGCATTGTATGGAAGACGGTGTAGGTCTCTGATTGGTTGGTTTGATTCGGCGGAGATGGACTCCTTGGATACAGACTTGCTTAGAGATGCTATAGAGCAAGTCCGTATGATTCAGTATAGATTATTGACAGCTCAGAGTTGACAGAAGAGTTATGCAGATCGGAGAGTTAGAGCCTTGGTGTTTATGGAGGGTGATCATGTTTGGCTCCGAGTATCACCCATGAAGGGTGTGATGAGGTTCGGAAAGAAGGGCAAGCTTAGCCCTAGATTCATTGGACCTTTTGAGATTTTGAGCCGAGTGGGAGAGGTCGACTACAAGTTGGCTTTGCCACCTAGTTTGTCGGCAGTTCATCCTGTTTTTCATGTCTCTATGCTTCGGATGAATCTCATGTGCTTTCACTTGATTATGTGGAGTTGGTTCCAGACTTGACATTTGAGGAGGAGCCTATAGCTATTTTGGATAGACAGATTCGAAAGCTTAGGACCAAGGAGATTGCTTCAGTAAAAGTGTAGTGGAAGCACCGATCGGTGGGAGAGGCAACTTGGGAGATAGAGTCTAACATGCATGCCAGATACCCTCAGATTTTTTAAGCTTCAGGTACTTTCTTTCACCTTATGTTCGAGGACGAACATGATTTTTTAGTGGTGGATAATGTAATGACCCGGACCCGAAAAAGTTATTTTTTTTATAATCTTAAATAGTCATTTAACTATATTAATTAATTTGGGGGTAATTTAGTTATTTTTAATAATAATGGGTCAAGTCTGAAATATTAATATAGGTTAATAAGGAGTGCTACTTTTAATAACATAAGTAATTTAAAAGAAAAGAAGACAGAAAGGAAAGCAGAAACTACCTGTGAGTGGCGGCTGGCGTCGACACCACTTCAACTCGTCCTGGTAAAGAGCAAAGCATGCTATCGACATATATATATATATATATATATATATATATATATATATATATATATATATATATATATATATATATATATATTAGTTTATTATTATTGTAATGTTTTGAAATTGAAAGGAGTTAATTTTTAATTGCATATAAATATGTAAATTAGTATATATGCAGTACCATTTTTCTTTGTATTTAAAAAAAAAAAATTGGATGGCCAATGTGATCATTGGAAAATGATCCTTGTTAATCCTTGGGAATGATGATTTGAATTTAGGAAAAAGATTCACAATTCAATAGAAAAAAAATAATTATAATAACTAAAAAAAAAATCTGCAGACCTATGTTGTTCATTATGTGTCCCATTCCTATGTTACTTTGATTTTTGGAGATAGTTTTTATATGTTGGCATATTATAGCAAGTAATTAAATATTAGGTAGAGGATATTACATGAATATTATTAGATTTATAATATTGGATGAATTAGAATTAAATTCTAGACTTGAAATTTGATGAAAAATATGATAGTTGAAATGTTAATTGACATTAAGAATTACAAACTTGATTATAAAATTTGGTGAATTTTTAGATCAAGGTTAAACACAAATAAATAAATAAATAAATGTGAGTATTGTTAGTACAGAAATCTTATAGTGAATATATATACTTGAATAGGTTGCATCGATTCGGAAGTTCAACGAAAAGGGAAGGCTCAAGTCCCAGGCTGATTATTCGATTGACTAAGGCAAGTGGATTACTAAACTCTTCTTAAGCTATGAAATTCGTGTATTTCCTTGTGTGGTGTTGAGAACGATTTGGAGACTTGTTGCTTATTTGTTAGTGTTGTATTCCTTGCTGTAAATTGTGTTTTTGTTATCAAAATGGTTATCTCCTCATTTTCATTTGAGCATGTCAATTGCATTGTATATGAGACATGATTGTGGTATAAGGATGTATCATTTCGAGGGTCGTACCGTGCGCCGTGATGGATATTATATTTCGAGGGACGTATTGCGCGCCGTGAAGGTTACTATTATCGAGGGTCATGTCATACGTCGCGACAGCTGTATGGACAGATATGTCCCCCATGGGTCCCGGACTGAGAGACACCGGGTGTGTATCGTTAGGGAAGACATGCATCACTATACTTGACATTGCATCTCATGTCATTGCACATCTTATTATTGATGAACTTGAAAAAGTGTTTTGCTGACCTTGTGAGTGTTTCTCTGTGAAGCTTGTGACTGTTGAATGTTGAGTTGTTATTGAGAATGTGTAAACTGATAGAGTGTGGTTATTGAGTTGTGTTTGGTAAACTTTAAACTGTTAGACTGTAGCGTGGAGGTTTAGATAGGGTGTAAGGAGTGCCCGTATTTTGTTCACTTAACTTGTGTTTAGAGGTTGGTTTGTTGGGTACCGCGTGGTTTGGGACTCACCACTTGCTTCTACAAATTTTTGTAGGTTACGAGCCCGGATTTTTGTGATACCTTCCATTCTCTTCGTTTCCGAGGCATCTTGTGGAGGATTGTGAGGTAGCTGCTTGTCATCTCAGCGAACTTCCCTACTCCAGTTTATGACTTTGTTTTTACTTGAAAGGCAACTTCATTTTAGACTTCTATTTTATTTCAATTCTAATATTTACATTAGAGGCTTGTGCACGTGACAACCTGATTTTGGGGATTGGATTAATATGTCTTGGTTTCATAATAGAAATTGTGGTTGAATTGTCATTACTTCCGCACTTTGTTAGATATTTGGTTTTAGGCTGACTTGTCTTGGTGGGATAAGACGAGTGCCATCACACCCATTTTTGGGTCGTGACAATGGTTTAAAAGACTTGTCGAATCATATTTGATGTTACTGTGAATTGTGCACTGTTAGGAAAATGGTCATATCTCTTTATTTGTGTAAACATGTCATTTGCATTATTTTAACACATTGTTGTGACAAGTGTTATGTGGATTGAGAAAGAATGAGAACTTTAAGAGGATGTACCGTTTCGAGGAATGTAACATGTGTTGTGATGAATACTGTATTTTGAGGGCCGTATCGCGTGCCGCGATGATTACTATAATTGAGGATCGTGTCATGCGCCGCAACAAATGCTCGGATAGTAGTATCCCCCATGGGTCCAGAACTCAGAGACAACGAGTGTGTATTACTAGGTCAGACATGCATCATTATACTTAACATTGCATTTCATTGCTTTGCACATACTGATCATTAGTAAACTTGATATTGTGTTTTAATGATGTTGTGTCACGACCCAAAACCAGTCGCTAGCGGCACTCACACTTAATCTCCTAGGTCGGCGAACAAATGAATCCAAACCTCAACATATACAAATAAAAATTATAAGACAACTCTAAAACAGATTTTTCTATCATTTCCCAAAACTTGAAAGTCATCACATCAAAGATATCTAATCTCCAAATACTAAATATAAGAATATTGAAAATACTGAAATAAATAAATTAGATGATCCATGTCCAAAATTTAAGGACATCATGACATAAATGAGAAAATCCATTACAAGCTAGAAATAATAGCACACCCTGAACTCTGATGTGCTGCAGACTGGCTAGAGCTGAGGGCGAATCAAAGTCGATGTTACACTTACTACACTTCACAAAAGAACAACAAAGAAAATTGCAGTAGGAGTCAGTACAAAGAACACGTACTTAGTAGGTATCATCGGCCAACAAAAAATAGAAACCAATGTATATATTAAATAATAATACTTTGCAGGTGGCAAGAAACAAATAACACGAACCAGTGACAACAACACCATAGTAGGTACACGATCAATCACAATATCAAGCACACCTATGAGGAATCATACCTCCACACCATTTTCATTTGGAAAATGGGTCTTTGAGATTGAGTATATTAAGTTAATTCAAGATTTATTTCCTTAAATGTTATCGTGCCAGAAGATGATAGTCCGATCTCATATACTGTGTCGGAACGTGACACTTCGATCTCATAATACCGTGTTAGAATGTGACACTCCTATCAAATAATATTGTGTCGTAATGTGACACTACTATACAATTATCTCATTAATTTATTTCATCAAGCCTTCTTTATCCAATGCATCATTTTAATAGAGAGGGTTCACGATTATAAATTCAAGAGTCTCAGAACTTTAGGCCAATCACAAACCACACGACAAAGACATACAACCACACAATCAAGTACATAGGAAACTTCACAATATCACTCAATACATATCAATCGCTGTTGAGAGTTTATCTATCAAATAGATATAAAACATAATCTACCTCCACCGAAGAATCGAAGTCAGGCAACTATTTCTCCAATGTATTTACTTTCCTTATTGCCTCCGGACCCTTCCAATCTATCAAATATATATATAAATAAGGCATATGTTAATAATCCCATAAACACTCCGATTTATTTTGAGTCTAGCCTATACGCATCAATTAAACTAATTCCATAATCATTTTCTTAAAGTTCAAACCTAAAGGTATGTCTTATTTCCTCGAATTAGCACAACTTTAATGAAATTTAAGTAATTCAGTACATATAATATTTAATTACCTATCTTAACATATCCAAAATTGTTTTATAATGTGTTAATTAGAAGAACCAAATTTAGAACGAAAATTAATTAGTCTTGCACTAATAACCTGCCCAAAGAACACATTTACGGAAAGTTACTATATGACCACAATTTAATCAAATCTATTTTTCTCAATTCATCAAATTATTTATCAATAAAAATAATATCTCATTAGGAGTTCCTGTAAGCCACTCAACTCCTCAATTCTTTTAATCGTGCTCAGGAGCGGCTCAAAAATATTAGTGGCCTAAGACAAAAATCAAACGGGGTTTTAAATATGAATTGTTAATAAAATTTATATTATTTATTTCTTCTAGTTTTTAATTGATAATATAATATGTCAAATTTGTTCTAATAATTCCTTCATTTTCATGAAAAGTTTACTTTTTCTACTATTAGTATTCAATATTTCTTAAAAAATAATAACATATAACCTATTATTTAAAATGAGGCCCCTTAGATTTTGGGCTTAAGACACATGTCTTTTTTTTAACAATATCGAGCCACACCTGATTCCTGTGCTTAATTATTATACTTTTATTATTATTTTAAAAATAACAATCCTTCTGCTTTTAACAAATTTCCTTCCCTTCAGTATAATTAAGTTTGCCAACACTTGTTCCAATGTCTTTTAACCATCACACTATAACTTAGTAACATTCTTATCCAAAATATAAAATTTTCTAATATAATCTAATAACGATAATATTAGTTCTTCTCAAATCACAATTTCCTACACACATGACAACCACTAATATCAACTCTTGACCATCACATAATTATCCCCAAATGTTACTGCTATTACCCTGACAAACCCACAATAAAGTTATCCCTACCAGTTTCTTATACAAAAATTGTCATATCATCCTTCTAATTTTTTTATCCAATTACACACACACATCACATTTCGTATTTATTACATCAACTGGCAACCTAGCCTTTATAATATAATTTGTTTTATCTTACCCCCAATTTTAATATGTAAATATGTGTGCTACCTATCATTTATTCTGTTTCTCCTAATTTCTTCCTGCACCTGCACATGACCACTAATACTACACATATGCCTATTTAATGCACCACTTTAGAATATAATAATAATAAACAATTCAAGTCAATTATACCTAAAACTTGATCAATCATTATGCTTTCACTTAGGAATTTCCCAATTACCTTTTGTATATATATAAATCTAACTAGAGGGCGTGGCCCGTGCTCAATATTTTTTTATATTTTTTAAATGCTTGAAGATACACAACTGTAAACATAGGTAATAGATATTTTTACATTAGCGAAAATAAAATACCACCATCAATGTCAAAAAAATGGCTAATCCAATCCTGGGATCTTAAGCTCAAGCTCATGCAAGAGTGTGGAATGACTGTTTAAAAAAAGGCATAAAATAACTATTCAAATATGCACCAAGTTGAAGATGTGGATACAACACAAACTCATGCAGCTGATATAACTCATTTGCTCCAATTGCATCGTAGTAAAGAACATCATCTTTTGTGCAAAGAATGTTCATAAGATTATGCATCAAACTTTAGTTCAACCTAAATTTGATGACATCTTATATAAATCTACTCCATGATTTGAATTCACAATACAACATTACAATGTTAATTAGAGTCATTAGGTAAGATTAGATGATCATTAAGCTGGCCATATTGGCCACAGTAAAATCGATATATATAAGAAATCTACTATGAAGTTTATCAACTGGTCATTAAGCTTGGTGCACTACTATGAAGTCGTTTCTATAAGCCTAAACTTGGATGCTTAAACATTTATTTTTTTTTTCAAATGAAATTGTGTTTTCTCCCATAAGTAGTGGGAGCCTCACCACATAGCGCATGAAAACACGTGTGAATGAAGAAGGATTAATATAGTGAAAACTTAAATCCTTCATTATTGATAATTCTTCACTCAGAAGCATTATGATAGTAGCAAAATTGTTTTTATTGAAGTCTCAATTATGCCATTAGTGCCATGCACAAATCCTTTCTATAGTCAGTTTTGCATATCATAAAGTTCTGGCACAATATCATACCATTACATACTACCATACCTATAATATAAATTGTATAAGAAAATAAAGAAGATCAAAATTGAAGCAATAAAAATCACACCTGAAATTCTAGATTAAAAAAGTTAGAATACATTTATCATTTTTATATATATCAAGTGAAATTACTTTTATAAGCAAGTAATAATGTTGGGTTAGCTTTCGATTATGATAGCTTAGCAGCTAACTTTTACTACAGGCTGCGTAACCCTGACTGAGTCGGATTTCTGTTAAAAGATTTTAAGGGGCGTTTTGGACTATTCATGCTTATAATTATAAAGTTAGTGGGTTAATGTTAATAATTCAATTACTTGGGGGTTAAAGGAGATAACCTTGAAATAAATAGTGGGTTATTTTTATCATCTTTTATACTTAATTATATGACAATTAGGGTAAAAGAAAAAGGGTTTGAATAAGAAAAATAGAAAGAACAGAGAGAAAGGGGGAACGAACGAGCGAGAGAAGAGAGAACGAAGAGGAAAGCAAAGACTTTGAGGAGTAGCTTGCTTGATCACGAATTCTTCGGTGGAGGTAGGTTATGGTTTATGCTATTCCATAGTAAACTCTAAATAGCGATTGATATGTATTGGGTGGTATTGTAAAATCTTCTATATGCTTAATTGTATTGTTGTATGTTGTGATTATGTAAATGGTGATGGATTATAATGATGATGATACGGTGGAAATCTTGAAGCTCAAATTCTCTCTATTAATGATGATGCCTTGACATAACGGAAGGCTTGATGAACTAAAGTAATGAGGTTAGGGGATCGGAGTGTCACGTTCCGACACCAGGATAGTAGAGGATCGAAGTGTCACAAACCGACATGTAGAATTAGGGGATCGGAGTGTCACGTTCCGACACCAGGATAGTATGGGATCGGAGTGTCACGTTCCGACAGCAGGATAGTAGAGGATTGGAGTGTCATGAACCTACACGTAGAATTAGGGGATCGGAGTGTCACGTTCCGACACCAGGATAGTATGGGATCGGAGTGTCACGTTCCGACACAAGGATAGTATGGGATCGGAGTGTCACGTTCCGACACCAGAATAGTAGGGGATCGGAGTGTCACGTTCCGACACAAGGATAATAAAAGAGAATGAATATTGAGGGGATCGGAGTGTCACGTTCTAATACAAGGATAATAAAGAAAATGAATCTTGAATTATGTTAATATACTCAATTTAAAGAACCTATTCCCCAAATGAGTATGGTGTGGAGGCTTGAGTCCTCATAGATGTGCTTGGGTTGTGGCCAATGGTGATGGTACTTGTTGTTGTTAGCTGTTAAGTATTTGGTTGGTTTTATGTTATTATTCTATATATATTGCTTTCTATTTTGAGTTGGCCGATGATACCTACTCAGTACTTGTGCCTTGTACTGACCCCTACTTGTATTCTTTTTCTTTGTTATTTATGGAATGCAGCAAACGCGCCATCACCTTCGACTCATCCTCAACTCTAGCCAGTCTTCATCACGTCAGATTTCAGGGTGAGCTATTGTTCCTAGCTCTTACTGGATTCTCTCTCATTCATGTCTTCATGTCCTTGAAGTTCGGACATGGACCATCTGTTTACTTATTTTAACTTCCTAGATACTTTTAGATTTAGTAATTTTAGGGTAGAATGTTCTTGTGGTGATGACTTCCAGATTTTGCGAATAATAAGTATTAAATTTTAGAAGTTATTTATTGGTTATATTAATGAGTTTAAAGTGTTCCGCATTATATTCTGTTTATTATGGTTGAAATGTTGGGGTTTAGATTGGTTGGTTCGCTCACATAGTAGGATAAGTGTGGGTGCCACTCGCGGCTCGTTTTGGGTCGTGACAAACTTGGTATCAGAGCATTAGGTTCGTTGGTCTCATCACACAAAAACGAGTCTAGTAGAGTCTTAACGAACGGTAGGGGGATGCCTTTACTTTTCTTTGAGAGGCTATAGTACTTTAGGAAAATTCCATTCTTTCTTTCTTTCGTGCTATTACTTGGATCCAATTGGTATCTAGGTGATACAAATTGGTATCTGACCATCTTCACTCTATATCGCAGATGGTTAGAACTAGAGCAACAACTGCGCCAACACCAACACCGGCAAGATGGGATGCGTCTGAGCCAGCCACTGGGGCTGTAACTCGAAGAGGAACAGTGGCAAGAGGCCGTGGTAGAGGTCGCGGGAGGACGTCCTCTAGAGGTAGAGGACAAACACCTGGTCCAGCTAGTACTAGGGCGCTGACTCCTCCACCGACTGATGAGGTAGTAAGAGAGGGTGAGGAAGGGGAAAATGAGCAAGTGCAGAATAAGGAATTACCACCCCAACCTACTCCAGAGATGATTAACCAGGTTCTTGCTTATCTTAGCGGGTTTTCTTATCAAGGCCATACACCTCCAGTGTTTTCTGCACCAGCACCTCAGGTTCCAGGAGTACAACATGCAGCTGTTGTGGCTCCCCGTATAGATACCTCATTGGAAATAGGCACATTCCCTCGATTGACTACAGGACCTATAATGACGAGTGATCAACATGATCTTTTCACTAAATTTTTGAAGTTGAAACCTCCAGTCTTCAAGGGTGCTGAATCTGAGGATGCCTATGATTTTTCTGGTTGATTGTCATGAGTTACTACATAAGATGGGCATACTAGAACGATTTGGTGTTGAGTTTGTGACCTATCAGTTTCAAGGGAACGCCAAAATGTGGTGGCGGTCATATGTTGAGTGTCAACCAGCACAGGCACCACCTATGACTTGGGCGTCATTCTCTAGCTTATTTGTGGAGAAGTATATACCCCGGACTTTGAGGGATAGGAGGAGAGATGATTTCCTAAGCCTAGAGCAAGGCAGGATGTCGGTTACTGCTTACAAGGCTAAGTTTCGTGAACTATCCAGGTATGCCACCCAACTTTGCTTCTGTCCACAAGAGCGGATTCGCCGTTTTGTGAAATGGCTGAGGTCAGATTTGCAGATTTCAGCCTTACAGGTAGCTGCTGCAGCAAAATCCTTTCAAGAGGTGGTAGATTTTGTGATAGAAGTGGAGGGGGTGAAGCTAGACGACTTCACCATGGCATCGACATCTAAGAAGTTTCGTAAAGGAGGTGAGTTTAATGGTTCTTACTCCAGAGGGCAGGGTTCAGGAGGCTACCTAGCCCGACCTATTCAGTCTTTACTGCAGGCTGTAGCTGGGGGTCCATCGTAGACCAGCCAACATTCCTCTGAGTTTGGAGGTTACCCCCAGACTTCGTCATTCTCACAGAGACCTATGCTTGAGTCCATAGAGTGTTATGGATGTGGGGAGACTGGACACATTAGGAGGTATTGTCCTAAATAGAGTCACAGACCCCCAATAGTCAGAGGTAGAGGTGGTCATGGAAGAGGCCGTCATTCTGGAGGACGTGGTGGCCGAGGTAATGGTGGTCACCAAAACGTCTGGGGTGACGGGCAAACTAGAGCTACTACAGCACAACATGGTAGGGCAACGGGCAGACAGGTGATAGGGCCCATTGTTACGCTTTCCCTGGGAGGTCTAAAGCGAAGACATCTGATGCTGTTATCACAGGTAATCTTTTGGTTTGTGATTGCATGGCTTCTGTATTATTTGATACTGGCTCCACATTTTCATATATATCTTCCTCATTTGCTACTGGTCTTAATTTACATTCTGAATTGCTTGACATGCCTATTCGTGTTTCTACTCCGGTGGGTGAGTCTGTGATAGTTGAAAAGGTGTATAGGTTTTGTGTTGTAACTTTTGTGGGGAGCAATACTCATGTAGACTTGGTTATCTTAGAAATGGTTGATTTCGATGTAATTCTGGGTATGCCTTAGCTTTCTCCAAATTTTGCAATCTTAGATTGTAATGCTAAAACTGGCCAAGCCTGGGATAGATCCTTTAGTATGGGAGGGTGACTACACTTCCACTCCAGTTCGTATCATCTCCTTTCTCCGTGCTAAGAGAATGGTTAGTAAAGGGTGTTTAGCTTTCTTGGGACACCTCAGGGATGATACTACCCAAGTACCTTCAATTGAGTCGGTTTTGATAGTCCGTGAGTTTCTGGATGTGTTTCCTGCAGACCTTCCTGGTATGCCACCGGATAGGGATATCGACTTTTGCATTGATCTGGAGTTGGGTTCTCGCCCCATTTCCATACCCCCTTATAGAATGGCTCCCGGTGAGTTAAGGGAATTAAAGGCTCAACTTCAGGAGTTGTTAGGTAAAGGTTTTATTAGACCAAGTGCATCCCCTTGGGGTGCTCCGGTGTTATTTGTGAATAATAAGGATGGGAGTTTCCAGATTTGCATAGACTACAGACAGTTGAATAAGGTAACTATTAAGAACAAGTACCCCATTCCTCGCATTGATGACTTGTTCGATCAGTTACAAGGTGCATGTGTCTTCTCTAAGATTGACTTGAGATCCTGTTATCATCAATTGAAAATACGGGCAACAGATGTGCCAAAGATTGCTTTTCGAACCAGGTATGGGCATTACGAATTCGTAGTAATGTCTTTTGGTCTTACGAATGACCCTGCTACTTTCATGAGCTTGATGAACGGGATTTTTAAGCCATATCTGGATATCTTTGTTATCGTATTTATTGATGATATACTGATATACTCAAAGAGTAAGAAGGAACATGAGGAGCATTTGAGAATTGTATTGGAGTTGTTGAGGAAGAAAAAGCTTTATGCCAAATTCTCCAAGTGTGAGTTTTGGCTAGATTCAGTGTACTTCTTGGGGCACGTGGTTTCTAAGGATGGAGTGATGGTGGATCCTTCCAAGATTCAAACAGTGAATTGGGTGAGACCTACTAATGTGTCAGAGGTAAGGAGCTTTGTTGGTTTAGCTATCTACTACCGTCGATTTGTCAAGGGATTTTCTTCCATTGCTTCCCCGCTGACAAATTTGACTAAGCAGAACATTCCATTTGTACGGTCGGACGAATGTGAAGAAAGCTTCCGGAAACTCAAGACCTTGCTGACTACTACACCTATTCTTACCTTGCAAGTAGAGGGTAAGAATTTCATTGTTTATTGCGATGCATCTTATTCTGGGTTGGGTGCAGTGCTAATGCAAGAGAGGAATGTAATCGCTTATGCTTAGAGGCAACTAAAGGTGCATGAACCTAACTATCCGACCATGATTTGGAATTGGGTGCGGTAGTGTTTGCATTAAAGCAATGGAGACATTATCTATATGGGGTTAAGTGTGAAGTCTATACGGAGCATCGTAGTTTACAGTATGTCTTTACTCAGAAAGATTTGAATTTAAGACAGAGGAGATGGATGGAACTATTGAAGGACTATGATATCACTATCTTGTATCACCCGGGAAAAGCTAATGTTGTGGCAGATGCCTTAAGTAGAAAGGCAGGGAGCATGGGAAGTCTAGCTCACTTGCAGGTTTCTAGACGCCCATTGGCTAGAGAAGTTCAGTCTCTGGCTAATGACTTTATGAGGCTGGAAGTACTAAAGAAGGGAGGATTTTTGGCCTGTGTGGAGGCAAGATCTTCCTTTCTTGACAAGATTAAGGGAAAGCAGTTCACTGATGAGAAACTGATTCGGATCCGAGATAAGGTGTTGCGAGGAGAGGCTAAAGAAGCAAAAATCGATGAGGAAGGTGTTTTGAGAATTAATGGAAGGTTATGTTTGCCTCGTGTTGATGATTTGATCCACAGTATTCTTACAGAGGCTCATAGTTCAGGATATTCTATACATCCTGGTGCAACCAAGCTGTATCGTGACCTAAAGCAACATTTTTGGTGGAGTAGGATGAAGCGTGACATTGTTGATTTTGTCGCCCAATGCCCGAATTGTCAGCAGGGAAAGTATGAACACCAGAGGCCCGGAGGAACACTGCAGAGAATGCCCATTCCTGAATGGAAGTGGGAGAGAATTGCAATGGACTTCGTGGTTGGTCTTTCAAAGACATTGGGAAAGTTTGATTCTATTTGGGTAATTGTGGACAGATTAACTAAGTCTGCTCACTTCATTCCGGTCAACGTGACTTACAATGCAGAGAAGATAGCCAAACTCTATATCTCAGAAATTGTTCGATTGAGGTACGCAGTTTACTTCTAAGTTTTGGAGAACATTGCATGTTGAATAAAGTACTAGGTTGGACCTTAGTACTGCATTTCACCCTCAGACCGATGGTCAGTCTGAGCGAACGATTCAGGTGTTGGAAGATATGCTTCGTGCATGTGTGATAGAATTTAGTGGTCATTGGGATAACTTCTTACCCTTAGCAGAGTTCTCATACAATAATAGCTATCACTCAAGTATTGATATGGCCCCATTCGAAGCATTGTATGGGAGGAGATGTAGGTCTCCCATTGGTTGGTTTGATGCATTCGAGGTGAGGCCCTGGGTACTGATCTTCTGAGGGAATCATTAGAGAAAGTGAAATTCATTCAATAAAAGCTTTTAGCGGCGCAAAGTAGGCAAAAGGAATATGCAGATCGAAAGGTTAGAGACTTGGAGTTCATGGAGGGTGAACAAGTCTTGCTGAAGGTTTCACCCATGAAAGGGGTGATGCGGTTTGGTAAAAGAGGTAAGCTAAGCCCAAGGTATATTGGACCAGTGCACTCGGTATTTCATGTGTCTATTCTGAAAAGATACCATGGGGATGGAAACTACATTGTTCGTTGGGATTCAGTTCTTCTTGATGAGAATATGTCTTATGAGGAGGAGCCTGTTGCCATTCTAGATAGAGAAATCCGCAAGTTGAGATCAAGGGATATTGCATCCATCAAAGTTCAATGGAAGAATCGACCAGTTGAAGAGTCCACTTGGGAGAAAAAGTTTGATATGCAAGAAAGATACCCACACCTGTTTACAGATTCAGGTACTCCTTTTCGCCCTTGTTTTTCTTCTTGTGATCGTTCGAGGACGAACGATGGGTAAATTGGTATCTATTGTAACGATCGGTTTAGTCGTTTTGAGCAGTAGAGTTTATTTTTGGTAATAACTGTCTGGGTCGACGGATCCCACGACGGACCGTCATGGGCACGACGGACCGTCAAGGGGGTCTCGTTCCAAAACACCTAGATTCTTAAAATTTGGGTACTGAGATCGACCCTCTGAACTTCACGACGGAATGGCAAGACGGACCGTCGTAGTCACGATAGACCATCACAAACCTTTCCACAGAACTAACTCTCTGAACTTTGTGACGGACCTGCAGGACGGACCGTCACAGTCATGACGGACCGTCACAGTCATGACGGACCGTCACAGTCATGACGGACCGTCACAGGCTGCGTAACCCTGACTGAGTCGTATTTCTGTTAAAAGTTTTTAAGGGGCGTTTTGGACTATTCATGCTTATAATTATAAAGTTAGTGGGTTAATGTTAATAATTCAATTACTTGGGGGTTAAAGGAGATAACCTTGAAATAAATAATGGGTTATTTTTATCATCTTTTATACTTAATTATATGACAATTAGGGTAAAAGAAAAAGGGTTTGAATAAGAAAAATAGAAAGAACAGAGAGAAAGGGGGAACGAACGAGCGAGAGAAGAGAGAACGAAGAGGAAAGCAAAGACTTTGAGGAGTAGTTTGCTTGATCACGAATTCTTCGGTGGAGGTAGGTTATGGTTTATGCTATTCCATAGTAAACTCTAAATAGCGATTGATATGTATTGGGTGGTATTGTAAAATCTTATATATGCTTAATTGTTTTGTTGTATGTTGTGATTATGTAAATGGTGATGGATTATAATGATGATGATACGGTGGAAATCTTAAACCTTAAATTCTCTCTATTAATGATGATGCCTTGACATAAAGGAAGGCTTGATGAACTAAAGTAATGAGGTTAGGGGATCGGAGTGTCACGTTCCGACACCAGGATAGTAGAGGATCGGAGTGTGAGGAACCGACACGTAGAATTAGGGGATCGGAGTGTCACGTTCCTACACCAGGATAGTATGGGATCGGAGTGTCACGTTCCGACACCAGGATAGTAGAGGATCGGAGTGTCACGAACCGACACGTAGAATTAGGGGATCAGAGTGTCACGTTCCGACACCAGGATAGTTTGGGATCGGAGTGTCATGTTCCTACACCAGGATAGTATGGGATCAGAGTGTCACGTTCCGACACAAGAATAATAGGGGATCGGAGTGTGACATTCCGATACCAGGATAATAAAAGAGAATGAATATTGAGGGGATCGGAGTGTCACGTTCCGACACCAGGATAATAAAGAGAATGAATCTTGAATTATGTTAATATACTCAATTTAAAGAACCTATTCCCCAAATGAGTATGGTGTGGAGGCTTGAGTCCTCATAGATGTGCTTGGGTTGTGGCCAATGGTGATGGTACTTGTTGTTGTCACCTTTTAAGTATTTGGTTGGTTTTATGTTATTATTCGATATGTATTGCTTTCTATTTTGAGTTGGCCGATGATACCTACTCAGTACTTGTGCCTTGTACTCACCCCTACTTGTATTCTTTTTCTTTGTTATTTATGGAACGCAGCAAACGCGCCATCAACTTCGACTCGTCCTCAACTCTAGCCAGTCTTCATCACATCAGATTTCAGGGTGAGCTATTGTTCCTAGCTCGGACTGGATTCTCTCTCATTCATGTCTTGATGTCCTTGAAGTTCGGACATGGACCATCTGTTTACTTATTTCAACTTCGTAGATACTTTTAGATTTAGTAATTTGAGGGTAGAATGTTCTTGTGGTGATGACTTCCAGATTTTGGGTATAATAAGTATTAAATTTTAGAAGTTATTTATTGGTTATATTAATGAGTTTAAAGTCTTCCGCATTATATTCTGTTTATTATGGTTGAAATGTTGGGGTTTAGGTTGGTTGGTTCGCTCACATAGTAGGATAAGTGTGGGTGCCACTTACGGCTCGTTTTGTGTCGTGACAACATCAATACAAAAACAATAAAAAAAATTACAATATATAATGTAGGTTTTTCCTAGTTAGAAAAATTTTTAAACTTCAAAATTGAAGAAAAAAATGAATATTAATAACATGCAGTATCGAAAAAAATAGGTGAATTAACCTCCAAGAGGTAAGTCAATGTTTGAAATCTCCACTAAAATCCATCGAGACCAAACTCAATTTCTCTACTTTGCCAAATTTTGTTATTATTGGGCAATGAAATTTGATTATCAAATCCATACATCTCTAAATAAATCTAACAATTAACATACAAAATTCATGAATATAGAGACCTTAAATTGAAAGTTGATGAGCTAACGAGTGTAAAAAAACTTCAACAAAAGAGAATCCATGGACTACTGAAAGTTGAAGCTTGAAAACAGTGAGATCAATTAATTTCTCTTTGAAGGGTTTTGATGAGAGGCATGTTGATTTTTTGAGACACGTGGTTTGATGGAAAAGTTAGTACAATTACACGTGTTAAATAGAAAGCAACTTGATCGTACACTTTATGTTGCCTTCTGTACAATCATTTGTTGCTATGATCGTCCCAGGCTTGTTGGCTTATAAATAAGAGTAATATGATCATAACTGCCATTCACAATTTAATGCACTTTTTGTAAATAATATGCAGAGAAATCATTTAAATAATTTACCTATCGTACTATCTTTGATATGTGGTGGAACTACTCTTCTCGATTCCCTTTTTTTCTTTTCTAATTCCGCACAAGAAAGTGAAAAACCCTATTAATTATGTGATCAATTACAAATATAATATATAATAATCAAAATGACTCACCATTAATTTTAATGTTATTCTCTTTAAGCACCCACTAAATAAATTATAAAAACTACCCCACTAATTTCATAATTATAATTATGAATAGTCCAAAACACTAATTTAAAATCTATCGGGGAGTATTTTATCAAAGAAAAAGTTCTAGTGCTCAAACCGATGGAATGGGTTATTACAATGCCTTTTTGTGGAATTGGTGATTGATGAATAATGAGCTTGTTGTTGAGGATATGTAGTTTCTTAAAGTATTATTGTTGAGGATATGCAATTTGTTAAAGTTTTGTTGTTGACGATATGTAATTTTATAAAATATTGTTATTGAGCTATGTGCTATGTAAACTGTGAGCTGTTAGGTTGGGTTGAGTTTTATGCACGTTGTAGTTGCGAAGTTTCAGTTGGGGTGGTAGGATTGCCCGTATTTCATCCCTTTAGCTTGTGTTTAGAGGTTTACTTGTTGAGTACCGTGTGGTTTGGTACTCACCCGTTGCTTCTACAATTATTTTTTGTAGATTAGGAGCCTGGATATTTGTGGTATTTATCATTCTCTTCTTTTCCGAGGCTTCTAGGAGATTTGTGAGGTAGCTATTTGTCATCTCAGCGGACTTTCTTTATCTTTAGTTATTATATTCTTCTATTCAAGAAACAAGTTCATTTCAGACTAGTTGTTCTTTTGAATTAATTTTAAACTTTACACGTGACAACTAAGTTGTTGGGGGTATTTTTTTTGTTGATTGTAAAATTTCTTCATTTTTATTGTAATGATTGAGTTTTACGTGACTTATCTTGGTAGGATAAGACGAGTGACATCATATCCATTTTAGGGCTGTGACAAAAATAGTATCAAATCCCCAGATTCATGGGTCTCACATGTGTACAAGTCGAGTCTAAGTAGAGTCTCGAGGACCGGTACGGAGGTGTCTGTACTTAACTTCGAGAGGCTGTATTGATTTTAAAAAAAATCTTCACTTTTTAGATCTCTATCGTGTGTACTTGATCCGGTTTTGGTGCTTATTTCTTCACTCAATTGACTCTCATTTATGTGATTCCTTGTATGTAGTTCCTCATATGAGTAGTTGGTTGTCGTGTGTTTGATGAATGTTAGATTTGGTACTAAGGTGAAAGTTGAAGATAAATGGAAAAATTGTGTGGTCAGATTTGAAATGTTCAATTCAAAAGAGTTGAGTTAGATGATGACTCGACGAAATATTTTTTTGATTTCTAAATTATTAGGTTGAACAATGGTATAAAGATACTTCCTAAACGTATAATATTTTTCACGTTGTTACTAGAGGGAATAGTACTTGTGTGGTATAGGTGGTTTGACAACTGGAAGTGGAAGGATTAAAGGAATGACTAGATAATGGACGTGTAATTTTGAAAAAAACTACCACTATTAATGTTGTCATAACATTTATGTGATACTTGGTGAATGATGAGAATGACGTTACGCTAATTAAGGTTAATTTATACTATGATTTTATGGATGGTGTGTATATCAATGAATGCCATGATATGACTACTATAATAATATCGATTCTTACTTAGTTAAAGTTGTGGAGTGTGTTAATTTTGATACTGACATGACCTACAAAAGGATATACATAGCTTGGGCTAGATACAGAACTAATCTTGTGATATTTTGTAGTTATTCAAATTTGGATATAATCTTCTTGGTAGGTATGATATGTTCTAGTGGTTGATCTTATATATCGTTTGGATATGCTACTGGTGGTATTTTGAAACAGATATGTTGATTGTCGTATTGAAAACTAACAACTTACAGAGTTATAGATTGTATAACATGATTGCATACTGAGATTTGATGTTACATTCACATTTGAGAAACCAACCAGGTTGTTCTTGTAGATGTTTGGAGTGGATCCTCTATAAATTATTAATATATTAATTTGAGAAGTGTATCCTGATGGTGTTATGAATTAGAACCACTGATTTTATCTTATGTTATGTGGGATCAATGGATAGATACCAGAATAACAACTTTATGGGTAAAGAAAGTCCCCAAAAAGTATACTTGTGTAAAAGGTTATTGAATATTTTAGTAAAAAGTTCACATAAAAATGGGCTAGTCCTTTAAATTTAATTGGTATAACTGAGTTTAAGGTGTTATGAAAAGGTTGTCTTCGTTGTGATGATAAAAGCCAAGTATGAAGGTAATAAAGTTTTATGATGAATTATGGTTGGAATTCAACGATATAATAAGGTTTTTGGTTAAAAGGATTTTTTGTGATAATGATGATTTTTGAGTATCTAAGGTTATGGTGTGCTACTATTTGATAAATAGTGTGGTGTTATGGATAGTTATATGAGACGTTGGGAGACCACTCAAATCGAATTGCAAGGTGCTAAATCCATAATGAAACGAATTAGTGGCATGTATTTTAGCTTCCGGTAAGAGAAAAGAACAAGAATATTTACTTAGATTTTAAGGACAAAAGATGTGTCTTCTGAGAATGCGATCGGATTGAGAGACACGTGATTTCATACGTTTTGCTGAAGTCATGGTAGTAGTGTCATGGTTTAACGAGATTGGTTAAATTTATTGGATAATATTAGAGGAAAAAGTATATATGAGTTCAATGTGACTGTGGTAATAAGTGTTTTTGTATTTTTTTAATTTGATAACTGGTGCAGTTGGAAATAGAATTAAAAGTTTTCGTTCTGAGTCTATATTTGTGGTAGTATGTTCTCTGAAGGTGTGGATTAGTAAGATAAAAAAAATGAACGATCGCATTGATATTGAACATTTGGAAGAATTTGTACATGGTTTGAGACATAAAGCGTATTATTTTGATTGTCAAAGGACCTAAAAAAGGGTTTCAAGAAAAAAAATCTTTTATAGATATGGTAAAAATGTCAAGGGTTTTTGGCTAAAGAATAAAAATGATGAGTGAGTTAGTAAAAATAACAAAGGTATGAAATATTGAAGAATGTAAGCTAGTTATAATTTGTTTCATGGAAGAAATTTAAGAATGACAAGGAATAAGACCTCTCGTTTTGGCCCGTAGCGCATAGTGGAAAGTTTTATATATTTCGGTCTTTGTATTTAGATATTACTGTGAGATATGAATTGAATTGGTACAGAATTTCTAGGGGTTATCAACGACTTTGGTAAATATTATGTTTTTGGTTGGGTGACAAACAACTAGATGTGAAAGACTCTACGTTGTTATGTCAAGGTAGATTATGATATGTAACTTATGAAGTTCAACGATGTAAACCTACAATTTTACATGAGTAATGATGATTTGAGGGGATTGGAGCTACTTTGTTGATGAGACGATATATATTGTCATGTTGCATTATATGGGCATTTGATAGTGAGTAGAGTTTATGATTGTCACAACCCAAAACGAGTCGTGAGTGGCACCCACGCTTACCTCCTTAGGTGGGCGAACCAACACATCTAAACCCCAACATATTCCAATAGTTCAACTATAAATAATATAAATAATACGGAAGCTGCAAAAGATACTAAGCAAACAATTTAAATAAGTTTCTAAAGTTTAATACTTATCATCGCTAAATCTGATAGTCATCACGCCAAGGAAACCTATTTTCAAATTACCAAGTCTAAGAGTGTTTAAGAAACCATAAGCAAAAAGATGGTCCATGTCCAAAATTCAAAGACATCAAGACATGAATGAGAGAATCCAACACGAGCTAGAATTAATAGCTCACCCTAAACTCTGATGTGCTGGAGACTGGCTAGAGCTGAGGGCGAGTCGAAGTTGATGGTACACTTGCTGCACTCCACAAAAGAATAGAGAAGAAAATACAAGTAGGGGTCAGTACAAGGAACACGTACTTGAGTAGGTATCATCGGTCAACTCAAAATAGAAATCAATATATATTAAACAATAGTATAAAATCAACTACAATACTTAACAGGTGGCAAGCAAAAAACACATGAACCATTGACAACAACACCATAATAGGTACACCATCAATCACAACATCAAGCACACCTATGGGGACTCATGCCTCCACACCATACTCATTTGGAAAATAGGTTCTTTGAGATTAAGTATATTAAGTTACTTCAAGATTTCTTGCCTTTAATGTTATTGTGTCAAAACGTGACACTCCGATCCCATAATACCATGTCGGAACGTGACACTCCGATCCAATAATACCGTGTCGTAACGTGACACTCCGATCCAATTATCTCATTATTTTATTTCATCAAGCCTTCTTTATTCAAGGCGTCATTTTACTAGAGAGGGTTCAAGATTAGAAATTCAACAATCTCATAATTTTAGGCCAACCACACACCACACAATCAAGACATACAACCACACAATCAAGTACATAGGAGACTTTACAATATCACTTAATACATATCAATCTCTTTTGATAGTTTATCTATCAAATAAAAATAAACCATAACCTACCTCCACCGAAGAACTGAAGTCAAGAAAGTTATTTCTCCAATACTTTTTCTTTCCTCAATGCCTCCGAATCTTTCCAATCTATCTAGTATATATGCATAATTTATATGTTAACGAATCTATAATTAATTATAAATATAATAATAAATGTGACCCACTATTAATTTTAAATTTTTTCTCTTTAACCACCAACTAATTAAATTATTTATAACTACCCCATTGATTTTATAATTATAGTTATGAATAGTTCAAAACACCCATTTAAAATCTATAAGAAAGTACTTTATCAAATAAAAAGTTCTAGTGCTCAAACCGACTAAATGGGTTGTTACAATAGATACCAATTGACCCATCTTTCGTCCTAGAGTGATCAAAAGAAAGGCGAAGGTGAGAAAGAGTAACTCAATCGGTAAAAAAATGTGGATATCTTTTGTGCATATCAGCCTCACTCTCCCAAGTGGACTCTTCAACTGGCCGATTCTTCCACTGAACCTTGATAGAGGCAACCTCTTTTGATCTCAATTTGCGGACCTCCCTATCTAGAATAGCAATAGGTTCCTCCTCATAAGACAGATTCTCATCAAGAAGAACTGAATCCCAACGAATAACGTAGTTTCCACCACCATGGTACTTTTTTAGCATGGACACATGAAATACAGGGTGTACTCCGGCCAACCCTGGAGGCAAGGACAATTCATAAGCCACCTCCCCCACGCGCTTAAGTACTTCAAATGGTCCAATATACCGCGGACTTAGCTTACCTCTCTTACCAAACCAGATCACACCCTTCATGGGTGAAACCTTCAGCAAGACTTGTTCACCCTCCTAAAATCCAAGTCCCTAACCTTTCGATCTGCATATTCCTTCTGCCTACTCTGAGGTGCTAAAAGCTTTTCTTGAATAACTTTCACTTTCTCTAATGATTCCCTCAGAACATCAATATCCCAAGGTCTAACCTCAAATGCATCAAACCAGCCAATGGGAGACCTACATCTCCTCCCATACAGTGCCTCAAATGGGGCCATATCAATACTTGAGTGATATCTATTGTTGTACGAAAACTCTTCTACGGGTAAGAATTTATCCCAATGACGACCAAAATCTATCACATACGCACGAAGCATATCCTCCAACACTTGAATTGTTCGCTCAGACTGCCCATCGGTCTGAGGGTGGAATGCAGTACTAAGATCCAATTAAGTACCTAATTCAACATGTAGGGTCCTCCAAAACTTAGAAGTAAATTGAGTACCTCTATCTGATATGATGGAAAGTAGAACTCCAATAATCGAATAATTTCCGAGATATAGAGCTTGGCTAACTTCTCTGCATTGTAAGTCATCTTGACCGGAATGAAGTGAGCAGACTTAGTTAACTTGTCAACAATTACCCAAATAGAATCAAACATACCCAATGTCTTTGGAAGACCAACTACGAAATCCATTGCAATTATTTCCCACTTTCATTCAGGAATGGGCATTCTCTGAAGTGTCCCTCCAGGCCTTTGGTGTTCATACTTTACCTGCTGACAATTTGGGCATTGGGCAACAAGATCAACAATGTCATGCTTCATTCTACTCCACCAATAATGTTGCCTTAGATCACAATACATCTTGGCTCCACCAGCATGTATAGAATACCTCAAACTATGAGCCTCCGTAAGAATAGTGTGAGTCAAATCATCAACACGAGGCGCACATACCCTTCCCTCAATCCTCAAAATGCCTTCGTTATCAATTACTGCCTCTTTAGCCTCCTCTCGCAATACCATATCTCGAATTCGGCTCAACTTCTCATTAGCAAACTGATTTCCCTTAATCTTGTCAAGGAAAGAAGATCTTGCCTCCACACAGGCCAAAAATCCTCCTTTCTCTAGTACTTCCATCCTCATAAAGTCATTAGCCAGAGTCTGAACCTCTCTAGCCAAATAGCGTCTAGAAACCTGTAAGTGGGCTAAACTACCCATACTCACAACATTTCTACTTAAAGCATCTGCCACAATATTTGCTTTTCCTGGGTGATATAAAATAGTAATATCATAGTCTTTCAATATCTCCATCCACCTCCTCTGCCTCAAATTCAAATATTTTTGAGTAAAGACATATTGTAAACTATGATGATTTGTATAAACTTCACACTTGACCCCATATAGATAATGTCTCAATTGCTTTAATTCAAATACAACTGCAGCCAACTCCAAATCATGGGTCAGATAGTTACGTTCATGCACTTTCAATTGCCTCGAAGCATAAGCAATTACATTCCCCTCTTGCATTAGCACTGCACCAAAACAAGAATAAGATGCATCACAATAAACAATAAAATTCTTACCTTCCACTTGCAAGGTAAGAATTGGTGCAGTAGTCAACAAGGTCTTGAGTTTCTGGAAGCTTTCTTTACATTCGTCCGACCATACAAATGGAACATTCTTGTTAGTCAAATATGTCAGCTGGGAAGCAATAGAAGAAAATCCCTTGACGAATCGAAGGTAGTAGCTAGCTAAACCAACAAAGCACCTTACCTCTGAAACATTAGTAGGTCTTACCCAACTCTTCATTGCTTCAATCTTAGAAAGATGCACCATCACTCCATCCTTAGAAACCACGTGCCCTAAGAAGGACACTCAATCGAGCAAAAACTCACACTTGGAGAATTTGGCATAAAGCCTTTTCTCTCTTAACAACTCCAATACAATTCTCAAATGCTCTTCATGTTCTTTCCTGTTCTTTGAGTATATCAGTATATCATCAATAAATACTATAACAAATAGGTCTTGATATGGCTTAAAAATCCCATTTATCAGGCTCATGAAAGCAGCAGGGGCATTCGTAAGCCCAAAAAACATTACTAAGAATTCATAATGCCCATACCTGGTTCGAAAAGCAGTCTTTGGCACATCATTTGCTCGTATATTCAATTGATGATAATCGGATCTCAAATCAATATTAGAGAAGACACAAGCACCTTGTAACTGATCAAACAAATCATCAATGGAAGGATGTGATAGTTGTTCTTAATAGTTACCTTATTTAGCTGCCTGTACTCTATGCACATCCGAAAACTTCCATCTTTCATCATCACCAATAAAAGAGGAGCACCCCAAGGGGATGCACTCGGTCTAATAAAACCTTTACCTAACAACCCCTGAAGTTGGGCCTTTAAATCCGTTAACTCAGCTGGAGCCATTCTATAAGGGGGAATGGAAATGGGACGAGTACCCGGCTCCAGGTCAATACAAAACTCAATATCTCTATCCGGTGGCATACCAAGAAGGTCTGCAGGAAACACATCCAGAAACTCATGGACTATCGAAATAGACTCAATCAAAGGCACTTTGGAGGTATCATCCCTGAGATGTGCGAAGAAGGATAAACAACCCTTATGCACCAACCACTTAGCACGAAGAAAAGAGATAGTAAAAACTGGAGTGGAAATATAGTCACCCTCCCACACTAGCAGATTCGTCCAAGGCTTGACCAATGTCACAGTTTTAGCATTACAATCTAAAATTGCTAAATTTGGAGAAAGCCATGTCATACCCAGATTTACATCAAAATCAACCATATCTAGTTTAATCAAATCTTCATAAGTATGGATCCCCACAAAAGTCACAAGGCATGACCTATACACCTTCTCAACTATCACAGACTCACCCACAGGAGTAGAGACACAAATAAGCATGTCAAGCAAATCACAATATAAATCAAGACCAGTAGCAAATGAGGAAGATATATATGAAAATGTGGATCCATGATCAAACAATATAGAAACCATGAAATCACAAACCAAAAGAGTACCTATGATAACAACATCAGATGTCTCTGCTTCAGACCTCCCAGGGAAAGCATAACAATGGGCCCTATCACCTGTCTATCCATTACCCCTACCAAGCTGCGCTGTAGTAGTTCCAAGTTTCCCACCACCCCGACTGAATTGGTGACTTCCATTACCTTGGCCACCACTTCCTCCAGAATGGCGACCTCTACCATGACCACCTCTACCTTTAACTAGTGGGGATCTGTAACTTTGTTTTGGACAATATTTCCTAATATGTCCAGCCTCTCCACATCCATAACAAGTCCTGGAGTCAAGTATAGGTCTCGGTGAAAATGACGATGTCTGGGATAACCTCCTAACTCATAAAAAGGTTGACTGGTCTGCGACAGACCCCCCAGTTAAAGCCTGCAATGAATACTGAATAGGAAGGGCTGGATAACCTCCTGAACTCTGCCATCTGGAGTAAATGTCGATGCTGTGATGAAGTCCTATGGCTTCACCCTCTCTACCTTTATCACAAAATCAACAACTTCCTGAAAGGATTTTGCTGCAGCAGCTACCTGTAAGGCTGGAATCTGCAAATCTGACCTCATTCCTTTCACAAAGCGGCGAATTCGCTCTTGTGGACTGAAGCAAAGCTGAGTGGCATACCTGAATAGTGCACGAAGTTTGGCCTCATAAGCCGCAATAGACATCCTTCCTTGCTCTAGGCTCATGAACTCATCTCTTCTCCTATCCCTCAAAGTCCGGGGTATATACTTCTCCATAAATAATCTAGAAAATGATGCCCAAGTCATAGGTGGTGCACTTGCTGGTTGACACTCAACATACGACCGCCACCACATTTTGGCATCCCCTTGAAACTGGTAGGTCACAAACTCAACACCGAATCGTTCTACTATGTCCATCTTATGTAGCAGCTCATGATAGTCAACCCGAAAATCACTGGCATTTTCAGATTTAGCACACTTGAATACCGGAGGTTTCAACTTTAAGAACTTAATGAAAAGTTCATGTTGATCACCCGTCATTATAGACCCTATAGTAAATCGAGGAAACGTGCCAACTTACAATGATGCATCCATGCGGGGAGCCACAGCAGCTGCATGTTGTACTCCCTGAACCTGAGGTACTGGTGCAGAAAACACTGGAGGTGTCTGGCCCTGATTAAATAACCCGCTAAGATACATAAGAACCTGATTAATCATCTCTGGGGTAGGCTGGGGTGGTACTTCCTTATCCTGAAGCTGCTCATTTCCCCCTTCTTCACCCTCTCTCACTACCTCATTAGTCAGTGGATGAGTCACTGCTCTATTCCTAGCTGGACCACGTGTTTGTCATCTGCCTCTAGTGGGCGTCCTTCTGCGAACCCTACCACGGCCTCTTTCCAATGCTCCCCCTCAAGTTACAACCCCAATGGTTGGCTCACACGCACCCTGTCTTGCTGGTGTTGGTGTTGGCACAGTTTTTACTCTAGTTCTAACCATTTGTGAAATAGAGTGAAAGGTTAGATACCAATTTGTATCACCCAGATACCAATTGGATCCAAGTAATAGCACGAAAGGAAGAAGGAATGGAGTTTTTCTAAAGTCCTATAGCCTCTCAAAGAAAAGTAAAGGTGTCCCCATACTGTTCCTCAAGACTCTACTAGACTTGTCTTTGTGTGATGAGACCAACGAACCTAACGCTCTGATACCAAGTTTGTCACGACCCAAAACGAGTCGTGAGTGGCACCCACGCTAACCTCCTTAGGCGGGTGAACCAACACATCTAAACCCCAACATATACATATGGTTCAACTATAATTAATATAAATAATGCGGAATCTCCAAAATATACTAAGCAACCAATTTAAATAAGTTTATAAAGTTTAATACTTATCATCCCAACTGATAGTCATCACGCCAAGGAGACCTACTTTTAAATTACCAAGTCTAAGAGTGTTTAAGAAACAAAAATAAGCAAAACGATGGTCCATGTCCCAACTTCAAGGACATCAATATGTGAATGAGAGAATCCAGCACGAGCTAGAATTAATAGCTCACCCTGAACTCTGATGTGCTGGAGACTCGCTAGAGCTGAGGGCGTGTCGAAGTCGACGGTACACTTGCTGCACTCCACAAAAGAATAGAGAAGAAAATACAAGTAGGGGTTAGTACAAAAAACACGTACTAAGTAGGTATCATCGGTCAACTCAAAATAGAAATCAATACATATTAAACAATAGTATAAAATCAACTACAATACTTAACACGTGGCAAGCAACAAACACATGAAGCATTGATAACAACACCATAATAGGTACACCATCAATCACAACATCAAGCACACCTATGAGGACTCATGCCTCCACACCATACTCATTTGGAAATAGGTTCTTTGAGATTAAGTATATTAAGTTACTTCAACATTTCCTGCCTTTAATATTATTGTGTCGGAATGTGACACTCCAATCCCATAATACCGTGTTGGAACGTGACACTCCGATCCAATAATACTGTGTCGGAACGTGACACTCTGATCCAATTATCTAATTATTTTATTTCATCAAGCCTTCTTTATTCAAGGCGTCATTTTACTAGAGAGGGTTCAAGATTAGAAATTCAACAATCTCATAATTCTAGGCCAACCACAAACCACACAATCAAGTACATAGGAGACTTTACAATATCACTTAATACATATCAATCTCTATTGAGAGTTTATCTATCAAATAGAAATAAACCATAACCTACCTCCACCGAAGAACTGAAGTCAAGCAAGTTACTTCTCCAATACTTTTTCTTTCCTCAATGCCTCCGAATATTTACAATCTATCAAGTATATATGCATAATTTATAAGTTAACAAGTCTATAAACACTTGCGTTATTTAATGTGCATCCGAAACCCAACAACACATCTAACTTATAACCTTCTTTTCTAAAATTTAAACCTAAGGGTAAGTCTTAATTCCTCCAATTAGCATAACTTTAGTGGAATTTAAATATCCCAATACACCTAATAGTTTATTACTTTATTCAATATTTTAATAATTTAATACACCTAATTAAGTTATATACGGACTAGGAATATCCTAAGTCACACGAACTGTAACAACTGCGTATGAGGAATATGCAGAACCTGATAGAAATCAAAATTTCCCACTACATTAATAATAAGGTTCTATAGTATTATGTAACAAATCATTAATTTCACAATTTGTCCCATATTTAATTCTATTTTATTAATATAAGTATCTATATATGTTATGTCCTAACTTCTACCTTAACCAGCACATGAAAACATTCACTATACATATACCCTTTAATACTCCCACTTTAAAGTATAATAATATTTAATAGTCAAGTCAATATCACCTAAAATTGAACCAATCATCACGCTTCCACTTGAATTTTTTTTCTTTCAATCAGTTTTGGGATAAATATATATATATATATATATATATATATATATATATATATATATATATATATATATATATATATATATATATATATATATATATATGATAATAAAGGTCAGCACAATTTCATAATGTACTCTCTGCAAACAAAGTGCAGATCAATTAAATAATTTACCTATCGTATTATCTTTGATATGCGGCTTCTGTTGATTCCCCTCTTTTCTTTTCTAATTCCGTATAATAAAATGGCAAAAATCCTATTGATTTTATAAATAATTATAAATATAATAATAAATGTGACCCACTGTAAATTTTAATGTTTTTCTCTTTAACCACCAAGTAATTAAATTATTTAAAACTACCCCACTAATTTTATAATTATAATTATGAATAGTTTAAAACACCCATTTAAAATATATCGGAAAGAACTTTATCAAAGAAACAGTTCTAGTGCTGAAAACGACAAAATGGATTGTTAGAATGATCTTATAGTATCTCGAATTATTGAAGTGAAAATGAAATTTTTAAGTGTTGAGATAAGGTATAAGATGGTTTTGAATATTAGTTGAAGTTTGGGATTTGAAAAATTATGTGGGGTTGACATTGAGTGTGATTCAATTATTGTATCTCGATTATAAGATACTTTTAGATATGTAATTAGTGCTATAAATCTTGGGTGTGACCTGTATTTGTCATGAAATACTTAAATGAAACGAGAGGGAGTCATAGTTCAAGAATTTTTGGAGGTGAGAATGAGTTTGCTAAGAAGACTTCGATACTAATCACTATTTAAGAGTGATGTAAATGATTGGTGTGGTTATAATGTTTGTTTATATGAAGAGTGTTACCTTTAGTGGAGTATTGTGAGAAGTATGTGGGGTTCGATAAGAAAATATGTGAGCAATTATCATAGGGGATGAGACATTTTATTTGTGATTAGCTAAAAACCCAAAAGATGAAGTCACATGACTGGAAATGTTTGATATGGGCGTTATGGTGGAAGTATATTATGTTATTTGATTTTGGTTCCGTATATTCTTATGTGATCACCTACTTCATGTTGGATATGATATCTACGCCTACACATATTTCCACATCTATGGGTGATATACTAGTGGTGGATCGGATGTACCGATCTTCTTATATCCTCTTTATATGATAGGATTCTTGGGCAGAATTGGTCATTTCAATTATGATAGATTTGGTATTGTTTGGGATGGTTGAAGTATATTAGTAGTTCTGCACGCACGACATTGTTTATGAGAACTTACTTAAGAGTTATGATGAGTTACAATTGTCTAAGAATGTTATTAGAGATTTTACATTTTGAAATGTATCGCTTGTTCGGTGCTTACTTAATCATTTTCTTCTCTGAGTCATCTAAGTTCGCTTCTCACTGGATGAGTACTCAGTGTCGACAAATCCAATTTGTATAGCTTAAGTTCGTGGGAAGATTATGTTGTGAGAAGGGAATTTCTATAAGATTTATGATGATTTGTGCACTATTAGTGTGTGATTAATTGTTCAGGTTCACTTTTGGTTGTATCAAGTATTTATTAAGAATTATATTGTGGTTATGTGAGAAAGAATTCATCATGGTTATGTGTTATGGTCTGAAAGGTTTCAATTTAGATTGGGTTCATGGGTTAGTTTGTGGTTTGACAATCACTTCTGATTTGTAGATCTGTCAAATTCTTATTCTAAAGTTTAGTTCTTTGAAGTTGGTTTTGATAGAATTGTGTTAAGGAAAGTTTTCATGGAGAGATGAACATAGACTAGGGAATATCATACTTTAGATTTTTGGTAACGTCAATAATTCTTCCTTTTCCTACCTTATTGTCACACTCGGATTCTAGAATTCGAATACAACTGGCGTCGTTAGCCTATCATAGGTCGCAGACAAGCCTCTTCTTAACTTTCATCACAATCATATAGTTAAATTTGCGAAAAATTTAAAGTGTTTTAAAACATAGTGAAGTATACATAAACTTAATATGATTATTAGATAGAATAATATTCTAATATCACAAATACAACTATCTACAATCGATTAAGCAATTCAATGAAGAAGACAATATATCTTAATAGTTTGCCAAACGTCCATAATACAAAGCTTTGAATAAAAGTCTGAAACGAAACGCTAGGGACAACGTCCACTACCTATGTCTTAAGTACCAAGCTGGAATAATATGCGTAAAATCCTCAATCACAAGAGGACCTACCAAAGTCTGGAGATCGCTGATCCAAACCGCTTCAATGAGTCTTCAATCTGCTCTCTGACCTACGCCTATAAAATAGTAATAGTAGAGGGTTAGTAAACACTTGTACTAAGTATGGGTGTATTCACATATACACGTAAGGACTATGCACGATAAAGGAAAGCTCTTCCTATAATAACATGTCATTTTTGGAAAGTGAAGTCATTTTTGGAAAGTGAAGTCACTAGACTTTCTAAATTCTCTATTTGTGAATTATGGTATGAATATGACATATTTAAATGCATTCAAAGAACACAACTCATTTTCTATATGAACATAAGACCTTGGAATCATGGACATAATTTTAGAACAACTCAAACGAAAACTTTGAAATTTGCTCCTCCAAACCTGAGAGCTCCTTCCCCAACACTCAGTTTATTTTTCAGTCTTTTTCTTCTTGTTGTTGTGTAGTTCAAAGAACTATTTAATCATATGTTTTACTTAGAAGTGCAATGATTAATTGTAGTCCCATACCTACAATGAATCAAGTAAAAATCCAAAAGACTAAGGAAATAATTTGGCTACCCTTACTACAAGTTACTCTTTCCATTCTTGTTAGATTAGACATGAAATCTTTATAAGCCGATCTTTACTGGCTAGTACACTTATTTCATCATTTTCATATTTTGGAGATTGTGGGACATTGATTTGCCATTATGTTTTATTCCCCTTTATTAGCATAATATAAGAAATCATTGTAAGTCAATTTTTATTTGGCTATGCCCATTATTTTATCATTTGCATAACGTGAAGATATTGGAGCATATATATTGATTTGGTACAAGCCAATAACTTATTGAAACTTCATTCTTATCAATCACAGATGATTTGACATACTTAAGCTCTTACTTTCTTAGCTCACTTTGAAATTACATTTCTTCTTCTTTCTTACTTACTTTCTTAAAGAAATCTTTAGCATTTAGATCATGCGAGCTAACATGAAATCAAGTGTCTACCCAACACTCAAAAGGGGTGGTTCATCAATCAAAGTGAACCTAAATCATGTGAGCTATCATGAAATCATGTGAGCTCACATGAAATCCAGTGTCTGCCCCACACTGAAAAAGGGTTGTTCACCGGCTAAAGTGAAACCTAGATCAGTGTCTTCCCCACATTGAAAAGAGGTGGTTCACGGCTAAATTGAACCAAATACTTTCTTTGAACATTTAACCGACACAGATCAGACGAGCTAAACTTGAAATCCAGTGTCTGCTCCACACTGAAAAGGGGTGGTTTCACTGGTCAAAGTGTAACTGCATCATACCTAGCTCTCTTAGGTGGAATCCACTGGTTAGTTCCTATGCTGGCAACATAGATCGAAGACTAGGATCCTCATTATGTCCTTGGACACTGCTTAATCTACATGCTCATTTTAATTGGGCATGTGCTATGGTGCCTAGGCTTGACACACGGATGCCTCGTTTCTAATGTTCAAATGCTAGAAAAATATATGTTTTTAGCTTAGGGTGTTCATTGCAGGTATATTTCTTGGACAAGCTTGTTAATACATAGAAAATTGTCAAACACCCTTCAAGCTAATATTTTCTAATATGCCCAATATTTCTAAATATTTGGCGTTGGGATGCCTATGTACCCCCAATACCTATTCTTAAAACTTAATAGGCTCTTCACTAGACGAGTATATTTTCTGGAATGTTACACTTATGTTCGAGGATGAACATGATTTTTAGTGGTGGATAATGTAACAACCCTCTTAGTCGTTTTAGGAATTTTAACAATTATTTTTATATTAAATTTTTTAGTAGATTTTATAAATAATTTGTATGACTTATAAGAATGAGTGACATGATTTTCAGATTTAATAAAGGATTATTCTGTTGCTAATAATGATGGAAACAGAAAAAAAAAATAGAAAATTAAATAAAATAAAATAAAATAAAAAGAAAGGGGAAAAGTGCCCTAAATGATTGAAAGTCTCTGACAACTTAAGAGACGTTGGAAAAAAAGGAACGATCACAAAAAAAATACGTAGAGAAGAAAAGAAAAGAAAAGAAAGGGAAAAAAGAAAAGGAAATAAGAGGAGAAAATTCGATATTTTCATCTCAAGGCGTCAAGATAATTATTCTCATCCTTTATGTATAATTTATATTAATATGTGAACTTGTTATAATGCATAGATGTCATTGTATACTAATTTTTCTTAATTATTAATATTATATTTGGTGAAAATTTAATCTTTTTATGTACGTATAGTAATCGCTGTAAACTTAACTCTAATTGGAAAATTAGGGCCAATTTTTGTGAATTAATAACAAAATAATGAAGGGTTAATCATTGGCTGGAAATTATGGGAATTGGGTTACTGTTTCTTGGCGGAGGTTACAAGTGGTGTAACTTGACTTAAATTTTTGAATTTACCTTGTTGTTATTACTTTATAATTGATGTTTAACATATAGATATAGGTAATCAAATATTGATTGTATTTTATTACATGAATATTATTAGATTTATGAAATTAGAGAAGTTGGAACTTAACTCTAGGCTTGACATTCGAAAAATATGTAACTTGACATATTAGTTGGGATCAAGACTTAAGAACTTGATTATAGAATAGAGTGAGATTTTGGATCTAGAATAAACATATAGTAATATGGCTGGTGTTAGATTCAAAATCTTATCGTGATTATATATGTGGATAGATTGCATCACTTTGAAATCTCAACGAAAAGGGAAGACTCAGGTTCTGGAGTCATTGTTCGACTATTTGAGGCAATTGAATTTCTAAACTCTTTTTAAGTGTATGGGATGCGCGTATTTCCTTGTGGTATATGTTTGGGAGTAATAGGATTTGGTAATTGGTTGAATTGTCTTCATTAATTAATTCTAATGAGGAAAACAAACGGTAATAAAAGGTAATGTGAATAATTACTTGTGCTTGATGTTTTGATAATGAAGAATGGTTTGAAAGACATTTTGAATCATTTTTAATGTTGTTGTGAATTGTGCAATGTTATGAAAATAGTCAATCCTCTTTATTTGTGTAAAAATGTCATCTGCATTATTTTAAGACATGGTTGTGACAAGTGTTATGTGCCTTGAGAAAGAATGAGAACTTAAAGAAGATGTACCATTTCGAGAAATGTGTCACGCCCCGCGATGGATGCTATATTTTGAGCAACGTATCGTGAGCCGCAATGGTTACTATAACCGAGAGTCGTGTCATACGCCATGACATATGCATGGAAAGATATGTTCTCCATTTGTCCCAGACTGAGAGACAACGGGTGTGTATCACTAGGTCAGACATGCATCATTATACTTGACGTTGCATTTCATTCAATTGCACATACTTATCATTAGTGAACTTAATATTGTGTTTTGCTGATCTTATGAATGCATTTCTAAATTGGTGATTGATGAATATTGAGCTTGTTTTTGAGGATATATAATTTGTTAAAGTTTTGTTATTGAGGATATGTAATTTTTAAAATGTTGTTGTTCAGTTACGTGCTATGTAAACTTTGAGCTTTTAGGTTGGGCTGAGTTTCATGTAGGTTGTAGTTGTGAAGGTTCAGTTGTGGTGGTAGGACTACCTGTATTTCATCCCCTTAGCTTGTGTTTTTGAGGTTTACTTGCTGATTACCGTGTAGTTTGGTACTCACCCCTTGCTTCTACAATTGTTTTTCTAGATTTCGAGCTTGGAATTTTGGGTACTTATCATTCTCTTCTTTTCCGATGCTTCTCGGAGATTTGTGAGGTAGGTGTTTATCGTCTCAGCGAACTTTCTTTCTCCTTAGTTATGATCTTGTTCTATTCTAAAAACAAGTTCATTTGAGATGGATATTTCTTTTGAATCAATTGTGCTTCCTCTGTTTCAAAAAGAATGACCCTATTTCCTTTTTGATTCTGTATAAAAAAGGATGACCCATTTCCTTTTTTTGCAATACTTCAACTCTAAGTTTCCACGTGGCATGTGTAACACCACAAGATTAAAGGAAATTTTCGTACAGTTGACAGAACTTTAATCTAGAACCACAAGATTAAAAAAGTCTTCTTTCTTTTCTTAAACTCAGTTCCAAGTTAAACTAGGTCATTCTTTTTGAAATGAAAGGAGTAATAATTTAGAGACTTGTACACGTGACAACTTGGTTTTGGGGGTATTTTTATGTTGATTGTAAATTTTTTTGCATTTTTATTGTGATGATTGAGTTTTAGGTTGACTTTTGTTGGTGGGATAAGACGTGTGTCATCACATCCATTTTAGCGTCGTGACACCACATTATAAATTTTAATGTATTTGAATAATTTAATAACTTTTTAAGTCTAATTAGTATATTTTTACTTAATTCCACAATATATTCACTAACTAAATCACACTATATATTTTAACTTATTTGAAGAACTTAACAACGTTTTAAGTCTAACTAATTTAACTTTTACTTAATTCCAACACTATATGCACAAACTAAACCACATTATATATCATATATTTATATAAAAGAGAATCATCGGACTGCTTATGTGACGCAACCACTAATTAGGATTTCCTTTTAACTTATTTATTTCAAAAATTATCCTTCCCTCTCATAAAAAGTTGTGACTGTTATGAAAAATTGCGACTTTTATAAAAAAAAGTTTGTCTCTTACAAAAAATTGCGACTTTTACAAAACGTTGTGACTTTTATGAAGATTTGCAACTTTTACGAAGAGATGCAATTTTTATGAAGAGTTGTGATATTCAAATAGAATTGCAACTTATATAGAATAATTATGACTTTTATGAAAGATTGTGACTTGTCCAAAGAGTTGTGCCCTTTCCAATAAGGTTTAGTAAGAATTTATTCCCACTATCCTTTGTTTTTTTTTATAAATAGAGAGATTTTATCTAATTTTAACACAACAAAAATATTGAACTTCTTTTTGTTCTCTGCACAACCAAATATCTATGCACTTTCCTTCTTTTGAGTGACTCACTGCCACCATTGTTTTTGCATCAACACACTGGTGAGTAGAGTCATTTTGTCCTGAGAGGATCTCTTCATTTTAACCTCGATTACTAGAATGAAATAATCTCCTTAAGGGAACAGTGTGCATTCATTGGGCTCGACTTTTTCCAGTATCTTTTATTTTATTATCAATGATCCTGACATGTTTTTTTATAATCATTAATATGTTTATTTTATCAATTTTAGTTTTTGATACATGTTTTTAACTTCCTTATTTATATTTATGCTTTTCATCATTATGTTGAAGTAAATATATGTTAATCAAGAGTTTAATGTAATCATTAGACTATTGAAGCCATATAAATTTGAATTCTTAATCTTGTAAAATAAATGACTTCGATCTTTATTGACTTTTCATTGGCTAAACGATTCATGGGATGTCCAAGAAGGGACTTTGAGTGTTCAAAATTAATGGTGGTTCTACACTACCTTGGAGTATTATTTATTAAACTTTGTATGTATCGAGACATTCAATAGATTAGTGACATACAAAAAATAAAGGAATGTAGTGGGATGGTAAGTATTTTACTCAACCTTAATCAAACATTTGGGCTAAAAATGTTGGGTCGGAGTCAATGAATTACCCTTTAAAGTAAGATGAATCTAATTAAATGAAATAATAAATAAATAATTATGTCCTTATAAACTTTAGATTAAAAGTCCCCAAAAATAAATTTTTAACCATGTTATCGAAACATAATTAACAAAATTATTATTTTGTCTATCAAAGTAGTGTCATCGACTGCGTATGATTTTTCCTAAGGAATTGCCAATACATCATATAATCAAATTATTAAAGTGACATGCGTTATTTCATTGAAATCCAAGACATGTGTTTTTATATTTTAATAAACTTATCAAATACACTACTAATTATATAAGATGTATAATATTTATATTTTGTATGTAGAGACCTTGAATAGGAGAAATACTCTTGTAGTTGATGAATAAAATGTTTGTACCACTTTTCCAAATACAAATATATACAATGAAAAAATAACATATCTTTTCGAAAGACTTTTGTAATGAACAACCATAGTAAAATGAAGAATTAATAACAAAATTCATAAACTCTAAGTTCACAAGTAGATTATTGACGTAATATATCACGGCGTGAATAGCGAGAAATTTACCTAGTTTTGATATATTTGAAGACCTCAAC
Source organism: Solanum chilense (assembly GCA_032847665.1). NCBI lineage: Eukaryota > Viridiplantae > Streptophyta > Magnoliopsida > Solanales > Solanaceae > Solanum > Solanum chilense. Next base: position 54,465,751 of record CM064969.1, on the reverse strand, counting down.
AACTTTTTAAATCAAATTGGTTTAGTTTTAACTTAATTTCAACACTATATTCACCAACTAAACAACATTATACATTTTAACTTATTTGAAAAACTTAACAACTTTGTAAGTATAATTAGTATAGTTTTAACTTAATTCCAACACTATATTCACCAACTAAACCAATTATATATTTTAACTTATTTGAAGAACTTAACAACTTTTTAAGTCTAACTAATTTAATTTTTACTTAGCTCGATCCAACATTATATTCACCAACTAAACCACATATATATTGGAATATATTTGAAGAACTTAATAACTTTCAAGTCTAACTAGTTTAGTTTGAGTTTAATTCCAACACTATATTCATCAACTAAACCACATATTATATTTTAACTTACTTGAAGAACTTAACAACTTTTTAAGTCAAACTAATTTAGTTTTTACTTAATTCCAACACTATATTCACCAACTAAACCACAATATATATTATAATATATTTGAAAAACTTATCAAATTTTTAAGTCTCATTAGTTTAGTTTTAACTTAATTTCAACACTATATTCACAAACTAAACAACATTATATATTCTAACTTATTTAAAGAATTTAACAACTTTATAGGTCTAATTAGTTTAGTTTTAACTTAACTCCCAATACTATATTCACCAACTAAACCACATTATATATTTTAAGTTATTTGAAGAATTTAACAACTTTTTATTTCTAAATAGTTTAGTTTTAACATAATTTAACCCTATATTCACCATATAAACAACATTAGATATTTTAACTTATTTGAAGGATTATATAACTTTTTAAGTTTCATTATTTTAGTTTTAAACATAATTCCAATACTATATTCACCAATTAAACCACATTATATATTTTAACTTATTTGAAGAATTTAACAACTTTTTGAGTGTAATTAGTTTAGTTTTAACTTATTTCTAGCACTATATTCACCAACTAAACCAAATTATATATTTTAACTTATTTGAAGAACTAAACAATTTTGTAAGTCTACCTATATAATTTTTACTTATTTCCAACACTATATTCAACAACTAAACCATTTATATATTCTAATATATTTAAAGGACTTAATAACTTTTATAGTCTAATTAATTTAGTTTGAACTTAATTCCAACACTATATTGACTAACTAAACCACATTATATATTTTAACTTATTTGAAGAACTTAACAACTTTTTAACTCTGACTAAATTAGTTTTTACTTTATTTCAACACTATATTTACCATGTAAACCCAATATATATTTTAATATATTTGAAGAACTTAACAAATTTTTAAGTCTAACTAGTTTAGTTTTAACTTAATTCCAGCAGTATAGTCACAAGCTAAACCACATTATATATTTCAAGTTATATGAAGAATTTAACAACTTTATATGCCTAGTTAGTTTAGTTTTTACATTAATCCCAACACTATATTAACCAACTAAACCACATTATATATTTTAATATATTTGAAAAACGTAACAACTTTTTAAGTCTGATAAGTTAAGTTTTAACTTTATTCCGACACTATATTAACCACCTTAAACACATTATATATTTTAACTTAGTTGAATAACTTAACAACTTTGTAAGTGTTGTTAGTTTATTTTTAACTTAATTCCAACAATATATTCACCAACAAAATCACATTATATATTTTAATTTATTTGAAGAAATTAATAACTCTTTAAGTCTAATTGGTTTAGTTTTTACATAATTCCAACACTATATTCACCAACTATACCACCTTATATATTTTAACTTATTTGAAAAACATAACAACTTTTTAAGTCTAACTAATTTAGTTTTTACTTATTTCCAACAGTATATTCACCATTTAAACCACATTATATATTTTACTATATTAGAAGAACTTAACAACTTTAAGTTTAATTAGTTTAGTTTTAACTTACTTCCAACAATATATTTACCAGCTAAATCGCATTATATATTTTAATATATTAGAAGAACTTAACAACTTTTTGAGTCTAATTAGTTTAGTTTTAACGTTATTCCAACACTCTATTCACCAAGTAAACCACATTATATATTTTAACTTATTTGAAAACTTAACAACTTTGTAAGTCTAACTAATTTAGTTTTTAATGAATTCCAACACTATATTCACCAATTAAACCACAATATACATTTTAATACAGTTGAAGAACTTATCTAAATTTAAAGTCTAATTAGTTTAGTTTTAACTTAATTCCCACATTATATTCATCAACTTAACCATATTATATATTTTAACTTATTTCAACAACTTAACAACTTTTTAAGTCTAACTAATTTAGTTTTTATTTAATTTTAACACTATGTTCACCAACTAAGCCACATTATATATTTTTATATATTTGAAGAACTTAACAACTTTTAAAGTCTAATTAGTTTAGTTTTAACTTAATTCCAACACTATATTCACCAATTAAACCACATTATATATTTTAACTTGTTTCAAGATTTTAATAACTTTTTAGATCTAACTAATTTAGTTTTTACCTAATTCCAACACTATATTCACCAATGAAACCACAATATACATTTCAATACATTTGAAGAAATTAACAAATTTTTAAGTGTAATTAGTTTAGTTTTAACTTAATACCAACATTATATTCATAAACTAAACCACATTATATATTTTAACTTATTTGAAAATTTTAACAACTATATAGGTCTAATTAGTTTAGTTTTAACTTAAATCCATTACTATATTCACCAACTAAACAACATTATTTATTTTAACTTATTTGAAGAACTTAACAACTTTTTAATTCTAATTATTTTAGTTTTAATTTGATTTCAACACTATATTGACCAACTAAACCTCATTATACATTTTAACTTATTTGAAGAATATTATAACTTTTTAAGTCTAATTAGTTTAGTTTATACTTAATTTCAATACTATATTCACTAACTTATAGGACCCAAACTGAGTTGTCAGTAACACCCATACTTAACCTCCTAAGTGGGAGAACGAACAAATTTAACCCAAATTACAAAATACAAACATATTGCGGAAGCTCAAAATCTTACTAAGCATTATGTCACGACCCAACTCGGGGCCGCGACTGGCACCCACATTTACCCTCCTATGTGAGCGAACCAACCAATCTAAACCTTAACATTTCAATGTACAACAACAGAAATAGTGCGGAAGACTTAACTTATTAATAAAAACCAATTCAATAATTACTAAAATTCAACATCTATTATTTCCCCAAAATCTGGAAGTCATCATCACAAGAACATCTATGATCAAATTACTAAACTAAAAATGTCTAAGAAGCTAAAATAATTAAAAGCTAGTCCATGCCGGAAGTTCAAGGCATCAAGACTTGAAGAAGAAGATCCAGTCCAAGCTAGACGCGTTAGCTCACCCTGAATTTTCGATGTAGTGAAGACTGGCTAGAATTACTGCTGAGTTGAAGATGACGGAACGTTTGCTGCACTCCACAAATAACAAAGAAGAAAACATAAAAGTAGGGGTCAGTACAAACCACGGGTACTGAGTAAGTATCATCGGCCAACTCAAAATAGAAAACAA